>CM046881.1:397659716-398077195 GCA_025667525.1 Glebionis coronaria
ATATTCTAGGTAAACGATAGGGACTAATCTTGAAATTTTTTCTTACATATATATTGGTGATTAGTAGCTAAAGGGTGTGTGGCATATAGGGGCGAAAATTGGGTCGGATCAACCGGGTTCGGGTCAAGTCGGGTCGGGTCAAATCGGGTTAAGACTCAAGAAAATTATACCCGAACTCGAGCCTAATTAGAACTCGGGTCATTCGGGTTCGGATCAACTCGGGTCGGGTCAACCCGAGTATAAGGAAAAAGTATGAAAATTTGTTTATTTAAATAATAATACAATGTAAAATGTGTTGTTTGAGTCAGGTCAAGTCGGGTTTGGGTCGGGTCGGGTCAAGTCGGGTAAAGGCTAAAAAATATAAATCCGAACCCGATCCTAATTAGAACTCGGGTCAACCCAAATACGTTTGGACCCGAGTGACCCGACCCGAATATGATTATTCGGATTCGAGTCGGGTCGGCTTTCGACACCCCTAGTGGCATAGGCGAAAATAATTTTATTTTTTTGAATTTTATATATAAATATGTTATATGAAGTTTACATGCACATTTTTTTAATTTATTAGTATAATGAGTTTTTTTTTCGTTATTACCTAAGGCTCCAAAAATCACGAAACAACCTGAATATTTATCAATTGTCATTAAGCTGGCCAAAATAGGTCACAAAAGTCAACTAAATTAGGTCAAACTATGGATTCAAGTTCTTATTTTCTTTATGTTTCATTTCGTACTAAATAGTTTGTGCTTTGTTAATGGCCAAATCATCTGAAAACACCCAGATTATTTTTCACAAAAGGTGCAATAAACGATTGATAAACAACTGGCAAATTATGCTTGTTAAATTTAAAGATTCTACGTACACAAAATTTTATTAGTAGAAATATCTTAAGAAAAGAATATTATATCCAAAACAAAGAGAGAAAAAGGCACTTGTCTATTCTCAGTGACGTACTTAAATACCATATGCAAGAGGTTTATATGAAGAGAATCACAATTCCATATAGTGGTATGAACAAAAAATAATTGCTAAAAACCTATAAACGTAGCCAAAATAGTGCAATAAGAGGATTGGGGGTACACACATAACAAAGTTTAAAGCTTCTAATATAAGATGCACATAGCAGGGTACAATTAACCAAAGATTTAGATCAATCCATTGGTACATTTATATCTGTTAAGAAAATGGGTTACTTTTGGTGCTGAAACAAGTGTTTCCAGCGTCCTGAACAACAATAGAGCATTGCGATCCAATGACATTGATACCTTCCATCCGCCAGGATTTGATCATAAAACCAAAAGATTCACACCGGCTTGATATCAGGCAAAAAATCATTTGGTTCTTTTGAACTTGGAGGAGGTAATTCCTCAGGTTCCCCTGCTCCGATCTATAAAGAAGTTGTAGAAAGGCTTTGCGTTAAAAATTTGATCCGGTATGGAGAAGAGAAGGGAGAGAATATTCGAAGTGCCTGGAACCCACATATCAAACTCCACCTCACGTGGCATGCTGGTTTGTTTTGGGAGGTTCAACCGAACTCTAACATTCTTGTAAAGATTTACTGAAACCAATAAAACAAAATCAACTAAAATTTATTCCATTCATAATTATCTGTCCACATTATGAATTCAATCAATTAGATATATAAGATGACATATACAGTCACCTTTTCAGGGTAATTTCTTGTGAAATACACGTCAAAGAAGAGACCATAACGATAAGGAGTCCCTTCTGTTCCGAAATCCTCGATTCAAATGTTCTTAGTAGTTATGGTTTCGGCTATTTACATAACCTATCATCTTGCCACCTCTAACTTAAAAGTTTCAGGTAAAGGCTAAGGTTAAAAATGGAATACCTTGGAAATTTAATTCATGTAATAATTTGCACAATGTATAAACTGTGTTCCACCTCCTGGAAAAATCAGCATGTCCTTGTTTTTGGTTTTTACTTACATATAAGGCAAGGGCATTAAGCCCGGTATCTTCAATGTTCCAGTACCTAATTGTCATAATCTGTCATTATAAGTCTTGAGCCATAGACTCGTACCACTTTAATGACATAGAATAAGAAATTATCTATTTCCGCTAAAGAACTCAATACACTAATGAGCAACTTAGATAATATATATGACAGTGTGCTAGCAGGGTATATTAGTGCAAAATTTAAATAAACAAAAGACGGGCATAACAAAAAAAAAAAGAAACTAAGACTTACAATTAGGTGCTGCAGATTATGGCCTTGATACTGGCTTTGACGGTCTTCGTATTAAAATTCAGGGGTTGTATTGGTTCAAGAAGACATAAAAATAACGATATATCATCTGTGCATATGAACGAATATATCATACTACAGCAGGCTTGAGTGAGACCTAATACCTCATATATTCCTGAAAGATCAATCATTTTTATCAATCTTGACATTCTTCAAATTGAAGACTACGATCTTATTAAGCGCTTATATTTTTAAATCCATCATAATTATAAAGGATATCAGTTTGAAATCTGTTGACTCAGACAGTCGTTGCTTGAGATTTTCTCATATTCAATTTGCAACTTTTGAATCTTTTTTTTAGCTCATATTCCATCTGTAAGCGATCAAAAAACACTCATATGTTACTTGCTATCGAATACGAACTTTTATTAGTATAGCGGGATTGAGTGAGACCTAATAGCTATCTATTCCAGAAAGATCAATAATTTAGACTTGTTGAACTTTTGATAATAGAAAACTTATTTTAGGGTCGCTTGGTTGTGCATTTTTATAAGTTTCATGATAATATCAAGCAAATGCACACAAACAATCCGCCTTTGTTTTTTATGCTATACAGGGTCAGGGTTAGGAGATGATCACGATGAAGCAACCCATTTTTTAAAAAAGGCCCCTTTTATAAAACAGGTAAAAAAGTGTCAACATACATACATATATGTATTCTATGTATGTTGACACTTTTTTATATAGCCATACCTGGTGAGAGTTATATATGATGTGTCCTATTAAAGAGGTTGGTCTGACGTCAACATGTTGCCACTCTTTTTCTTGGGTGACTGGTCTTCCAATTCCTCAAAAAATTGTGAATTCAACTACCCACCAATAGTGTGTGTGTCAAGAGACCCCTTTCGCTCCACAAACTTACCATTAGCACCATCTGAAAGTATTGCAGCAGCCGCCTCTATGTCTTCCTCCATTGATCTAACAGAACTCTAAGTCACTTCAACTCAGCTTCCATTTCTGCGTTAGTAGCTTGAGCCAACTCCATCTGCTTGGTCACACTCGCTACATTCCTGCTGTGTTTATTAGCTTCTTTGATCAAATAACCTGTATAAGACAAGAAACATGATTAGTACAGTACAAGTTAAGGCATAATAAGTCTTCCACCGGGCTACCTATTAAAGTAAAGGTTAAACCAAAAAATAAACGGGTTAAAGGGTAGAAAGACATCTAAAGCGAATACAATAGAAATTGGATTGGAATCGTAATTACATAAAAACGACAAACAACTTATAATACTAAGTTGTTAGATACATAAAATACATAACTTGGCTGAATAACGCTGTACCATGTAACATAACTTGGGTGGCTTTGCTTCGGTCAGTAAAACACAAGTTCAGTAGCAGACAAAGTAATAGCGAAAGCCTCTAGTGACATCTTTAACAAATGATAAGAAATATAAATGGTTTTCAAGACATAGGTTCAAAGATATAAATCTAAATCTCCATATTACAATAGTTCAAATTAGGGTAATCAAGGCGTATAATCTCCCTTGACAATAGTTCTTTTGTGGCACGTTCAAAACAGATGATCTGACACTAAATTAGTCATATAATCAGAAGCAGAACCTCTGCACCCAAACAATAAAACGTCTGAGAGTTGGTTGCAAAATCTGATAACCAGTCTTAAAACGCACATCCAAACACTACCCTAACACATGATCTAAATATTTACTGTTGTAGATATTGGGGACGGTTCGTAAAGAAATCTTGAAAGGCTGTAAAGTTGTGTTCAGTCATATCTTCCCTATAGATTTTACAGCTGAAAATCGTGAACTATGGAAGATGGCAGAGCCAGTTCAGCAAAAGAAGTATTTGGTTAAACGGGAATGGTTAGAAGTTGCAATTAATATGTCGCAGAGGCAACCCGAAGACCAGTTTCCTGTTAACAAGATACAAAACAACAGATGATTTTTTAGATTATTTTTCTTTACAGATTTCTGATTTTTAATAATTTTTTCTGTGAAAAAAGTCGATTAATCTCATTTAGGGGAATTTTGCATCAAACTTGTTTTATACTCGTAATACTTTATATATTGAATCAAATTTTTTTTGAAACTTTATAGAACTGCATCTAGCAAGATATGCAGTCGTATATTACAGGTTTTCACCACATTCTTGCTCATAGGATGCATACAGGTGGGAAAGATACTGCACAAACCAAATCAGAAGCAGACAGTGATGGAAAAATATGTTTACAATAAAATAATCTTAACCTTAATGAAACCAATCGCCTTGGCGTTGCTGTGAAAGCATTGCCAAACACAGGTCTCGCCTTACTCCCAGGCGCCAACCCTTTCTTACCCACAGTCATCTTCTTATTAAGAATAAAGTACCTCGGACCCCGTAACGCCTTATACAAAGTCCATACACTCGCCCAAAAGCTTACTTATATAAAACTCCGAAAACTCGGATATGCTAAACCCCCACCCATCCAAAGAGAAAGCAAACATCATCACATTCCCCTTTTGTAGGTGAAGCATATCATCCACAATAAACTCAGTCCCCTCATGTCCTACAATCCAGTATATACTCCTGGCTTGTATAATGGAATTAACATGCCACAAAATACCTATGTAAATCCTTCCACTGGAAAGATTTACCAGGTACCGAAAATGTGGAAATACAAAACGAAAAGGTGGAAGAAATGCAATTTGCAGTTTGCAGGCTATGTCCAAGTTCATACCACAGGAAGTGGTGATGTTGGTATCACGCGTTAATTTTATATCTAGAAATCGCTCATATGTATCAAGCAAAAGTTTCCAGCACCTAAAAAAGATTATAAAGTTTGTTAAGTTCTGTTCATCCTTTCTTCCGTTATAAGTCAAAGCATATGCAAAGTATTTACCAACACGATAAAAGAATTGTCCAAGAACCTCAATAAACACCATAGACTCGATATCCCCTGCAAGAAAGACATATTACATAACTTCAGTCAATACCAAACAATTCAGCTGTCAAAAAGGTGACCTGTGTTTGAGAATATACACAGAAATTAGCAGCAATTGACCTGTTACATAACCTGATGCTATAAGCATTGTATAATGGGAGTGATTATAAACCATTCTATCATTATTGTTAGAGTCATATACATGTAGGCCTTTTTACTCTTATTGTAACTGGTGTGCCTAGCATGATCTGATAATTAATCTTACTTGTTAGCAATTTAGTTCTATTGTGGGGCGCCGTACCTGGTAATTTTGTGGATCGACTTCAAGTAGGACCGTAAGCGTAAACGATTTCTTGTCTTCTCTTTTTCCGGATCCACGTATTAAGTCGTGATGGTAACTACCGGATATTAAAGGTTACCTAAAAGCTAGTGCCAATAAGAAGGTTAGAGCAGGAAGGACGTAGACAATCGCTGATGCATACGTTGCAGATGTGATGGACATCCCCAAGAAGTACAAGTTTTGATCGATCACTGACCTGTAAACATTCACAAAGAAAAAATTATTAGTTCTGTTTCTTGTATATAGTTATGTAACTTTTTGATGTATAAATCTATAATTAAATACCCTTTCAGATCGATATGTTTACGATCATTTCAAAGTTGTCCTAATAAAACAATCTATTTTATGATAAAGATAAATGCATTAGTTATTAATTGATATAAACGGATATTTCATAAACTCATTTACGAGAGAGAGGTTTCTGAGAAGAATTACTCTAGCAAACCAAGAAGAGGAACTTTGACGAAGACAGAACGTGTCTGGTTAGCAGCAATACTTGTTGCGTTCATTGTAATTCTGGATCAAAGAGATAATAAAGCAGCGAATAACCATTGCTTACAGGGAATTAGCATGTTGTATAGATGCTTCGGCCCAGCACACACTGTTTCCTTTTTCTAACATAATGTCCCTTCATTTCCAGATATTGGTTGACAAAACTGATAAGCCGCCATTAATTTCAATCTGTAGTGAGTGAGAAATCTGTACAAAACAAAATAACTGTAGTTAATATAGCAATTTACCATATAGTACTCTTGAAACTGTTAATATAAAGTCCAATATAGTAATTTATATCAGGGTAATTTAATCATAGAGTCTACTAATGGGGTGTTTGTTTTAGACGGGATTCAATTCACCTCCAACATTCACCTCCAATATTTGTGAGTGTTTGTCTTGTACGTGCATTTTTTGCAGCTTTGGATTTTGTTGTATCAAGCAGCTCTCCAGGTTGAATAGTTTTCCCACCACCAAACTGAACAAAGTGAATGAGGTAAGTCAATTCACTGTTATAACAACACATTATAAGCTTTTGTCAAACTTACTTACATCACCAGTGAGAACTGATAGGATAGCACATTAGATTCTTGTATCAAAATTGAGATGGCTTCTTTATTTTGATATATAAAAGGTTCGGCTATTTCAGCATATCATAGTGGTCTTCTGTCTCTGAGAGGGCTGTGACAGAATTCACATAAGCTCTATATATAAAAAATAGGTGGATAGATATCTCTGATTTTACAATTCTACACCAAACGCGGAAAGAAAGTAAGAAAGAAAGGCCTACCTTCCTCTTTATGTCGACTGCCACATCATCTAGGCTGTACATGGTCCTTTTTTCATCATCAGAAAATACCATAGGTCACTGTTTGTGGTTTGAGCCATATCAGTCACGATTTATGATCTGGTTGAACCTTCTATCGTTAATTTCATATAACATAGCCCTTATTGATCTTTTGTAGGTTAATAATACATAATTTGAAGAACTGAAAACTATCACTTACCTCATAACTTTTCTTGCACTGTTGTATGTGATCTTGGTAAACCATTAAATAAAGTCAATGCTCTAATACGTGATACTCTTAGAGTGGATTCATCTGTTCATCGGGCATGAACCGCAATTCAGTTGAAGACAAAAAAGAATCTATAAAGAATGAAGAACAAAATGATCGGTAATCATTTGTGCTTCAGTCAGCCATACCCAAATTAAAAATTAATTACATACCGAATGTTTAATTGTTGGTAACCTCATGTTTGATGTACTCCTTTAAATTAACTGGTTACAATTCATCATTAGGCAACTGGAGCACACACACAAATATGTGTCCTGATTAGATAAGAAGCCATAAGCTAATCAATTATGTGGCCGGATTAGATAAGAAGCCATAAGCTAATACTCAATTCATCAAAAACAAAACACATAAAAGTGATACCTATGAAAAAGTAATACATTTTTTTACCTCGTATACAACTAGATCAGGATTCCCCTTAGCAGAAACCTAACACCACAAGAAAAAACAACAAACAACACTTAACCCGACGTAAGCCTCCAACATTCTGCAAATAAGCCTCTGCAAATACAATAAACAAACAAAAGTTGATAAGTTTTTTCAGGGAAAAGAACATACATAATTAGGGTTTATTCTTAATTTTTTTAATTGTAAACTTTAAGGAACAGATATGTATAAGTATAACCCGTTTCATATTTAAAAGTAAAACATTTATATCTTTTATACTATAATTTATTTCTGAGTTTTTTCACATGAAAACACAAACACTTAATTAGCCTTGTTGGTAAAACTGGTTGTATTCAAATCTAAGGTCACGAGTTCGTATCTTAACATGCCTGTTTTTAGAAAAATACGATTTTTAGAAAATAGTTTCTAATTAACTACGAATTTTCAAAATTAATTACATAATTTTCGAAAAAAAAAACTTACTTTCTTATTAAATACGAAATTACAAAATTTATTAAATAAATTCCTGAAAAAACTGATCCGGTTCGACCCGGTTCAGATCAGACCTGGCTCAGCCCAGAGTTGAACCGGACTGGTCCAGACCTGCAAAACGCGATTTCCAAAACGCACTTTCAAAAATGCATTTCCAAAACGTGATTTTAATAAAAGTGCGATTTCAAATCAGAATTTCGTGGAATTTGGAGATTTGGAGATTTTATAGGAAATTCTGAGATATGGCTAAAAAATGTGACTGGGATATGACTGGATTAAAAAGTGTTATTTCAAATCATAATTATTCATATATATATATATATATATATATATATATATATATATATATATATATATATATATATATATATATATATATATATATATATATATATATATATATATATATATATATATATATATATATATATACTAGTGGCAAAACCCGTCCGATGGACGGGTATGACTTCTGATTGTCGTTTAACTTTTTTTATTTGTTATATATTTGTTTGTATTGTCCAATTGAACTTACAGACAAAAATGAATTATTTGCTGATGTTCGAAGGTATACTGACGGTAGTTTTCGAATCGTAAGAATATTGTTAGCCTATGGGTCCACTTATAAAAATTATTCAATAATTATTGTTTTTGGTCTTAAAAAGTTAGTTGTCTTGTATGTCTTATCTTATCTTATTATATTATAAAACATTTGAGACATTTTTATTTTTAAAAAGTCTGAAATTTAAAATATTTGAAATTGACTTTTATGAAAATATTCATTTTGTAATTGACCGTTAACTCCTTTTGTAACAAATTTAAAAACAAACGGTTTTATTTTTAAAATTTAATATTCTTTTATCTAATTATTTTTTAGGGAAAATAGCATAAAAATGTACTCATCTTATGTCAAAATTCAATTAAAGATACTCAACTTTTTTTTCTCAATTTAAGGTACTGATCCCTTTTCTTGTTGCAATGTTGGGATAACTAACAAATTTAAGGTTAATATTAACGACCGTTTACTTTATTATTGCATCTTTAGTCATTTATGTTAACGACACTTTGTAATCAACTCAAAAATCATTTTTTTTACAGTTTTAGACCGTTTTCTATTTTCGTCTGAGTTTTTTTTATCATTTTCGTTCGGTTTTTAACGGTTTAGTTCATTTTTTGTCTTTTTCGTCCATTTTACTGTTTCGACCTTTTTTAGGGTGTTTGATATCGTTTTCGACGGGTGTTTTTTTACTATTTACGTCATTTTCTAACCGTTATCGCCTATTTTTTAAGGAAAGAAAAAAAAGTAAAAAACGAACAAAAATGGTCATAAATTGTAAAAAGAGTAAAAAATGATATAAAAAAACGGGCGAAAACAATGAAAAGCCAGAAAATGGACAAGAAAAAAGATTTAAATTTAAGTTTATTATAAAGTATCATTAATAAAAAGGACTAACGATGCAATAATAAAGTAAACGAACGTTAATATGTAACCTTTAAATTTGTTAATTTCCCAGTATTGCAACAAGAAAAAAGATTGATACCTTAAATTAAGAAGAAAAAAAAGTTGAGTACCTTTAATTGAGTTTTCACATAAGATTGGTACCTTTTTATGCTATTTGTCCTATTTTTTAATAATCTAATTTTAACATATTTTTAAAAAAAAATTTTTGCTCTTTCATTCAATATTCATTCTCATATATTTTAATTAACTTTTAGTTTTTCTCATTTTTGAAAGGTTAATTTTATTTTTATTTAATCTTTTTTCATCTTCAATCTTTCATTACAAATTTAACAAGCAAGAATAGTTATTTGTCATATCAAAAATCGTCACCAGATACTCGCCGCCAGAATACGCGGGTATTATGCTAGTTTTTATAAAATTATTTAAAATTATGACCTAGTTTTATTTCTTATAGTGACTTTGTAGATCGTATGCACTAAATATACACGTTAATGATGAATCTCTAAACAAACATATCTTTGGCATATCCAGTAAATGATTCGTCTATATCTAACTAAACATGAAATGTTTGGCACCTTAAGACTGGAAGAACCATAGAAATGAAAACGAAAAAGCTTAGGCTCAATTCTAAATAGTTTATATGCAGCCACTGTATAAGGGCCTGAGCTTCCAAAATTAACCCGAAATGTGGGGGCATGTCTGTCCCAACTAACCCTGTTCGATCCATTTAAAAATCTCTTGCTATCTGTATGTTTTCCAATTTTCCTTAAGTGCGACAGATGATACCTTTTGCACTGATATCTCGTAACACCTGCCATTAGACCCCGGGTCAACTACTGGATTTGACTTCCCGTACCTGTACAACCACATACCCACCTCATGCATTAAGTTTTGTTCCCATTGGTTTTTTTTGGGCAAGTGGGCGTCCACCTTTGATCAGTTCCTTAAGAAAGATTTTGTAGCTCCATACGTCTATTTTGGCAGGTAGACGGAGTTGCTTATCCCTTTGATACTACCACTTGGATTCAATTTTACACACGGAGCTTCAATATAAATGCCTCACAAATGGTCACATTTTAATTACCATTAAAGACAAATGGACATTTCTTTAGGGAATTGTTTCATTCTAGCTTCTTATTTTCATATGTATCTAAGAAACTATCTAATATCAATAAACTCACCTGTAGTCATCAGATGAAGAAAAAGAAAAAGAGCGAGTACGCCTACGCCGATTTTAGCACTCATACGACTTCTCTTGTTGATTTTGAGAGAATCTTTTTCTTTAGATCGTCTTTTTGGCAGGTTGCTTCGTCCACTCACATTGTTGCTTGATAAATGGTCAGGGTCGTATTTAGATCCTACTGGACGTAGAACAGAGAATGATGGCTTTGGCACCTGATTTAATTGCTTCGTTTGAATCCGGTTTTGCTAGCTTCCTGGCACTGATTCTGACAGGACGCTGAGTTTGTTTTTTCCCTTTGTCCGGTGCATCTGGATCGACTGTTGAGGGTACACTTTTGATATTGATTTGGTTAGCCAAGCTTCTAGAACTTATTGGTCATAATATATACTACTAAGGCTAGAAACCAAATTTTGTAAAAGACACCAATCAAACCTGCAACTATTTGGGTATGTAATTAAAATAATCCCATGTTTATCATCCCAGAATGAGGAGAAATTATAAGTACGCAAGGAAGAACGATCAAGAATCTGAATATGATAAAACATGTGACCATGTGATAATAATATTACGATCATAATATATAGCTTTACCAAATAACTTACTCGCAATGTTGTCAAATACAATGGTACAAAATCTATATACCTAATATACTGAATTCGCAAACACGTGAAGGCATTTTTATTAAAGTATGGCCATATGACGTATAAGCAATACATACACTGTATACGCCACTGGATTGGTACACTGTTCCATGTTGTGTATACTTGTATGCATGCTTTCCATTCTTTAAAGAGCTGGTCACTGCACTCTTAGACGCCACTACCAGGAAGATCAGGTGACCCATCGTCTGAAGAATAAAAAAAATGCATCTTATGATAAATGCCTTTAAGTAAAACTATAAACCTGCATTTTCTTGTAGAAATACATAATTTTGTTTGATTAAAAGTCATCATTCAATTAAAATCAGATCTTTCATCAACAGATTAATCTATATCAGCATCTAGACTCTAGGCTGCTGATTAGTGATACATTTATGATTAATGTAATGGATACCTGAATTATATCTGGAGTACGAAATATAAAAAGAAGCATAATAACAGCTGCTTATTTTCCCTGTTGTTAAGGATACCAGGTTCTATTTAGAGCTGCTTATTTTCCGAATGCAACTCAGTTTACAGATTATGTGTACTTTACATTTGAGTTTGTGTCCACCTTGATATCAGTTCTATAGAGCAAATATTGAATCCTAAGCACCGACTGAACACAATGCCAAATATCACTACCTTATTTTTGGAACCATTTCCGAAGCAAACTACCCCATAACTTCTATAAACTAAAAGATCAGAATATAACAGATTAAACTCGTGACTTTAAAACCCGATTCATGAAAAAAATATGCAAATCCAATAAAGTAGATGGAAGACTCTATGTACACTAAACAATTCTAGGCTGCAAAATCAAATAAAGATGGCAAGAGTAGAAAAGTTATTCGGAAGATACATCTTTTGAATATATCAATACATAGAAGTTTTTCATAAATACCTTTAAACCACCAGCATTCATATCTTTGTGGTTGTCAGCCCTAACCATTTGTGACCCATCTTCCACACTGGTGTACAATTACACGAAAACTTTGAGGTCCTATTAAAACACCAGCTGCAAAGACACATAAAAGGGAAATAAGCAGCTGAATGTATTTTAGAGAAAAGCAACTAAAGTTCGTTTAGCCATATTTACATTTAACATCAAGTATAATAACACCGTATTTTATATATACACCGTATTTTAAGCATAGTTTATATAGCAGGATAGTTTCAATCTGATCAATACTACCCATATACAAAACGCAGACATTCTAAGAGTACACTGTAGCTAAAAACGATTAATTGTAGCATTGTCCAGATAATGCGCAAGTTTTCATCCAAACATGACTCGTAAATTTAATAGTAACATAGAAAATTATCTACTAACCTTGATGTGTAGAACACATCTTCTTGAGCCAGACCTAAAAACCTTTAGAAAATGGTACGCAGGAATGCTTTCGTCTAAATAATCAGCATTGCAGATGATGTGAAGAAAAGTAACTATGCGTCATCAAACACACGTTAACTGATGCATGGGAACGAATGAGTGAATGACAATATTTTTCTACCATCACAGAAGGCCAGAACCAAGACCGAAATTCAGAAATTAACATTGCAAAAAAGTATCATTCATTGCATTTATATAAGGACCTCAATCTGTAATGTTGCATAATGGTCATAAAACACATTGTAGCTTATGTGTACGATATATTGACACGATTAGTATAACCTGCGTAAAACGGGTGGAACCAGGATTTTTTTTCCTTTAAAAGGGTGGGCGAAGTAGGCAAATCTGGTTAGAAAGGAAACATTCCAAATATCTAAACCGATCTGATTCGCCACAACTTAGTGCGCTCGGGTGAATCTTTGGAGCATTCATGCTGCAAACAAAGATAATAACTATATTAATAATAGAAGATAAGTGCTTTTATATTCTTATAGTGTGTGTTGATTATTCAAGGCTGAATCTATCGTACCCGGATTTCGGGGTCACAATGAATTCAGACTTCTTATAAATCTCCATGTGGTAATACATAAATCTCCGCCTATACATAACCAATGAACTGTATGGCATAATGAAGATCTTAAAGATAGGATATTAAGTTTGTCGCATGATGAATGTGTTTACCTAAAATGTTGGGTAGCAACATAATTTGAAGCTGATAAATACTGAAACATTGCCAAAGGTATATAGCTATCCAGTGCAAATTTCTTATACTCTCTGCATGAGAAAAAACGCAAATAAAACCTTACAAATCAGTTCAAGCCAGTAACAAATATAAAGCAGAACAGACTCATTAGTCATTACCTTAATCGAGTCAATATCCCTTTAGGTTCAAACTTTTTGATTTAACCACCATGTGACCCTAACCGTCACACTCGCCATCAAGTTACTACCGCAGTCGGTCATCAAGGTAATCGACACCAGCAAGTGAGCTAACGTGGCTCCACTGTAAGAAAACACAAACACAACAGTTATCATACGACCCAAAAAACTCATCTTCTTACAAACCAATCACTTGTTCCTCACCTGTTTGCATGAACCCAAGAATTTTCCATACCAGCTTCTTGCGACCGGAAAAGGTTGGCCATGCTACACTATCTTACACAGATGACACATCAGTTCCAGGTGTTGCTTTGCATATAAAGTCCATCTGGCTGACAACAAAAATTAACAATGAGTATATAAACCAAATACCAACCAAGGGCGATGCACAAGGAAGACCCAATGGGGCCTACACCATGACACATTAGATCATTATTACTCCTTTTTACCTAATATGATCGTTGTGATTAGATCCGTAATAATGTATTCGCCTCTTGCTAAAGTAAAAACTGTAGCATTCACATGCGTTTTCAGTTATAATATGCCATAAATGTTATGATTATGCTCGCTTTTACCATGCCATCACTCCTGAGGATATTAATACTTACACGTACATGTCCGAGCTCCTATCATTTGAAATCAAAAAAGATCCTAATGTATCAATAAATATTATTACTCGAAGTCCATATGTTTTTACTCGTTAGCTAGCCTGCTATATATGAGCATTATTCGACCTTAAACTTACAATACCTATAATGGATTTTGACATATACCTCCAGACCTTCCACTTTCCGTAAAACATCTAACCTTTTAAGTATACTTTTAATTCAAGTCATAATGTTATCGATTATCATGTTTAAGGCTATGTTGTTAATATAAATGAGATTAATATGACAGGGACGGGGCTTAAACACTACATCAGGGTTAGGTGTGGCATCTTCCACCCATTTAAGTACGTGAATGGGTGGTTGATTTGGGTTACAGTTTCATCTCAAATGGGTCATATGAGCCAACTTACAAAAGGTTCAGCTAGAAGAGCCAGAGAGAAACACATGCAAATGGGCCGAGCAGATTACTGGTCCAAATTGGTTTAATACGTATTTCTAGCGCATACCACCCTTCTAAATTGCTTTATAACTTTATCCCAGCAATTAGATTATTACTCGTATCATAATAAATGTTTCCATAGTCATATTTAGCGCATTAATTAGTTAATGAAGTAACATATAAAGAAATAAGACATATAGGATTTGGGGTTAACATATCTGACGCGTTACCACTCACATACAAAGTAATTCCTATTTGACCCGCTACCTAACCAATCGGACTCGCCCATTTACCAGATCTGTTTAACTTAGTTTTCTGGCCGTATGTGTGAACGCTTTCGTTAATTTACAGCCTTAAAGATTAACTTAATCACTTTGTATGACAAACATTGCAGGCATCATTGGTGGTTCCAAGAAATTACCAAAGGGAGATAAACCTGGAACATACAGGTTCAAGCTCTTAACTGTAGGAGTAAGAACAACATGAACATGACCATTCAAATTAAGGGTATTCAAATGTTGATTATACCATTCTCTTGTAGCTTCAATATCATAGAAAGAGAAGTCTTGGTCACGTTGAACACACGAGCTGAATTTAAGAACCACGCTATGAAAGTACAAGGCAACTCCTCAACATCAAGTCCTTTTTTTAGAGTTCTTGATCATTGTTAAATTTTAGTCGTAATATGCCCACGATGACCTGTTTGAAGGCATAATATTTGTTATATTAGTAGGTAGACGGACTAAACTGACAGCTTACAAAAACTGCCATAATTAGGTGAAATGTGAGATATAAGATAACAACTGCACTCAAACCTGTTTCTGATGGGAATATCTCGCTTGGCACTGTCCAACTCAGTAGGTCCATGCCCACCCAATTGCTGCAACAAATAGACAAATGACAGACAATCCACCATGATTGATTGAATACGTTTCTGAGAGTTCAGTTATTCTGATATTTTATTGCGTAATTAGTTTCAGTTGTGACATTTAGTGGTCCTAAAGTATCCGTAAAGTTAAAGTTATAGTCCTAAACAGCCCTTTAACACCTATTCAGCACTCATGATCACACCATGAGTTTTTCAAAATTACCAACACAAGCTCATTTATTTATGGCAAACTTTTTGGTTTAGATAAACTTATTATACATAATAAGATTACATAACAATACAGGCGTATATAGCCTTAATACATAGTAAAGTGCTGTGAGAGTCTTACGTAGTAAAATAGTTGTCCCAGTATGGAGCCAGGGCGTTTTGTTCTTCAAGAAACCATCTCGTCTCAAGACTGTCAAAACCAAGTTCATCGTCAATGTGTGGTTTAATCTTGCTGTCAGCTTCCTGATTGTTTACCATTATAAATAAAGATATTAGTAACGATAGCGGAATATGTAAAATAAATAGAATGAAATTAGAATGGCGGGTTCTTTTGAAAGAATGGGTTGAATGTTATTCAAGAGAATGGTGAAGGCCACTCCCTATTATCCTAAATTCTTCTTTAGCACTGCCTGGAAGTATGAAACTATTCAAACCCACTCCTGGTTATAACCTGGTCGGGTGGTGTGATTAACATTGCTATTTTGTTCATCACATGTATGCTTTTGTGTGTTTTTAACTGATATTGGTGTGTGTTTAGCAAGTTAATAGGGAACCTGGTTGTTTGAAACCTGATACAACTTAGACAACGTCCTTTCTATTATTATCAAATCTACATATTTATTATTGTTTAAGGAAACTAGTAATACTCCGTAATCGAATAAGCAAACTACTTATTAACAATTTGTTAATCTATATACTTTTGTATTTTATGAAGAAAATAAAAATTGAAGGCACATAGATTGGATACGTTGAGTTAGAATAGCAACCTTTGCTGCAGCTCTTATCATTGAAAGCAGATAAAAGGTATGGTAAGAGTTTTTTACCCAGGTCCCACTGCAACTACGACGTTCATACCGTCGACGGTGAAGTTCTCCATCCTCACCGTATATTTGCACAAAGAAACAAAACGATGGCCACCACATCTTTACAAAGACCTGCCATCAAACCCCTGATTACCACCAGAGGATCCACGGTTATCACACAATTAGCAAATCAAACTTAATAGAAAATGATTTTTAAACATGTATGCATTGATTAAAAAATGGTGCTGAGTATATGGACAGTAAGTTTCAGGATTGACTGTCTCTTTCCTACCTTGCAACTTGCAGTTCTGGACCATTGTCCTCTATAACACGAAGTCGTTGTGGAATACGTAGTGTAATTCCCTATTTTAAACAAAAAAATAAAGACCCAAGGAAAAATAGTATATCATTAGAATGTCATAAATATTAGTAAGTAATACAAATTTGAATGTTAAAGAAAACCTTATTAGGATCAAAAACACCGATTGCAGCACAATTAACAGGGTTGATTGCACAATTAACAGGTTGAATGTCCAATGTGCAGCTTTAACCTGAAACGATAATCAATAATCTATAGACGATTTTTACTAAGATCAGAATATAAACGCATATGATAATTAATCAAATTCCAAGTACATCGGTTACCTCAGTTGCTCCTTGCAGTTACATACACTGTCTTATTCTCGAATCTGTGAGGGTAGACATTAAATTAAGAGATGAAATAAGTTTCTGAGTCGAGCATAACATTTTCATATCCAAATAAGAGTAATACCTCATTTGAGATCATGAGATTCAGAACCTCTTTCACTATTTTCGAGAGCAACAAAGATCTGATCGTCTGACCAACGGTGCTTCTGCTTGACAGATCAAGTGATGGTCAAATATAAAACATCGAACATAAGCAACATACAATCAACTTTACCAAAGATAAGATAAACAAATAGATTCATAAAAGCAAAAAGAACACTAAGAAATCAGAAGCGCGAAACATAAAAAATATTGTACCTTCGATTGGATTCCTGATCGAGATACAATACCAATGCATCCTGGCTTGTGGATGTATCCAGGCATGATTCCGATCTTGCACTATCTAGGCTTGATGATACCAGGGCAGTTGGGACTAATCATTGAAACACACCCATTTAAGGTTGCACAAACACATCCGAAAAAATTAGCATATTTGTCAATAAAATAATAACCTGGATTTGAATATGTGTTTTGTCCAGAGTTCATTCATATTTATCTTCAATCCAATTCCCATTGATTGGGATTCAAGGTGTTGATGGATGGATTTGTGGATTAGTTTGTGGATTAGGCGTTTGGAGAACAATGATGGAACACGAATTTTAGCAGTTTGGTGAAGAGAAATTTTCTGTTGAATACTGGACGGGTATAGAACACAGCCCAAGTGATTATGTGGCATATCCCTCCTCTTATATATAATGTATGAGATATATATATAGGGGAGAGTTAAAATAAAAAAACTTTTTTTGGTGAGAAGGATAAAAAGGATTTTTAGCCAATCATTTAAAATCAACGGATAAGATCAATCCATATTCTTAACTAATTAACTAACTAACCACCAAAACACGATTTTAAAAAAGTCTTCAAAAAATTCTGAAAAAATTCCAAATTGTCGGATTTGTTGGTGCATAAAAAAGTTGCCAATAAACATTTTTTAATTTTGAGTTTTTTTACGTTTTTCTGATGCACAAAAAACAAAATTTGATGCACAAACACGTGAATTTTGGTGTACAAAATTATTTTCATTCAATAAAATTTCAATTTATTATAATTTGATGCGGAATCATATTTTAAGAGTCAAAAGAAATTGGGCATAAAAATGAATTCTTGATGCACAAAAAACCTAAAAAACGTAAAAGGAAAAGTTTTTGTGCATCAAAATTCCGTTTTTGTGCATTAAAAAAGTGTAAAAAACTTCAAATTAAAAAAACTTTTTTCACAAAATTTTTTTGCACCAACATACCCGATCTACTGGATTTTTTTCATAATTTTTGAAGAACTTTAAAAAAAAACACGTTTAGATGGTTAGTTAGTTAGTTAGGTAGTTAGTTTGTTAGGATTGTGATTTAATCTCATCCATTGATTTTAAATCAATGGCTAAAAATCCTTCTTATCCTTCTCACAGAAAAAAAATCTTTTTATTTGATCTCTCCCATATATATATATATATATATATATATATATATATACATATATATATATATATATATATATATATATATATATATATATATATATATATATATATATATATATATATATATATATATATATAATATATATATATATATATATATATATATATATATATATATATATATATATTATATATATATATATATATAAAGAGAGAGAGAGAAAGATATCAAAAATCCTTATATAGGAAGAATGATGAAACAATGCCTTAACTACAAAATTCTATAAAAATGACACATGTAATTTATTAAAGGGTTTTTATAAAATGCTTCAAAAAGAATATAAGAATTATAAATGATGTCTTAAATACAAAATTCTTTAAAAATATATAAGGAAGGATGGTGAACAACGCCTTAAATACAAAATTCTATAAAAAATAAAACCCTTATATAGGAAAGATGTTGAAACAATGCCTTATATACAAAATTCTATAAAAATGACACATGTAATTCATTAAAGGGTTTCCACAAAATGCTTAAAAAAGAAAATTGGAATTATAAATGATGCCTTAAATACAAAATTTTATAAAAATGACACACGTAATTCATTAATGGGTTTTCATAAAATGCTTCAAAAAGAAAATAGGAATTACAAATGATTCACAATAGTTTGACTTACTAAAATGAAAATATTTTGAGATATTCAGACTGTCAAGATTTGGACTGGGCTATATATAGTTGCTATATTATACACGTGACAAAAAATAATACCAAGAATGAGCTTTTTGGGCTTAGTTTTGCTAGAATACACTTTATCACAAAACTTAAAAAACAAAATCATTTCTAAAAAATATTTAACTATAATGTTTTTGCTAACAAAAAAAAACTTGACAATAATATTAATTTCAAAAAAAATTAATGTAAAAAAGTTATTCATAACATTAACATATACAAAATTTATTACCTTATAAAATTCAAAAATACATAAATATTTATACAATATTACTAAATTCTAAAAATTAATGTAACAAACGTATTCATATTGTTACGTATGCAAATTCAATTAACTCATAATATTCTTAAATAAATAAAATATCTTAAATTACGTTATTTTTGTCCATTCTATGCTACATTATTAAAATATTAATGTCATAACTAACACTACATATACTAAACTTCTAATACAAACACACATAACTTTAATTTTTATTTAAAATATATACTTAGAGCTAGCCCGTCCATCGGACGGGTCTAAAGGCTAGTGTATATATATATATATATATATATATATATATATATATATATATATATATATATATATATATATATATATATATATATATATATATATATATATATATATATATATATATATATATATATATATAGAGTAAGGATCCGGTAAGAATATTAGTTAAAATAAGAATAATAAGAAGTAATTTGCACCATTAGATTAGAGATCTATGGCTAGAAATAAGGCATGGCAATATTGTAAATAACAAAACAGTTTTTCTATAATGAACAAACACAGAAGGGTAATATCGTAAAACAACTGGTTCCTCTTTCATCAAAACCACGAACTAACCAAAGAATCTTTAAACATTTATCCAAGTGACGTGGTATAATAATTACAGGTGCATGGGTTAAGTTTTGGTTTACATTGACTAGTAAAATTAAGTTGTGTGTAAATGGTGATATATATTTAAAAAGTTCGTTGTATGAACAATGCATCTTGCATATAGTAATTCCTATATTTACATAAGACTGCATCCAAATTTCCAAAGGTACGACACTACGATTCAACGATGCATTTCCATCAATATTATCTTGTCACATACTTAAGCGACGCAATGACACAAGTTGATAGAATATATGCATCTACTATTGATTATCGATTAATATCGTTGTGTACGCCGATGCAACGTAAACCCGACCACACTTAAAACATGTTCGTACAATGCATCTAAATTATATAGATGCATCTCGTACTTTATCAACGGATCATAATGTGTTCGATTTATGCATCTCGTTAACTTGGTTGATTTCAATGCATCGTATTCAAGCTACGCCGTTAACATGGTTGATTTTAATGCATCGTGTTAAAACTCTTTTGGTTTTGATCTTTATATATTTACATCAATGCATGATCTTATTATGCATCTGAATTGGATCGGGTTACGCACCTAAAAATGTCCCTACTATGCATATAATATGATCGATTATGCATCTATATGATCGATTATGCATCTAGCATTTAATCGATTTCGGTTTCGATGTTATTACGGGACGTTGTTGTTCTTATAAAAACTGTATATAAGACATAGATGCGTAAAAACTATGTAGAAACAAAAGATTATAGATGCATGTAGAACATGCATATAAAAGACGCATGTCCTTAATTGTGTGATCTAAAAGGTATCATTATTTTAATGAATATCAAAGTAACTTGACATATGAATCTGGAATTAAAACACGATATTATGTAATTTTTTGATTTGACATTGTTTGAAAATTGAAGAAAAAAAACTGCCATTATTTTAGGAACAAATTTGGAACTGATATATGTTTTAAAAAAAGACAACATTACCCTTTTATGTCATTTTGAAATGATTGGCTCATATTTCTTCTCACTCTTCTTATTATAATTCTTCTTCTTATTTGATCCTAACTCTATATATATATATATATATATATATATATATATATATATATATATATATATATATATATATATATATATATATAATATATATATATATATATATATATATATATATATATATATATATATATATATATATATATATATATATATATATATATATATATATATATATATATAATATATATATATATATATATATATATATATATATATATATATATATATATATATATATATATATATATATATATATATATATATATATATATATATATATATATATATATATATATATATATATATATATATATATATATATATATATGTATATATATATATATATATATATATATATATATATATATATATATATATATATATATATATATATATATATATATATATATATATATATATATATATATATATATATATATTACACTGTATATAACAGGAGGAAAATGCCACATAAGCAGTCATTAAATCCATGTCATCACTTTCTTTTTTCATAATTTTTGGATTTTTTTTAATTCAATGTATTTTAACAATTTATAAATTTGTTTTTTTTAATTCTGAAAATATTCAAAAAATCCGCCTTTGGCAAGATTTGAACCCGGGTTTGTTGGTTCAGAAACAAACGCATCAACCATTAGACCATAATGGTAGATGTATCATGTTTTGAAAAACTAAATATATATCGACATTCGTAAAAGATTGAAGTCCACTATCTAATATACCTAATTAACCGTAGAAAAATATCATAAAACGGAAAAACCCCAAAACAATAACCCATTCTTTTCCATCTGATGTTACTTTTAACGATCATGATTTGTTCTTCTACTACAAATAATGGAAAAGATTTACGATGCTTTACCTCAGCATATATATGTGCACGAGAGAGGTAAAGGTGCAAGAACACAAACTGAGTACGATTTTGAAGGTGGTCATAAACCCTAATATCATTCAGAGTTGGTTTCACTGAAATTTAAATCATTATCAAGGTGCGTTTTTTTATTCCTTATTATTAAAAAAGATTGTTGTGAATAATCAGTCTATATAACAAATTTACACGAACAAAAGAGATCTTGTGTATATTGAATTTGTCTTTGTGTTAGTGTTAATGTGTGTTATTAATCGTTATAGAGGCCGATATTTGGTTCTATGTTCAAATCATCGCAGGTACAAAACCCTTTTAAAACCCTAATAATCCGCCTATGTATTATCGTTTTCAATATGATCAATCCACTTATACTGTTTTCATTATGTTAATATGATGCACTTTGTTTTCGAGTTTAGCTATCAAGTAAAATGCCACTTTTGTTACAGCGGCTGAGCAAGGAACGGAGATACAAGCAGACAATGTACAAGGGGGGATGTACAAGGAATCATATCATCAGAGAGCTCTGAATCAAGCATAAAAGTATTTAGTAATAACCTTGAAATTCTAATTTAATAATCATCTCCATTGTTTAATTATAGAGTTATAGGAAAGGTTTATTAATATTTTTTCTAGCCGCTAGAACCAAGAGGTATAAGATATTAGACTCAAAATTTAAACTAACAAAATGTAAAACGTGAGGTAATTTTGTTGATTTACATGTATCTAGCGATGTACTCATGTCATATATATTGTTTAGGTGCATTACATTTGCCTAACAAGGCACTGAGATTTTTCGATGAATTTGTATGTAGAGGTAAAAAGTTCAAAGATGTTGCTAATGAGCCAAACATCTTAGGAGTTGTTAAATTTCAATATCTCATGGAAATTAGACGTCCTGAACGATACCTTCATATTGATACCTTGGTAATACGAATGCAGAGTATATGATGGCTAACGTAAGCATTTAAAAAAGTGGCATATATGACTGCTACATATTTCTACTTTAATATTTTAACAACCTGATGTATGGTTATTGCTTATGAATGTTTTGGGTTGGCTGAAAAATATGAAAATGTCACGGACCAAAAGGACTCTGCAAGGTATACTTTATTATTAACCATCTATTTACTAGATAAGTTTTTGTAGTTTCACCATTACTGTTCATATGTATATGAAATTTTAGGTGGAAGCAGGTCATTGTATGGTTTGTGGCTGCGGATAAAAAGAAGCCAGCAGCTGGGATGGTGGACAAAGCGACAGTATTTGCGCTTTTTTTTCTTTATATGTACTTGGTTGAAGATTTGAATGTATACAGTTTCATATGTTTTTTCTTTATATATCTTCCATTACAGATATTTTGAAGCATGTTCTAAAGCTTCTTAAGGCCGAGCTTCCTGTATCACTATGAATCATTGGTAAGGAGGACATGTTGTTTTCTATTGAATTGCCTTTATGGGATATAAAGTCACATTATAGTAGTGACCTTCAGTAAATAATAACGTGTTAAGAAACTTCGTCGGAGCACCAACTTATTCAACAAAAGGTTAGACTGCAAAACCATATTTAATTCTTTAATCAATGTTTTTTAGAGTCCTCTTATGTTCGAGTGATATCTTAACTAATAAAAGGTCATAAGAAAAATGTTGTATGTTTGAAATTCTTCTAATAAATTTAATTTTTCGTATGGATATTGCATAAACTAATCTTCTCCCACCTTATATATTTATATATGATGTATCAGGAGAAAGATGAGAGTATGAAGTGGAACCTAGACCTATACTTAACTGCTATTGTAAGTTTCTCAATTTTCGACAAGCTAGATAAGTTCTTTAAGGTGATTTCTGTTAAATATTTACAAGGTTTTATGCATCACCAGTACATTATGGGTCACCTTGTCTTGACTGACCTATCCACTTGACTAATAGGAGATAAAAATCAACGTCAATCGTTCCATTTTCCAATTAATTTGTAAACTGTTCCACCTCACGGGTAACACATACTGAATCTTTATGCAACTTCTTATAGAATTAGCTGTGGCAAAAGACAGTACTTCCAATAGTGGGATATGTTATTTTTTGTTGTCCGTTATCATTGAAAGGTGTCACTACATCTGTTAATCATGAATCAAAAGACACGCCGATAAAAATAGGAAGTTGTAGATTGCAAGATTCGTCAAAGAGTGACGATGGTTTACTGATCATTCAGATTGAGGGAGATATAAAAGTTTAACCAATTCCTAAAAACAAATAACATAGATCGACACCAGCGGAGAACGATAGCGGGATCAGGAACGTGAAACGGGAAGGGAGATAGATGAATACTGGGGTCCTCACTGCGATAGAAGTAGAGATTCTGATCGAGAAAGGGAAAGGGAATCAGAAACTTTTATCATGTTAATTCTTGACGTGTTTGATTCAACTAAAAATCATATTTATCTTCTTCCTAGGCTGTTATTCAGAATCTTGCAAAGGTGTTCACTGTGTACTTTAAGGCAAGCTCTTTACCATGTTATTTTTGGTGTAAGAGGTCCATTTTCTATTTCCTAACATCCTGTTTACCATGTTTTACAACTATATTTTCATTAACGAGTAAATCGAGCATTACACGTCAGTGCCTACATCTAGACAGAAACACAAAAATAAAAGGTTAGTATGTAAACTGTTGCACGTCACTGTTCTTTTCCTTCAGAAGTTGCATATAGTTATGTTGAATTATAAGGTTTTTAACAGTTGATTTTTCGTGTTGCGGGTTAGTGTAGGTACGCTTCTTGCATTCACAATGGTGGCAATATCAGTGTCGATAATTTGTTATGTTCCACCAGACGAGGTCCCATCTCCTGCTTCTCTTCAGGCATCAATAGATTCGATAATTCATTGCCTTATAACAATTTTATTAGTACAAAGCACACCAATGTTGAGACTAGTAAGGATGTGACTGGTGTTTCTTGTGAGAAGGATGAACTTTTACTATAAAATGAGAAGTATCAGATGAATCACCTGTAATTGCTAAAGTAAAATCTCAAGGTTCATAACTTTTCTATTTCTTGTATCCTTCATACACCAATGTAAGTAATCTCACCCACTACAATATAATAATTTTCAAGGTCTCGGGAAGTTTGTAAATTTTGCAGCCATGTGTAACATGAAACAGAAAATAACTATTGCAGAATGATGGACTATAAAATATGGCAGCCATTTTTTCTTCAGCGCCAACAAAAGATGAGCTGTTGAGAATATGGTCATATACATTCTTGCTCTTTATATTTATTTTCGAGATGTATATTCAATTATACTACGTAGTATTTATGTTAAAGATAAACTTACTGAAGTCGAGCAACAACTTAAGAAAGTTGAGGCTACTCAGAGGTACATGATGTAGAACGAGAAAGCTGTTCATGAAGCAGAGGTTTTGTTTAACAAATTTAACTAGAAAACTATGTCCTTCGCTGAAGATATTGACCTAACTCGTGGGGATACCAAAATAATCAGATACTATTGTAGTCTTTCCTTAGTGGTCATGGGAATAGAGAGACAAAAGCTCCTGCCAAAAGCCTCTTAATGTCACAAGGTTAGTATTTTTAATGAGCTGATGATTAATGATAAAATACTTTTTGCTAAAGATTTGTTGCGTACCCAGTGATTCGGTTACAACGTACTCTCAACACCATGAAACCAGACATATAAACCCATAAAATAAGCAAAGCCAAACACCCCCGAGGGTTTTTGTCAAAACATGATATAACATAGTAGGGGAAACTACAAGTGCTCCGTTTTCTTTTGACCATTTTATATTTTCCAAAGCTATCCATGGACGCATGACATCCATTTTGACTTTTTTCATGTCCACTCTTGTGTGTGCAGATAGTATACATATACCCTCAAAACTTACATTGTGAAAGTGATGATCTTATAGTTTACTTTTGTTAAATCTGACAAGTGTCATATTTTTGTAGGATAGTTACTCTGCTTGCAAAACAAACGGGTTAGATATACTCCTCATCCTCGAGCATAAAAATCTACGCGGGAATATAGAGTGGAACCAACATCTTTCACTGTTGAAAGTGTATTTTATTTCCTGTGTACCATGCCCAATGTTCCAAAGCATTTCTCCCCAAGTCATTATCCTTCATCCACCGTCTCCGTCACTACAAAACCTCATTCAAGAAGGTATTAATATTACACCAAAACTCTCATATACTATAAACTTCCTTAGAAACTACATTTTATCTAGAGCAGATATAGTAATGGTAAAATATGGTGTGTCTATCAGAACTACACAATTAATATTAATATAATTATATATGCACAATTAATATTAATATTAATATAATTAAGAAACTAGCTGCTTACATAAGTGAAACCCGTGGCAACTCTTAGTGGCTTCTCAACTGTAAACTCAGACATTTGCGCTAGCTCCTTAACTGAATTGATGTTCTCGAAGATCCCATATTTCGGAATCTAAAAGAATAAGAAAATAATGTCACACATATATTTTAAACTTCTAAAGATTAGTTAATATTCATGATTATCAATAGTCAAATGAAGATGGTTTGCCACCTCCCTTTCTAGAACGGTCATACGGAGCAACTGTCCCTGTAGTCTCTCCCTTCATAACGTCTTGGTCCTCCTGCACCACCAACTCCACTTTCGTATCTGTCACTGCTCCTCCTTGGGGCGAATTTTCAGGTCGTAGGGATCAAATGATTGATCGGACTATAACAATGGAAGACGTCTATGGAACTTGCTACTAAAGAAAAGTTTCGAATAAATATTATTTTGGAAAAGTAACTTTTGAAAGAAAAAAACTTATTTTTGAAAAAAAAAAACTTATTTTCCAAAAATAATAGTTCTCGAAAAAGAAACATAATTTCAAAAAAAAATCAATTTAATTTTTCAAGTTTTTTTCCGATGTTTTTTACAAAAAGTTTAAAACTAAAGAAATTGAATATTTTCTTCTCAAAAAAATATTTTTCGAAAAATTATTTTTTGAAAATGAAAGATTTTATGAAAGAAAAAATATTTTTGAAAAAAAAAGCTTAACGATGAAAATATATATTGGATGAGACTAATGATGTCACTTTGCAAATGACAAAAAAACTGTCACATCATCAAATTTGACAAAATTTACCGGTCTAACAGGTTGTAGGTCAAAATGTGACTATATTGGCAAAAAAGGTAAGTTCAAGTACTATATAGATAATTGTTTTAATACACATAACATATGAATATATTTGAAAAAGTAATTTAAAGTCTTAAACCCTTTAAAAAACAAACTAAACACACAACAATCAAAGGGATAAATGTACAACAACATTTTCATATGTTGCAGCCCACCCCCATTTTCTACAACACTCTGAGTCCATAATCACATGACGACCATCGAGTTTGTCATCGGTTCACCCCTCCGGTCCAGTCTAACTATCATCAAAGTTCACAATTACCATGTACAACTCTAAATAGAAAGAAGGAAAAAAAACATCAAATTTTGGTTAACTTCATAAATCAGTTGAGACTTTATGTTTCTTCTTTTTCGGTCAAAGGATTCTTCATCATTCGACTTTCCAGCCATTATCAAGGCGTCGACTGTTGCCTTCTCTTCGGGGTTAACTTTTTGGGTGCTTCGTCCATTGACTTTTTGGTTAATTTAGACGGTTCTGCGTCATTCAACGTACCCACTATTGTTGAGACGTTTAACTTTCGCTTCTTAGGGGTTAACTTTTTGGGTGCTTCTTCCATCGACCTTTTTAGTGCTTCTTCAATTGCCATGAATTCTTCTGGCGCTGCTATAGGTTCTGTTGGGTCCACAGGTGGTGGTAGAGAGGTGGTCCGTCGTAATATATGGCATCCTCGAGGCCGTAAACTAGTAGAGCAAGTGATGAAACAGTTGAGATATTGGCAGCAGTTGAAGGCGATGACCAATACCACCAATCCTTTTTTAAGTGGTCGGTTTTAATCTTGTCCTCTAAAGTCAAAGTAGCTCGTGCCATCTGAAATGCATAAAGTTTTGAAATGTATTACACAAAGATACACTTAAAATGCATAAAGTTTATGTGTCAGGTCATCAAAGGTTGGCTCAGGCGGGGTTTCCCAAGTAACCAAAAGAACATAATACGAATCATTGAGAACCGATTACAAAATCACTTTAGGGACTAAATGGTTTGAAACAAATAACAATATTTAGACATATAAGAAAACAAACTTACCTCGTAAGCTCTTAGTTTATCTGAGCCTCCTCTTGAAGGTCTAAAAGCTTCTTGTGGAAGAGCAGCTTCAATAACCAGTAAACTGATTTTCAAAGACCCGATTATTTCAAAAAAAATTCCAGTTAACGTCTGGGAATAAGAACACGATGGGGCTTTTCAAGTTGAGTTTGAGGAATCGACCACAAATGGTGACTCGTTTTGGGCTTTTGTTAGCCTAGAATTGTGTCTGACTAAGAATCCAGCATTGTCTTCTCGAGGGTTCCCGTTCGACCAAATCAATACATTAGCAAAAGTCAACTGCTTCTCAAGAGTGTCACATTGATGCACTTCGTGACCGAAAAATGTTGAGTGGCATGAAGAACCATGGTGTCGTGTGGACCCCACTAATTCCAAACAATTACACCGATATATGGAACCAAATTTCTTTTTAAAGGCTGCCTTTGCATTGCTGATATGAACCACTGACTTCGAGCAATTAACTTGCAAATCAAGTTGAAGATTATGATTGTTTGATTTGTTTCTTTGCCATTTAACTATCGACCATGTAAGTTATCTTTCCTTTGCATCATCATCTCTCAGCTACTCAACCAGAGCCTCAACCTCAGCATCTGATTCATAGCAATTCCAAGTATCAAATTCCTCACCATCACTGTCGGGGCCAGATATAAACAACCTTCCGGAGTGGCCAAGAACCCAATAGAGTCTTCTGACTGAATCATGACCTAAGAAGTTTCTATTAGCATCACAATTATCTGTGCTCATATGATTCCGAATTACCATCGAACCCAAAGTCTCGTCACACAAGAATTGTAGAAGCATAACCCTCTGCAAAAAAATGTTCAGAGTTTCGCCGATATTAGTTACTACTAAACCGGGACAGAAAAAGCATAAACGTGTCATTACTGTCTAAACCCATAAAGAAGATTCAGAATTACCATATTAGTTACTAAATCGGGACAGAAAAAAGTATAATCGCACCTAAGCCATACTTTCAAAAGTAGATGGCTATTTTATGCAATTTTGCTTTCTATTTATATATCCTATTGATATACCATTTGACGATTTCCGGAAATTCAAAATACCATAATACTAGACAGTCGTCACATTGAGTAACAAGTTTAAATAGGTTCGGCTTGACATGGGTCATTTTCAGTATGGTTGACGCTGGGCTGTCCCATAAACACCATTTTCTGTTTTTCAGATAATTAATAAAATTATTCCACGACTTAGAATACAGTTCCGTTTTTTAAAATTATAAATGTATTGACTGTGATCTAGAAAACACTTGTTACACCAGCAATGTTATATCCTTCTAAAAGATATTTCCACTAATTATCTTAACAATGTGATAATCACACTTGTCATACTCGCATGATTAGAATTATCAGTAAGAGGTAATAGTGTTTGCCTTATGACATTATGGCACCTCTGCCTGACCCCCTTGACTCATGGCCCATCTACTTTCTCATTTAGGCGCACTTATATAATATATAAAAAATCAACCCATCTCTAAAAAATGGTTCAAAATTGCCACATTAATATGGGGTATTTACTGCAGAGACCCTCTAGAGAGAGGGTTCTCTTGCAGTAACCCTTTTTAAATCAAATAACCAAAATAGCCCACTTCTCCGCACCAAATTCCTTCAGATGTAGCGAGTGGTCTTAGAACAGGGACATTTACACTGTCAACTAGAGGGGCAAATGTTAAAATAGTATTAACCCTAAACATGTATCCGGTAGTTCCATTCTTATAGGCCAAAATAAAGAAACATGTGTCTGAATGACGAGCACCATATCGACGACGAAAGCTTGGTCGGTCTATGGTTGCCCGCCATCTTCTTGAAACCCTACGAAAATTCGCCAAAGAATCCGCCGGAAGACGTAACATGATTTCTCGTTGTATTTCAAAAGGTATGTATCTTGACATGTTTGGAATGTTTGAGATTTGGTTAACGTATTTTGTATTCAATAGGCTGTATATATAACCATTAACTGACAATGACGTCATCATACACTTTATGCACTGTGTGACATGACGTTTCACTGAAAAATGTTCTCCGCTTGAATATTGACGCGGAGAATGACGTCATCATACACTTTATACACTGTGTGACATGACGTTTCACTGAAAAAATGTTCTCCGCTTGAATATTGACGTGGAGAATGACGTCATCATACACTTTATACACTGTGTCACGCGGAGAATGACGTCATCATACTGTGGGACATGACTTTTCACTGAAAAAATGTTCTCCGCTACAATAATGACGCGGAGAATGACGTCATCATACTGTGGGACATGACTTTTCACTGAAAAGATGTTCTCCGCTACAATAATGACGCGGAGAATGACGTCATCATACACTTTAAATATACACAAATGGAATAACGTAACTCAGAAAAATCATCAACATACAAATGAACTCAAATCAACAAAAAAATTGTCAACGAGTATTCTGATGATGACGAAAACGAGGATACTGGTTATGCTTATGATCCAAATTTTACAAAACCGGGCTCCTCATTTGCATTCTTATCAGATGATGAAAATGGTGATTCTGATGATGGTGAACGTCCAAATTTTACCAAACCTGGTTCCTCATATACCTTTTCACCAGACGACAATGTTGAGGAACAAGAACAAGTAAGTTTTAATGATTGGGAAACACAACCACAAAAACCTTTATACCATAAATGGAAAAATTTCATGCCATTTATGCCTGATGTTCCAGAAACACCTATATACACTTCCAAACCTAGTCAATCTATTCATACAAATAAAGATATGGAAGTGCATGTCGGTAAAACCTTTTTAAATAGGGAAGAATTAGACCTAGCTATTAGGTTGAAAGTTATCAAAGAAGGTTACCAATTTAAAAAAGATAGATCGAACCCAGATAGAGCCGACTATAAGTGTTACCATTTCAAAGATTGTAGTTGGAAGATTTGGTCTAGGCGATGGGTTAATACAGATGTTTTTGAAATTACCAGAATGAATGATATTCACACTTGTTCCAAAACACAAACATATCCAAACCATCGCAATGCAAACAAAAAGGTCATAGGTTACATTATGAGGGAGAAGCTAAAAGATAATAAGAGTGATTTAAAAAGTAAACAAATACAACAAGATATCATGGCACAGTATAAAATTAGTGTATCTTATCAACAAGCGTGGAGAGGTAAGGACTATGGGTTGGATATGATGCGAGGGTCTCCATACGAATCTTTCGAAATGCTACCATATTACTGTTACAACTTAGAAAAAAAAAACCCAGGTACAGTAACACGTATCAAGACAAACGAAGAAGGAGTGTTCGAAATGCTATTCATCGCGTTGGGGGTTTCAGTAAGTCAACATTATCTTAATACAAATCACTTTAATTAAAAAAGTTGTCAACATAATCTTAATTCAAGTCACACTAATGTGACATTCGTTAGCTACGTGTTCTTTAATGTAGTATTGTTGTATTTGTTTAATGTCATTTCACAGGTGCGAACTTTTCTTAATCATCTACGACCTATGCTCATAATAGATGCTGCACATTTAAAGGGTCTATACAAGGGTGCTAATTTGTTGGCTGTAGGCATGGACGGAAACAATCAAATTGTTCCTGTCGCATATGGTATATGTAGAGGTGAAACCGGTCCAAACTGGTCATGGTGGATGTCTGTACTCAAAGAGTGTATAGGTGTCAACCCCAATATGATTTTCATTTCTGACAGACATGCTGCTATCGCATTGGCTGTACGCAACGAGTTTCCATTAGCGTTTCACGGTATATGTTGTCGCCATTTAATGATGAACCTTTCGTTAAAAAAAGGTAAAACAAAGCGTACGTTCTGGAAAATATGCAAAGCGTATACCGTAGATGAATTTGCAAGAAATATGGAAACGCTACATGCTGTACAACCTGATGCATACAACAAGCTAATGGAAGCGAACCCTCAAAGATGGTCTCGGGCGTATTCTCCACGACCTCGGTACAATTACTGTACATCTAATAGTGTTGAATCAGTAAATAATTGTACTAGGAAAACACGAAAGCTACCTATAACAATGATGACCGAGTCGTTTCGAGGAATGGTGCAAGAATGGTATTATAATCGGAGGCAAGCTGCAGGTACAAATCTAAAAGTATTATTAGCCACTTTAATTTAATGAAAACATCATTTATTAATCTAAGAACAATTTGTTCATTCTGCTGCAGCGAATATGAAGTATGAGATCACTGACTGGGCAGCGGATAAAGTGATGAAAAGAAAAATGAAAAGCGCTAATTGGCAAGTTTACGGTGTGAACCAAAATCAGTTTCAAGTATCGGATGGCCAATATAATCGTGAAGTCAATCTGATGAACGGTACTTGTGAATGTCGCAAATGGCAAGTTTCAGGGATACCTTGTGGTCACGTTATTGCGGTGACCAAGTTTTTGGGTTTAACCGACTGCGTAAATTTTGTAGCAGACTGGTTTAAAAAAGAAAAGTATCAAGCTACATACGCAGAGTCAATATATTTTGTTGGAGAGCAACATGAATGGGAGTATCCAAGCCATGTTCGTCCAGTTATTCCTCCTGTAATGTACAGCCGACAGCCTGGCCGACCAAAAAACACAAATAGAATTTTGTCTCAGGGAGAAGAACCAAGGACGATACACTGTAGCAGATGCAATGAAGTGGGACACAAGCGAGATCAATGCAAAAAATCATACATCCCTGAGCCAGCAAAAATGTTCCCAAGAAAAAACAAGCAGAAAAACAACCAATCAACTCAACAACATGAGCCAATACACTCCTTCCATGAACCAACAGGAAAATCATTTAACACTTATGGGGAAAATACTTCACAACCCTGGCAAGCACACGAACTTAACCAACATATGCAATACCAGGCACATCCCTATCATAATGATCAATATCCATCACAAGCTTACAACCCAAATGTATCACATCCATATAATCATGATCAATCACAAGCTTACACTCAAAATATATTCAGTTCCGAAAATTACAATGAAAACACAGGACCATCAAACCAATATGATCGAACAACATACGCATCTCAACCATTTGATCATTATGTGTCACAAAATAATGCTTCTCAGCATCTTGACAATATCAACCCCAACTGGCCAAACAGTTTGTTCAACTTATTTTCTTAATAAATTAGTTTATGAATTTTATGCATCTTGTAATAAATTGTCTTATTATTGTAATATATTTTCTTGTAATATATTTTCTTTTAATATATTTTCTTGTAATATATTTTCTTGTAATATATTTTCTTACATTGAAACTATCTTATAAAGTTGTTGTGCAAACGTATATTGTAAATAAATAATTTAAGATTGACAACCATCTCGATACAGTGGGACACATTTATAGAAAATGAAACACATACTTTATACCCTTTATACACACTGTGTGACATGACGTTTCACTGAAAAAATATTCTCCGCTTGAATATGGACGCAGAGAATGACGTCATCATACACTTTATACAATGTGTGACATGACGTTTCACTGAAAAAATGTTCTCCGCTTCAATACTGACGCGGAGAATGACGTCAGCATACACTTTATACACTGTGTGACATGACGTTTCACTGAAAAAATGTTCTCCGCTTGAATATTGACGCGGAGAATGACGTCAGAATACACTTTATACACTGTGTGACATGACGTTTTACTGTTGGATATGACACTTCACTGAATCACTTCCACTACCCCTAATGCATTATAAAAAATTCTGACTGATTCTATACTATTCAACTTTATTCGTTTTTTTTCTACATATGCATATAAATACATATGCCTCTTTTATGTTGTATCCCACTTTAATCAATAACAACATGTCAACATCCACAAACAATATGTTTGAGTTTGGTGTTCATCACAACGGAATTTTCAAACTTACCCCACTAACATATGAACACGGTTCGTTACTCAACATTAACGTTCCAGAAATGGATTACCAACAGATGCTTACATATATTTCAACCAAATTAACATGTTTATATTACGCAACAATAGAAGTGTACGGTCTTTATTACAAGTTGCCACCAAACAACATGGTAAATGGTATGAAATCACTTCAAACAAATCATGATGTTAACATTATGTATGACATCGCAAAGGCTGCTGGGAAGTTAGAAATTTACGTCTCTCATCATCCTATTGATCTAACCACGGCCTTAGTTCCGGAAGATGGTTCATTTGAAGACTCATTTGCAAGTATCATTTCTGAAGAAACAAAACTCAAACAACAAGAAGCACTAAGTTATCTACACCAAATGAAGACAAGAAAAAACAAAAACCCCGATTACTATGACTATGTTTATAGCGAGTTCAACTTCCTTGGAAAACAAAAACCAATAACACCATATACACAAACCCGTTTCGATTTTCTTGTTCACAATCATGGCCAACTAGTGATCGATGAAACAAATAACACAAACTACGTCAATGGTGGACAAATGACAATCAACATTCCTAGAATGAAACTACAAGCTCTAAAACAATATTTTAATAATATTGTTGATAAAAAAATTCATGCTCTTTATTACAAAGTACCGCACAGAGGCTTTTCAAGCACCGTGAAACTAAGAAACAACTATGACATGCATGTGATGTTCGATATTTCGGCGTCAAAAGGAAAGTTAGAAATCTACATTGACCATGAGCGTGTTAATTTTATTATACACAAACATATAATATCAAATGACAGGCTAGCAAGAATGATGTGTGATGTCATAACAGACTACAAGGACGACAGTGAAGAAGAAAAAAGAGAATCAACACAAAATGATTTCACTATCGATCAAATGGTTGAGTGGGCTGAACAAGAGCACTTTCAGAACGAGGAAACTAAATCAGGGAAACGTCCAATGGCTATTTCAAATAAACGATGTAATAAATAAATGGTTTTTATGTAGGCTTATGATTTAGCACCTGTTTCTTTTTACTGCTTATGTAACGCATCTATCAATTTTATTTTTAATCAAAATGTAACGCATCAGTCAATAAGATCATGTAGACTACTCCATTATCTGATCTATCACTATCACTGTCTCCCATTAAGGGAATCATTCAATTAATTCAGCCAACACTAAAATCCAATCAACATATGACATAAGCAAGCAATTTCATTTGCTTTATAAACCCACTAGTGACTAAAAAATAAACACACAATTCTCTCTCAATCCTTGATTCATATCTTTAGACTACATTAAATTATGTCAGAGTCTCCAAATGAAGTACGTGACATCATTATTGCAAGATTGAAAAAAGAGGCAGAAGAAGAGATGAGGCTTGCCCAAAAACTATTGATCGAGTTGAATACTTATGCTCAGCGAAAGCGCAATCGTGAACTACAAACGGCATATGTTCATTCTATGCCACTTACAAGTCTGAACACTTATGGGTTACATACTCTACTACTGTCTCATGAAGCCGACGAACGTATTATACAAAACTTGACCGCTGCAAGGCAAGAGTTGATGTTAAGCTTAACAAGTAAGCAAAAACTCATTAACAACTACATGTCAATGTAGATCTTTCATGATTATCTTCCATGTTCTCGTTATTTAATGTTCTGTTGTTAAAATCGTCAAAATAAAGGTTGGTCGTGTACTGATCTACATGTGATTTGTTATTTGTTGTGACATTTTTATGGTTAACAATCAAGTGTTATTTCTTTTATTGTTCTTAATTTTAACGTGTACAATATAGTCATTTAATGGTTATTCTAACTTTGAAAAGAAATGAATGTTTGAAAAACTCTCAAACACACTTTAACAAAACATAGCTTGCTTATACTAGCTCCAATCATGTGCATTTTTTGTGCGTTTAAAAGCCCTTGTCGTGGAGTTCACAATGATTCGAAAATTTAATTCGGTAAAAAAATTATACACATATATAAACAGTCCAGAAGTTGGTGCTCCACAAATATTTAAACGTTTCAAAAACTCTCGGACACACTTTAACGCATCATATCTTGCTTATAATTGGCTCTAATGATGCCAAAATTTTATGCGTTTGATAGCACGCCTCGTAAAGAAAAGAAACCATAATACAAAAAAATCTTTAAAATAGTTTGATATATATATAATCACTCTCGAAATTGGCTTTTAATTAAAAAAACCTAAGAAATTTAAGTAAAAGTTTAGAAAATAATTAGTTTAGGGGAAAAAAAAATGGAAAGAAAGTGGTGGATCAGAAAATACCAAACCAATTTTTTGCTCCGCTTCAAGTTAGGCGCGGAGAACTTTTTTTCATTTGTGCAAATTGTTGCTCCGCTTCAAAAGAGGCGCGGAGAACTTTGGTTTTTTTTTTTTTTTTTTTTGTTGGTTAAACGTGAGGGTGCCACGTGTGCGTTTCTTGCTCCGCGCCAAAGTCAACGCGGAGAAGTGGGCTATTTTGGTTATTTTATTTAAAAAGGGTTACTGCAAGAGAACCCTCTCTCTAGAGGGTCTCTGCAGTAAATAACCCCATTAATATGGGAATAATTTATGATCACCCATTTATCCGGATTAATGGTAAGATAAGTTTGTTGATAACAAAGTCAAAGTAAGACAACTAACAGAGTAGCAGTGATGCAATTTAAGTCAAAACTACCCTCCGTGACGCCTATTTCCTAATACTCCGATTTATCCATTTTATCTGCTAAATTTGACACTTCCTTTAAACCACTTCAGGTACACTCTCTGAATTTTCATCCTCTTTGGTCTTTCTCGTCTTTTCCACATACTTTGCAGATCCCCTCCTCCCATGGTGCAATGGGAACTGTGCTCGTGATTGTGTCTGCAAACATTGTGTTTAGTACAATTCTGGTCTCTTCAGATGATACATTACCCCTCAATCAGTCTTCAAGAATCTTCAAAAGGTGCAAACCTGTGACTTTGAGCTGACCATGGGGACCAAATTGCTGATGTGGCTTCTGAAATGAGCACATGGTTGTGTTCATGGTGACTTAATCTCCAAAAGCCCTAAGATAATTGCAATAAACTCTTTGGTTTGTGGTGAATTGAACTTGGTGATAAATTAGGGTTTATGAGTGGGATTAGTGTTGGTTTAATCCGATTTGGGAAATATTTATCTGTTTCCCCGTTTATTTAAATAATTACTGTTATATTTAAATTAGGAAGGGTTTAAATAGCTGGGTGACAGGGTTCGAAATGGGGATTTGGACTTGTTGCAACTCTAAAGAATCCCATTTTCTTTGTGTAAAATGAAGTTTGAGTCAAATAGGTTTGAGAATAAATGGGTTTAAAAATAGGTCAGATGGTTCCTATTATTGTACAAAAAAACCCAATAGTCTAAAAAGTTAGTTTTTATTATTAAGTCACCGAATTTACGTTTTCGTAACTAAATTTACATTTTCGTCAGTAAATTTACGTTTTCGTCAGTAAATTTACGTTTTCGTCAGTAATTTTACGTTTTCGTCAGAAAATTTACGTTTTCGTCAGTAAATTTACGTATTCGTCAGAAAATTTACGTTTTCGTCAGTAAATTTACGTTTTCGTTAGTAAATTTACGTTTTCATCAGTAAATTTACAACGGCGAAGGAACGCCTTCTCTCTCGTGCTATGGCTTTGCTTCCTTATCTGGGGAGACGTGACTAAGCCTAAAAGGCGCTAGACGGGGCGCACACTCGCTGTCTACTAAATTAGCTCACGAAGCGATCTGGGAGCGAAGCCTTAAATTGAGTTGCTTCCCCCCTTTTCTTTTCCCTCACCCTACCCTTTCATTTCCGCTTAAGCTTCCCCGGTTTGGGGGATTAATTGATTGGATACACGAGAACCATAATCTTTCCTAGGAACAGCTTCTACAACGATAGATTCCGTCCCCTTGGGACTACCAGTAGCTTCAGTTGTTGAATCTCGTGCAAGTTAGGTTGTGGTTGTATTGGCTGCAAGCGGAACGTCCTTCAGACCGGGCCAAGCCTTTAGGTTGTTTAAGTAGGTTTGGGCTAGGTCGTTGCGCTCCTGCCACCCGCTTGGCTCTGCAACGTCCTCCACTTGACTCGAATTCATTTGTTCTAGAATCCCTGACATAGACCTAAGGATACCACAGGACTTTATGATCATATAGCCTAATTGACTGCAAGTTGAATAAGCTATGACCCTCTTTAGATCGTTCTGCAACCTGCTATCTATCGATAGGCGAGAACAGACTGCTATTGGCTGCTTCGGCTATCGATTCTATTATGGCCGGCTTGGAGACATCAGAGGAAAATTTACGTTTTCGTCAGTAAATTTATGTTTTCGTCAGTAATTTTACGTATTCGTCAGAAAATTTACGTTTGCATCAGTAAATTTACGTTTTCGTTAGTAAATTTACGTTTACATCAGTAAATTTACGTATTCGTCAGAAAATTTACGTTTTCGTCAGTAAATTTACGTTTTCATCAAGAAATTTACGTTTTCGTCAGTAAATTTACATTTCCGTCAGTATATTTACGTTCTCGTTAGTAATTTATAGTTTTTGACAGTAAAATTACGTTTTCGTCAATAAATTTACGTTTTCGTCAGAAAATTTACGTTTTCGCCAGTAAATTTACGTTTTTGTTAGTAAATTTACGTATTCGTCAAAAAAATTACGTTTTCTTTAGTAAATTTACGTTTTCGTCAGTAAATTTACGTTTTTGTCATTAAACTTATGTATTCGTCAGAAACTTTACGTTTTCGTTAGTTAATTTACGTTTTCATCAGTAAATTTACGTATTCGTCAGTAAATTTACGTTTTCGTCAGTAAATTTACGTATTCGTCAGTAAATTTACGTATTCGTCACGAAATTTACGTTTTCGTTAGTAAATTTACGTTTTCTTCAGTAAATATACGTTTTCGTTAGAAATTTTCGTTTTCGTCAGAAAATTTACGTTTTCGTCAGAAAATTTACGTGTTCGTCAGTAAATTTACATATTTGTCAGTAAATTTACGTATTCATCAGAAAATTTGCGTTTTCGTCAGTAAATTTACGTTTTCGTTCGAAAACTTACGTTTTCGTCAGTAAATTTACGCTTTCGTCAGTAAATTTACGTTCTCGTCAGTATATTTACGCTTTCGTCAGTAATTTTAAGTTTTCGACAGTAAATTTACGTTTTCATAAGCAAATTTACATTTTCGACGGTAAATTTTCTTTTTTATCAGATAATTTATGTTTTCATTTTCGTCAGTATATTTCGTCAGTAAATTTACGTAAACGTAAATTTAAAGACGAAAACATAAATTTCCTGACGAAAACGTAAAATTTTTGACGAAAACGTAAATTTACTGACGAAAACGTAAATTTACTGACGAAAACGTAAATTTACTGACGAGAACGAAAATTTTCTGACGAATACGTAAATTTTCTGATGAAAACGTAAATTTACTGATTAGAACGTAATTTTTATGACGAAAACGTAAATTTTCTGAGGAAAACGTAAATTTTATGACGAATCCGTAAATTTACTGACGAAAACGTAAAGTTTCTGACGAAAACGTAAATTTGCTGACGAAAACGTTAAGTTTGTGACGAAAACGTGAATTTTCTGACGAATACGTGAATTTACTGACGAAAACGTAAATTTTTTGACGAAAACGTAAATTTTTTGACGAATACGTAAAATTTCTGATGAAAACGTAAATTTACTGACTAAAACGTAATTTTTCTGACGAAAACGTAAATTTTCTGACGAAAACGTAAACTTTATGACGAATACGTAAATTTACTGCCGAAAACGTAAATTTACTGACGAAAACGTAATGTTTCTGACGAAAACGTAAATTTACTGACGAAAACGTAAAGTTTCTGACGAAAATGTGAATTTTCTAACGAATACGTGAATTTACTAACGAAAACGTAAATTTTCTGACGAAAACCTAATTTTTTGATGAAAACGTAAATTTACTGACTAAAACGTAAATTTTTTGACGAATATATAAATTTTCTGATGAAAATGTAAATTTACTGACTAAAACGTAATTTTTCTGACGAAAACAAAAATTTACTGACGAAAACGTAAATTTACTGACGAAAACAAAAATTTACTGACGAATACGTAAGTTTACTGACAAAAACGTAAATTTTTTGACGAATACGTAAATTTTCTGATGAAAACGTAAATTTACTGACCCAAAACGTAATTTTTCTGCCAAAAACGTAAATTTTCTGACGAAAACGTAAATTATATGACGAATACGTAAATTTACTGACGAAAACGTAAATTTACTGACGAAAACGTAAAGTTTCTGACGAAAACGTAAATTTGCTGACGAAAACGTAAAGCTTGTGACGAAAACGTGAATTTTCTGACGAATACGTGAATTTACTGACGAAAACGTAAATTTACTGACGAATACGTAAATTTACTGACAAAAACGTAAATCTTCTGACGAATACGTATATTTACTGACGAAAACGTAAATTTTCTTACGAAAACGTAAATTTACTGACGAAAACGTAAATTTTCTGACGAAAACGTAAATTTTCTTACGAAAACGTAAATTTCCTGACGAAAACGTAAATCTCCTGACGAAAACGTAAATTTTCTGACGAAAACGTAAATTTACTGACGAAAACGTAAAATTTTCTGACGAAAACGTAAATTTACTGACGAAAACGTATATCTACTGAAGAAAACGTGAATTTTCCGACTAAAAACGTATATTTACAGACGAAAACGTAAATTTATTGGCGAAAACGTAAATTTACTCACGAAAACGTAAAAATACTGATGAAAACGTAAAAAAATCGATGAAAAACTTAAAACAACTGACCAAAACGTAAAAATCAAACGAATACAGATAAAAATGTTTGAACATGTTAAAAGATAGGATAATATTATAAGTTAGTGGGTTGACCCGACCCAAACTATTTGACCAATAACCCATTTGACCCATTATTAAATGATGACCCATTTGATTCATAACCCATTTGACCTACAACCCATCTGACCCATGACCCAAACCCAACCAAACCAACCTATTTGACACCTCTACTTTATAACCTTCATTGAACTTTCATGAATGGCAGTTTCGGTCCCTCAAGTTTATATTTACCATTCCAAGGACTTTTTATGTAATATTTGCATTCTTCAAAGACTTAAATTGTATTTTAGAAATAATGAAGGGTGTAAAATGTAAACTTGGGAAAGGAAATATGGTAATTATCCAATTCTTGAGGGGCATTTTGGTAATTTGAGCACTTAGGGTTTCAAAACCCGTAAAACGACATCCGACTTTGGTTTTTTTGTATGTCTTCTTTCCTCGTGTTCCTTTTGTCTTGTTTTGAGTATTTCCAAGTGACTTCTCGATATCCATGCCAGCACATACACAAACAAGAAAACAAGCATATATGGTGCACTTTTTACAATATTTTACTCATTTTAAGCCCGTTTTAGGGTACGAAAAGATGTGTAATTAGAGTCACATTAGAATTCGTTGTTGTCCATATTGCGGAGTATGTAGAAATAGTCAGGCGACGCTATATGATCAATCAACTCCTTACACGCCCCCATGCTATCCAACTGATCACTAATGGTCAGACTCCACCCCGCTGATAAATTTCACTATGAGAAACTTCTATTATGGTACGGGGGTGGATCTGTTGGACCCTAGGTCCATCGAGGCTAGAATATCTTTAAAAGCGGAGGTATCCGCTACTGCGACCTTGACCACGAAGGGTGCAGGCGTAGACACATGTATCTCCGGCAAGGGAGTGACATTCATCTCTAGGTGGTGCATGCATACATGTTATAAAGTTAAAAAGAAATAAGAAAAACACAACATAGACAAAGCACTAAAGCATAAAAGTCCACTTATAGAAAGGATAAAACAATTAAAGAGTGGTTGCAGCGAACTTAGGTTCTGGTTGCGGTTGACGTGGCAGAGGTAGTTCGTATACCGGTAAGTTGTACAATAAAATACTATTTCCTTGGAATAGAATTGTGCAATTATACTATAACTGTAATGTGTTGCAATTAATATAAATGGTTTGAGTCTACTTGAGCAAAATTTACGAAGACAATGTGTAATATTTTATTTTGATTTTGGAGTTCAACCATTTCTTTTGAATTCACGTGGGTTTTATAAAGTGATCGTATCAACTTATTTACTCCATATGTGTTATCTTTGAAAAATTCTTGAATCTTAAACGACCTTTAACTTCAAATTAAAAACATTTACCTATATAAAGAAGCATAATATATTAAAAAATATATATAACACTATGTAGAAACTAGAAGGGGGGGTTGAATAGTTTCTAATTAAGTTTTCAAAACATTTTGTTTAATCCTCTGGCCGCGGTTCCTTAAATACCCCTGCGGTTCTTTATCAATAAAGAACCGTGGGCTCAATAAAGAACCGCCAACAGTGGATGCCAAATATTGATACACTATAAACCTTGACAATCCTTTGTATCAAATTCTCGATTAAGCTTGACTAGATATGAGATGTGTTTGTCATAGAAGTAAACAACAAGTAAAACACAAACACATCAAATCAAGAGTACATCAAGCAATAGTTTAAACACTAAGCACACACGTACTAACCCTTAGCTTTTCCGCAACTAAGATGTTTAGACAAAAGGATGCACACTTGACCATAATCTAAACATGAAGCACGCACGTACTAAGCCTTAGCTTTTCCGCAACTTAGATGTTTAGATTATGTGATGCACACAAATACACACAACACAAGTATGCAACTATAAAAGTAAAGACTAAGAAGTAAAGACATAAATGTAAAGGAAAGTACCGACACGATGATTTATAGTGGTTCGGTCACGAAGCTCCTCTTCGCCCTAATCCACTCCTCGAGTACCTAACTCGAGAGTTACATCACTAGTCAACAAAACTCCTTTCAAGGCGGAGAAAACCATACACGTCGCTTACACAATTTCCGACACTAAGCTAGATGTCTAGTCCTAATCTTAGGTAGGACCAATCTACACTATGTCACCCACTTCACCATTTTACGATACAAGGCTAGATGTCGAGTTCTAATCGAAAGGTAGAACCAATCTTCACAACGTTGCCTACTTCACCATTTTCTGACACAAGGCTAGATGTCGAGTTCTAATCGAAAGATAGAACCAATCTTCACGACTCTTCACTTTGAAGCTAAGTGAGAACTTCACAAGACACAACTACACATCACTTTATAGTTTAGTGAGAACTCACAAGACACAACCACATCACTTTATAGTTTAGTGAGAACTCACAACTCACAATTATTACAACTCAATAAAACACATATCCAAGTATACCCATGTAACTTGGATCTACACAACACAAATCCAAGTATACACATATACAATGGATTTACACAAGACTTAATCCAAGTATTCACAAATACAATGGATTAACACAACTAATCCAAGTATTCACAAATATATTGGATCTACACAAGATTGATCCAAGTATACACATATACATTGGATCTACACAAGATTGATCAAAGTATACACATATACATTGGATCTACACAAGACACAAATAAAAATGATGAACATGACTAGATCTAAGAAAGGATGATCTTCATCAAGACTTCATCTTTAATCACATCATAAATGTGTGAGTGATCTTCTATTTGCACTTAAGAGGATGAGAGGAATGAAGGAGAGAATCACATCTTAAAACAAGATTAATCTAAACTAACTAATCAAGGAGCTTAAAGATGTTTTTGAAGAAACTGTGCAAAAAGGGTTGAAAGAAAAGCTGGAAATGATCCACTATTTATAGGGCAAAAGTGCAACGCTCATAAACACCCGTGGTGCCTTACTTATCTCCACGGATCCTTATCAATAAAGATCTGCGGGTCTATTTAAGGTACCTCAGGCTTGGAGTTCGTGTATTTTTGTCCTTTAGTGGGGAAATGCCATCTGGTGAAGTTTATACCTCAAGGGGTATATTCTTAAACCATTTGGAATATCCTAAATTTAAATTAAGTAATATTTTTTGGAATATACCTTAGAGAATATTCTTTGGAATATGCCAAATTTAAATTTCCATTTTTTTTAATAAAATATTTTTTTAAAAAGAAATTTAATTAAAAATTACTTTGTCACTTTAATTAAAAGTAAGTTTTAAGAAAATATTAATCGTTGATCACTTAGTAAGGTTAATGACTTGTTTGTACATACCTTGAGTGATTCATGCTGAATGCGATCTTGGAGGTGTCGAGAGAAGTATACAAATGTATTCTTGAGTGATTACGAGTACCTTAACATTTTACATATTGTATTACGAATTATACATTTGTCATCAACAAAACACGAAGAGATTATATCGACTAAACATCGTAATGTTTGCACTAACAATCTCCCCCTTTTTGATGATGACAAACAAGTAAACCACAACACATATTAAAATGTATAAGTTACTCGTTTACACTTACTTCTCCCCCTTTTGTCGAATAAAAAAGGTAGTCAACGTCTTTGAAGAAGAGAAGAATCAACGTCGAGAGAGCACACATCCAAAGTGGTAGTCATCGATTGCACGTCATTTGAGGAAGAGAAGAACTGACGTCAAGAGAGCTTGCATCCGAAAAGTAGTCTTCATTGGGAGAAGAGGAGGATCGACTTTGAAAGACCTTGCATCCAAAAAGCTAACATCCTTTGTAGTTGCCGGTTGAGAGGCGAGAATCCAAACCATAAACCCATCATCTAAAAATATTGAGTTTGTGTCATCCTAGTGAAGTCTTCAATCACCATAGGTTAACCAACTCCACGCATAGTAATTTGCTTATCTTCGAGATTCCAAAATTCATTACTTGCAAGATGTTCGATGAATACAATTTAAGTGAGTCAAGGATCACAAATGTAATGAGTTGAACTCTTAAAAATGCTCCCCCTTGATATGAGCTCCCCCTTGCTTGAGGCACCAACAACGCAAGAAAAGTGACGAGCTACAAAGAAGGGTTAGAAAAGTCATACAAAACAAAGTTAGTGTACAAGAGCATATATAGCAAGGTCACCCAAGCGGAATTATCTTTAAACAACTCGAGTACAAAGATAGGGACTCAAGAGAAAGCTAAAACAATCTTAACTTTTAGAGGTGTAAAAAATATGACAAGTTAAGAAAAATAAGAGGGCTATTAGATAGAAAAGAGAACCCGACTTATTTTGGTGACACCAAAAATATAAAAAAGACTAAAGAGAGAAAAGAAATGTCCAATTTATAAAAATAGAAAATATTGTCGAGAGGACATACTCCGCTTTAATATCTTGGCAAAAATACCAAAAAAATAGAGTATGACATGGACAATAAAACCAATTCCACCTAGTCGAAAAGATAGGAAGAATGACTATGATGAAAAGGAAATGAGGATAATAACAAGTCGTTTGCACAAACAATGACAAGCATTGAAGAAAGAAGTGTGCACGCGATGCTATCAATCCAAAAAAGAGATGATTTTGAGAAGATCAATTCAAAATTGTCGGAATAGAGGTAGAAAAGAAACATCCAACAGTTTTAAGATATTATCTCAAGGGGTTAAAAACTTAGAATTGATGGAATCACCCATACCAATTGTAAATTTTAACCGCAATCAACTCTCAACAAAGAAAGACAAAAAAATCTCAAACGAGAGACATTTTTGACCAAAAAAATAATAATAACTCCTTTAGAAAGCTCCAAAAGCTTTAAGTCGGGAATCAAGGAACAAAAATAGAGGAAAACCAAAAGCGGATAAATCGACGCTTTAATAAAAATACTAGATATAGGACATTATAGGCAAGGATGCTTATGAATGTCGGCACCAAAAAGATGACTCAATGATATAGAGAAAGAGATCAAAGAAGTCAAAGAAAAGAAAAACCAAGATGGATGGTGTTTAGCATACGACAAACTACATGCTCAAAGTTGCGTATCTCTTCTCAATCATTGTGAATGTTCAAAAAACAATTACACGATGAGGAAAGGGTGAGGCTCGACTCAACTTAGTTTAGAAAGGATAGAAGAGAGAGACCCGACTTAGATAGGCATGATTAAAAGATATCAATAGAGACTTAACAAAGAAGTTAAGGATAACTTCACAAAATAATTCAAGAATACTATACCCTCATAGGTGATAGTGAAATGTTGAAAGAAAACAAGATAAGAAACTCAAAAGAGAAGAAAAACAAGAATCTTCAAGAAAACTCATCAAAGAGAGAGATAGACCAAAAACGAACAAAAGGACTCACTGGACACGGTTCCTTAAATAGGTCGCGCTTCATTATCAATAATGAGCCGTTAGATCATTTGAGGAACCAAAGATAGTGGGTGTAAAAAAAACGATTATCGACTCAAAAGAAAATCACTTGGTCAAGCAATTTAACATAAGTTGCTAAATGGCTTGAAAGTTAACAATTGCAATTGCCAGTTAAAATTACTTGAATATTTCAAAGAAATATTTAAGTTGTCAATCTTACTAGGAGAGGAATTAGATTTAAATCTAACATTCCTTGATAGTCGAGTGAGAAAATAAAGAAGAAAAGAAAGATAACAAGAACAACGAGATCCAAGACCCAAAGACAAATCATGTTGAAAGACATGAAAGGAAATACAAGAAAATAAAGATCATACAAAAATGTATGAGACACAAGCCTAAATCATAAGCATAATTTTAATCTTAGTTACACTAGAATTCCAAGATTTGCTTAAATTGGATGTCTTAACAATAAGCAACACACATGCTTAATTAGAAGACAAAGTGGTAGCGGAATTTGGTGGAGAAGGCTTGGTGGTAATCTTATAATTCAACTCATCATAGATATAAGACATGACAAGATGTTGATATTGAAAACAATGACAACATGTTTCATGATGCATGAAATAATCATGTGATGGAGTAAGACACAAAGGGCAAGTGATGAAAAGAAGAGTTTCTAAAATCAATTTCCTTATAAGGAGAAGAGATTTGATTAGGTGAGTTATTTGGTGAATTTGGGTTGAAATAGATTTGAGAAAATAGTAGATAATCAAGGCTTTCATTTGGTGAAAAAGACATTTTTTTTGTGTAAAAGAGATGCAAAAAAGCTTAGGGTCAAGAAGAGAAAGCACACGATATTTTGGGAGTGATCAAAGGTTTAAAACAAAGATTCCAAAAGGTGTTGGAACAATTGGTATGTTTTAGAAAACTCATTTTTGAAGGTGTATGCCCGCGGTTCAATAATTGTACCCGCGGTTCCATATACATATGGATCCGCAGAACAATTAAGGATCCGCGCACAAAGGTTGTGTTTTGGTGGACAAGGGAATTTTCTAATTCAGCAAATCCTAATGTTCTAATTTAATTTATCATAAAGTTATGCTAAAGAGCAATAAAAACTAGAACACACACAAAGGAAAACACATAGGTTTAATTAGCACGTAGGGAGAAAGCTAAGAAAAACCTATGGCTACAAAAGAAAAAGACTCCTAATGACATACAAAGTTCATCAATGTAAACTATGATTAGTCATACTTAGGAAAAGCTATTTAATCAATTTAGAGAATGAGTATGAGACTATCACTAGAGGTGCTCAATTAAGGCTAAACACGACCGTTTTTACGGGTTATACACGAACCCAACTTCTACTTGAACCAATCCAACCGTTAGGTCAAATTGAATTTCTAGTGCAATAAATTCTATAGTAGTCATTCTTAAGTTTGACAAAATGTAATTCCTACATTTGCCTAATAAAGTGTAGCAAGGATGAATAATTATATGACGACACAATGCACACAACCTAATGACGGTTAAGAATGCACCATTGCAATTCTTGTCAAAGAGTCTAGTTAAGGTTATTTACCTTAATATATCTTGAGGCCAATAACATTGAAGTGTATAAACGATTTTTACACAAAACAAAGTAACACTCTTGATTGATCTTTCGTAAATGACACATTTACAAGTTGCATTGCAATGTAAATTACTTGAGTATTTCGGATGAAACATCCAAGTTGTCAAACCGACTCCATTGTGTATTGTAAGCAAATATTAAACAAATTTGTCTAATAATTTTGAACAAGTAGATTCAATATATCATCATCAACACAAGTGTGAGTTATGATCCGATGTATATTATTAAGAATCCACAATGATGTCTACACTCAAAACATGTTAATTAGATTTGATAATGATATCAATCATAATTTGGATAATAAATTGATATATTCGAGATCTTTCTTGATTCCACTAACACTCCTTTAAGAGAAAAATAGCTAAGATTTTCAAATAGTGTTTCATGTTTTATAGCAAGATATTAATCTACTTGAACTAACAACACAATGATCGAGTAAGACGACCGTCATCAATAGATTTGATAAGCTCACAAAGCTTTCAAACCTAAGAGTGTTAGAAAACATAACAAGGTATACAAGATGTTTATGTAACATTTGTAAACCAAGAGATGTTGATCCTATATGCAATGAACAAAGAATAGACAAGCAAGTAATGCTACTACCAATAGTAATGATCACTTAACAATGTCCGACACATAAGAAAACACACAAAATCATTCGTCTTTGTTTTGAGTGTTAGATATAACAAAGTATACATAGATTGATTTAATTTAAAAATAGTTTACGACCTATTTCAAAATTTAATTAAGTTCAACACTTTATAAATATATCAGTTTTCAAAGATATACCAACAACAGATATACAACTTAATAGAAAAGAGTAAAACACAAGTTTTACGACAAACCGACGCTCAATACTTTGGACAAAGAATAGAACTTAGAAAACATCAAACTTCTAAAGTCTGAACAAAGGTTTGGAAGTATTCTTAATAGCAAGAAAATTAAATTACGTTCGAAATGGCAGGTGGCACGACTTCTACGGACTTACGGTTGATTTTATATGATTTTTCAAAGTTTGCGAAAATCTGAGTCGGGCTGACCGCGGTTCCTTATTGATAACGAACTTCGGGGAACAATTAAGGAACCGTGGACAGTGGACAAAAAATAGGTTTTTGACCAAAATCATTTGGTAACTTTTTGGAAGGACTTAGGACTCTAAAAAAATCATTTTAGACACATAGAACTCGTATTTTAGATTTAATTAAGACACAAAAGATTTTTATACTTCCAAATACAAAAAGATTTAATATCAAGCTATTATACAAGATTTATTTAATACCAAAACTTGTACGAATGAAACAACAAAACACATTTCATATGTAATCACTCTTCATGAACAATTTGATACAAAGATCGTCTCTATTTTTAAAAACCGTTTCCATTTTTAAAAACCATTTGTTTTGAATACGAGAATAAAGATCGATCCAAGCTTTAAAGTAGAATATACTTCAAAGATCTTGAATAACCACGCTCTGATACCAATTGTAGAAACTAGAAGGGGGAGGGGGTTGAATAGTTTCTAATTAAGTTTTCAAAACATTTCGTTTAATCCTCTGGTCGCGGTTCCTTTAAATACCCATGCGGTTCTTTATCAATAAAGAACAGTGGGCTCAATAAAGAACCGCCAACAGTGTATGACAACCCATAAAATTTGCAAGTATAATATGTGCTATGTTTAAATAGGAGTGGGAAAGCCACTAGAAATTTTTGCTTTTTGTGTACTACTTGGTAGAATGAACTGCTTCTCACACCATAAACTATCATAACCACACATTCCTATAATGATGAGAGATACAAGTGTAAACTATGAAAGTGTTAGCCTCAAAAAATATTGAGTCAAACAAGAATGTTCGGTCATAGGTTTCTATTGTAATATTTATTAGAACGTTGTAATAGGTAGTTATTTAGTCGTGGTTTACGGGCTTGGATTTAAACTAATTAAAGTCCAAAAGTCAAGCCCGGCCCAATATATAGTCCATTAAAACCCGCATGTGGGTGGACTATATATACTACCCTCCTAGCATGTTAAGAGGGTGGATGGTCATTTGTAACACTCATTATTCTTAATCTAATATTCACCAAGTTAATCATCTCTCTCTCTACTTTCTCTCACTACTTTCTCTCTCTAGAAATCCATCTCTTTTCATCTATTTTCTATCATTAATCATCATAATATTATGGGACAACATTTGGTATCAATCGCCACGTGGTAGATTATGTTTGGTTGTTTGGTTTGAATTCGATTCGGTTGATTTTTCCATATAAATCATCCCGAATTAAATTTTGTTTAGTATTTTCGGGCTAGAAATCTTGATATAAATCATTTATATCGATTTGGTAGGGATTTGGTTTGGTTTTCATGGTCAAAATCGCAAGATTTTGAGGTGTTTGGATTCATTTTGGTGTTACGGTTCGCTTACTGTTTAAAGATCATTCCAAATTCAGTTTTTCGGAAAAGGGTTAATTATTCCGAAAAAAGGATTTTCGGATAAGGGTTTATTTTTCTGAAAAGGGATTTTTCTGAAAAAGTGGTTATTCCGATTTTTTTTTCTGAAATCATCGTTATTCTGAAAAAGATTCCGAAGATTTCAGTATTCCGAAGAAGTGGTTCTCTGAAAATCTACTTATTCCGAAGAAGTGTTTCTCTGAAAATCTACTTATTCCGAAAAAGATTTTTCCGAAATTTTCTCTGAAAACAACAATATTCCGAAAAAGCACTTATTCCGAAGAAAGTTCTGAAAACACCAATATTCCGAAAAAGCATTTATTCCGAAGAAAGTTCTGAAAACTCATTATTCCAAAAGTCTTGATTCCGAAGATTATTCCGAAGAATTGCGGATTCCGAAGATTATTCCGAAGAATTACTTATTCCGAAGATAATTCCGAAGATTTGCTTATTCCGAAGATAATTCTGAAAACTTGCTTATTCCGGAGATTATTCCGAAGATAGTACTTATTCCGAAGATTTGCATTTTTCTAAAAACCTCATTATTCCGAAATACCAAATTTTTCTGAAAATGTTAGTTATTCCGAAAAAACCCAACAGTGAAAATTTTTAACATGTGTGATTTTCCGCCTTCGATTTTTTGGTTTCTTGTGAAGACAATTTTTAGGGGATTTTAACATTTTTCCATCGACAACAACAATCAACACACATCTACTTAAGATCCATTTACACTTCATCAATTTCAAGCATCTAGATATGGATTCTACTCAAGAGTATCGTGTCACAAACAACAATATCATGGTGGCGGGGAATAAAGAGAGACCAGCAATGCTTGTATCTGGTCGGTATGCTCAATGGCAATCACGTTTCATACGATACCCTGATACAAGACCAAATGGTGATGACTTGAGGAAATGTATTACTCATGGACCATATGTATTCAAGAAAATCTCAAGTCCTCTAAGAGCAGCCACATATACTACTAATCCAATTCCTGCAAGTGAACGTGATGAAACAAGAGCTGATCTCACACCTGAAGATTGTGCTTGGCATGATGCAGAGAAGGAAGCCATCTATATGGTTCTAAGTGGGATTGGAGATGACATTTATTCCACGGTTGATGCTTGTCCTACAGCACATGAAATGTGGACTGCTATTGAACGCTTGCAACAAGGAGAATCACTCAACAAACAAGATGTCAAAACCAACTTGTTTTGGAATTTTGGCAAGTTTACTTCAAGGGATAGAGAATCAATTGACTCTTACTACTCCAGGTTTTATAAAATGATGAATGACATGACAAGAAATAATCTACAAGTCTCCACCATGCAAGTTAATGTTCAATTTCTTCAACAACTTCAACCCGAGTGGACACGGTTCGTCACTTTGGTGAAACAACAAGAAAAGTTAGACGAGGTCTCATATCATCGACTCTTTGACATCTTGAAGCAATTTCAGAATGAAGCAAATGAGATTCGAGCTGAACGTGTTGCCAAGACGGCTAATCCACTTGCTTTAGTGACTACAACTCAACATGTTCAAGGTCATAACTCTCGTGCTCCTAAGTCATATTCCACTACATCATCTTCACCATGATCTTCCACATCATCTAAGTCTTCATCATCCACAAGATTTCGAGGTAAAGTGCCAAGAGCACTATCACCACCATCTGAGTCATCATCTGAAGAAGATAGTGATGAAGACCAAGCTCAAAAGAATCGAGAGATGAAACAACAAATTGCTTTCATAATGAAGACTTACAAGAAAATCTACAAACCCACCAACAACAACCTTTGCACATCATCTAACACCAAGAACCGATATGTTGAGAGTCCTCCAAGGTATGACACACGTCGACGTGGTGAAAGTCCTTCTTGGTATGATCGACATAATCCAACACATGTTGAGGGTTCTGCAAGGTATGATCGACAAACTGCCAAGTATGATACTCAGAGGATTGCTGCTGCTACTGGGAATAGGGAAACGGTTGGAAGTCAAGTGGTTCATCAGAGTGGGATTCAATGTTTTAATTGCCAAGGTTATGGGCATATGGCAAAGGAATGCAGGAAGCCGAAAAGGGTTAGAGACTCCAGCTATCACAAGGAAAAGATGCTGCTATGCAAGAAAATGGAAGCAGGGGTCAAATTGTCAGCTGAGGAAGGAGCAATGCTTGATGATACTTATGATGAAGATTCTGATCAAGAGCTCGATGCACATTACTCATACATGGCAAAGGTTGAAGAAGTTCTCAAAGTCACTGAAGATGACAATGGCCCTATCTTTGACACTGAGCCAATCGATAAGGTACACACTACTGATGAATATAATGTGTTTGGTGATATTCCTGAGCATAGTGATCTACCCAATGCCATTACTGACACGTGTATGATGGAAACGGTTGATAGCAAAACCACAGCCACTTCGTCAGACATGTGCAATAACGAGTCTGAGGATGATCAACATGCAAATGAATATGATGAAGAGGAACGTATTGCGATTGCTAATTTAATTGCTACTTTACAAAAAGATGTCACTGAAAATAAAAAGAGTCAAAAGCAATTAAAGAAGGCAAACGCTACGCTCACTCAAAATTTTGAAGAGTGCAAAGATGCTCTTATCAAATCGACTGAGATGACTGAATGCTATAGAGATGAGCTCCTTCAGAAAACCAAAGAGCTTGAGGGGTACAAGGGAAGTGCCTTAAAAAGTCAAATGGACGATTTTGAAAACAAATATAATACAACTCTTGAGTTATTAGCTAAAGAGAAGCGTCAATATAATGTTTTCTTAATGGATGAACGTCAAAAAACGTACCTTGCCAATACCAAAGTCAATGAACTTGCACAAAAGCTCTCTATGACCACTACTGATTCTTCTAAAATTCTAGAGGATGAAACAAGAGGTAGATGCGTTAAAACAAGACTTCAAAAGTAGATATGATAAAGAAACCGAAAAAGTTACCAAACTAGAAGCACAAATCGAATTTTTGAAGAACGTTGTTTATAAAACGCATGATTCTATTCAATCCTTAAGAATGCTAGCACCTCCATAGATGTTTAAGGGACAAGCTAGCTTTGCAAGTCCTGAGTACCTTGCCAAAGCTCAAGCTGCGAACCCGTGTCTTTATCTTGATGAGACTGAAAGGACAGATCTTGATTGCATGCCTATTAGTGCCGATAGTGAAGAGACTGCCTTTTGGGATGATGATAGTCAACCACTTGTTAATAAGGAGTTTGTGAAACCATATAATTATGCTTATGAGAATAGTCTTTATGTCCTTTTCAACAAACAAACTCAGAAAACTCGTGAGGAAGTGTTCCTAGAATGCAAACAAAAGAGAATCAGTGGAAGAAAGCATTTGCCCCTAAGAAATCTAATGTTTACAAATACATAAACTACCTCCCTCTAGATGAATCTAAAAGCAAGAGTAGGAAAACATTAGGTATTCTTAAACACCACATAGATAATGTTAAATCTATTATTGAAAGAGACTGGGCAAAACGTGAAAATGCTGAGTGGACACGTCCGAAGACTGGGCAAAACGTGAAAATGCTGAGTGGACACGTTCGATTCCTCAAGATATTACCTTGCTTGTGAATGAACTCTTAATTCCTAACACGACGTTGATTAAACAAACTGTTCTTCAACTTGAGGAGTTCATTCGGACTGAAATGTATGATGATTTAAAATATGTTGAATCTCTTGAGAAACACATTGAAGATCTTCAAATGGAGAAGACTGATTTTTTTGATGAATATGATTTACTATTGCAAGAATGTGTTTCTAACGATGTTATGTGTGCTTATTTTACATCTTATGTTGATATTGATGAATATTCTGAAGTTGCATGCCATATCTTGATAAAAGCAAAGAATGTGAACGTCTTGAAATTGAGCTTTCGAAACGTAAAGAAAATGTTGATAAAAAGGCTTTTGAGTTACTTCAACACAAAACTGATTTCCTTCAAAAACATTGTCATTCACTTGAACTTGCTTTGCAAAAAGATGTTGGTAGTTTTCCACATGATAATAAATTGCAAGAAAAACTTTCCCGAACGTTTCGAGAAATGAATGAACAGAATTTGAAATTAAAGGGTTGAAAGCTCAGTTACAAGACAGGGACACAGCGATAGCAGAGTTGCAGAAACTCGTTGCTAAAATGGGTGGGAAAATCGTGGAACCTAGCATTAAGAAACCTGTTGTTCGACAACCCAATGCTTCTAAAGTGAATAGATCCTCTATCTTGGGAAAACCATCTGCTTTATCAAATTCCTTGTTTGCAAAACCTGTGTTTGCCCCCAAAATAGATGGAAAGGAAAGGTTACCACAAAATCAACCCATAAGGAATGCCATAGAACCAAGCGTTAAGCACAATAATGTGATTAAACCAGGGATGTATAAAATGACCACTAAGCCCACAAACAAAGTTATTTAATCGCCTCAGACTTCTAGAAACACTAATATTCGTGTGTCTTCTACTACAGGAATAGTCTCCACTACTAGTGTTAGTCGGCCTCAGCTTAAGAGCACTCAAGTGAATGATAAGGTCTGGAAACACAAGAATCAAGGGAAGATGAAGGAAGTAGAAGCACACCCTAGGAATTCGAATGTTTTTAAGAATAAAAAGTCTGTAATCGCATGTAATGACGATATGAATGATGTGAATGATTTGAATGCTATGAATGTGAAATTTGTTTGTGTCAAATGTGGCAAGTGTGCTAATGCTAATCATTCTATGTGTGCTATGAATAAAGTCAAAGGCGTAGATACTAGAACTAAGAAGCAAGTTGCGATGCCTATTAGAGCTCGTAAACCCAAACGCAAAGTGAACCATTCTGGTGCTACCCCACTAAGAAAAGTAATGCATCAGACTCCACCACTAAGAATCCTAGAAGCAAAATTAAGGAATTATATGAGTCTGCTAGCAAGTCTTGGAAATAGTGGTTTGCTAATCAATGTCCTCCCGGATATAAATGGATGCCGAAAGCTAGGACAGAAAATGTGAAAACGAGTGTTAGTTTGCCTTTAAATGTTGATAAGGACACTAATGATTTTACTATCACAACTACTGTGGTATCCAATTTAGCAAATGCTCCATTGTGTTCTAACTCTTCTGCAGGTGATACAAATAATTCTCTTCATATTGGACTCCGGATGCACGAAGCACATGACGGGGAATCTCAAGCTTCTAATTAACTTCATGGAGAAGTTCCTGGGTACGGTCTGATTCGGAAACGATCAATTTGCACCGATCCTGGGATATGGAGATTTGGTTCAGGGGAATATCACGATAAAAAGGGTATACTACGTCGAAGGGCTCAATCACAATCTTTTCTCGGTTGGTCAATTATGTGATGCGGATTTGGAAGTTGCCTTCAGAAAGAAGACATGTTTTGTTCGTGATTATGATGGGAATGACTTACTTACCGGTACACGGGGTACTGATCTTTACACAATTTCACTTCAAGACACAACTTCATCAACTCCAATTTGCTTCATGGCTAAAGCTTCAACGACTCAGGCATGGTTATGGCATCAACGTCTTTCTCATCTCAACTTTGATACCATTAACTTGCTTTCCAAGAAAGATATTGTGAGAGGCCTTCCAAGCTTGAAATTCATCAAAGATCATCTTTGTTCTTCTTGTGAGCTTTGTAGAGCTAAACGAAGTAGCTTTAAAACAAAAACCACACCAAGCTCAAAAGGACGGTTAGATCTTCTTCATATGGATCTGTGTGGTCCCATGCATGTTCAGAGTATCAATGGAAAGAAATATATTCTGGTAATAGTCGATGATTACTCAAGGTACACATGGACTCACTTCTTGAGGTCCAAGGATGAAACACCCGACGTTCTCATCAGCTTCCTTAAATTGATACAACGTGGTCTTCAAGCTCAAGTTAAAGTGGTTCGTACTGACAGAGGTACATAATTTTTGAATTCAGATCTGAGAAAGTATTTTGAAGCCGAAGGGATTGAACATGAAACATCTATTGCTCGAACACCCGAACAAAACAGCGTTGTTGAAAGACGAAACCGTACTTTGGTTGAAGCTGCTCGAACATTATTATCCGTTTCAAAACTTCCACTATAATTTTGGGTCGAAGCCGTGTCAACCGCATGCTACACACAAAACCGCTCCTAAATTATCCAAAAACACGAAAAGACACCATATCACATAATTCATGATCGAAAACCTTCCCTCAAACACCTTCATGTTTTTGGATGTACCTGTTACATTATTCGAGATGGTGAAAATTTGGATAAAATGAAAGAGAAAGGTGATGCATGTATTCTTGTGGGATATGCAACTCAGTCTAAGGGATATAGAGTATACAACAAGAGAACAAAATTGATAGTCGAGACTATTCACATCCGATTTGATGAATTACAAGAAATGGCACTTGAACAAAACAGTTTAAGTCCCGATCCACAACGACAAACGACTTCCGTTCACAACCGCACGGAACTTGGAACTCAAGACCACAACAATGAACCATCAAGTTCAACGCTGGTTCCAGAACATGTTCCTAGAGCTGATATGACAGTCGACACGACAATTGAAGAGTTGGAAATGTTATATGGACCAATGTATGATGAATATTTCACGGGGGAGAAACAAGTTGTATCGAAGTCTTCCGCTGTCACTCATGATAAGAATGATGATACCGATCATCGTCAACAAATGGATACAACTTCATCTACTTCAACACGGGTTGATGCAGATTTACCTCCTCAGAATATCACTTCAACAATCGATCCTACAACATCCACAACTACTGTCATTGCTCCAGAGAACACAAATCAAGTAGACAATGCATTATCTGACGAAGACGAATTTATCAACCCATTCGGTACACCGGTACACGACACTGGAGAGTCTTCTACTCGCCATGTTGATCCGTCAAATATGCATACGTTCTATCAACGACATCCTTCAACACATCATTGGACCCGAGATCATCCTTTGGTTCATGTCATTGGAAACCCTTCACAGCCTGTTCGCACAAGACGACAGCTTAACACCGATGCTGATGTTTGTATGTTCGCACTCGACGTGAGTTCAGCTGAATCGAAAAACATCAAAGAAGCATTAGCTGATCATGCTTGGATTGAATCCATGACGGATGAACTTCAACAATTTGAAAGACTCAAAGTCTGGGAACTTGTTGACAGACCATACGATGTAACACCATTAAATATTCGATGGATCTGGAAAAACAAGATGGATGAAGAGAACACGATCATCAAGAATAAATCTAGGCTAGTGGCTAAAGGGTATGGACAGAAAGAGGGTATTGATTTTGAAGAATCATTTGCACCAGTAGCTCGTATGGAAGCGGTCAGGATTTTTCTTGCTTATGATGCACATAAGGGATTCATTGTTTATCAAATGGACGTAAAGACGGCGTTTCTTAACGGTCCTTTGAAGGAAGAAGTCTATGTCACACAGCCGAAAGGATTCGTCAATCCTCATTATCCTGACAAGGTGTATCTTCTCCACAAAGCACTTTATGGACTCAAGCAAGCTCCAAGGGCGTGGTACGACGAGCTCTCGAAATTTCTGGTCTCCAAAGGTTTCTCAAAAGGTTCCATTGATTTAACGTTGTTCACTTATAAATATGGGGATGACATTTTGCTTGTGCAAATTTATGTTGATGACATTATTTTCGGGTCTATAAACCCAAAACTTTCAAAATGGTTTGAAAAAGTAATGCACAACAGATTTGAAATGTCTATGATGGGCGAACTAAAAATCTTTATAGGAATTCAAGTTCACCAATCCCCAAGTGGTATCTTTATTAACCAAGCTAAGTATTGTCAAGAGATAATCACAAAGAATGGTATGACATCATGTGACCCCGTTGGGACACCATTATCAACCACATCCCTAGATGCTGATTTGGAGGGATTACCCATAGATCAAACGAGATCAAGCACGACCCACTGAAAAGCACCTCAAGGAGGTTAAACGGATCTTTCGGTACCTTAAGAATACCATTCACATGGGACTCTGGTATCCGAGGGAAACCGGTTTCTTTCTAACGGCCTATTCAGATTCTGATCATGCAGGGTGTCTTGATACACATAAAAGTACTTCTGGTGGTGTACAATTTCTAGGTCAAGACAAGCTTGTGGGATGGTCTTCCAAGAAGCAGGATTGCACGTCACTTTCATCAGCCGAAGCGGAGTATGTGTCTCTATCTACGTGTTGTGCTCAAGTTCTTTGGATGAGAACACAACTCACGGATTATGGCTTCCATTTTGATAAAGTACCTATGTACTGTGACTCAAAGTCGGCCATAGCCATCTCCTGCAATCCGGTACAGCATTCCCGCACGAAGCACATTGATGTCAGATATCACTTCATTAAGGAACAAGTTGAAAAGGGTATTGTTGAATTATACTTTGTTGGAACTGATTACCAATTAGCTGACTTGTTTACAAAAGCTCTTTCGAAAGAGAGGTTTGCGTATCTTGTTAGGCAAATTGGTATGAGATGTTTGACTCCAGCAGAACTGTAGGTTCTGGCAAAGAAGCCTACTTGATTCATCTATCAAACATCTATCTGTAAATATTAATGAAAAAGAAAAATTCAAAATTAAAAAATGTTTGAAAATCAAAAAATATTCTTCTCGACATGTCTTTCAGTATCGATAATGGACGTACCTAGAAATGTCTCTCAATAACGACACGGGTGTGTACATAAAGCTCGAATGAAAGTAGTAAATATTTTTCAAAACATGTCATTTCTTCTTTTATTAAAGGAAATTGTCTATTTTGGACAATATTTCCAAACAACGGGTAGAGCAATCTATCACGGGTTGAGCTTGTCACAAAACACTCAACGTTTTGAGCTCAACACAATGGCTTGTAATCACTTTCAAATTTCAACCCGGATCTATTTTCACGGGGGAGTGTACGCTTTTGTGCTCTTACCCTTAGCAAAAGAAGTTAAATCTTCTTACACTTGAGTGGATTCGTCAAGACATTCAAAGTCTATGAACTCAAGTTTATGCTTTCGAAAAACCTTTTCGCTATAAAGAATTGATTTTTCAAAAAGCGTTGAACACAATTTTTTCAAGAATTTCTCAATGATATTCTAAATCTTTCAAAAATTGTGTGTTTAACAACTCCTATCCTTAAAAGCTTAATGTGGATCAAATCCTCGAAATGACAATTCAATTGGATCAATTTTTGAGGGGAAGCATTTTAACTTCATGCAAAAGATTAACACATCTTTCTCCCGAAGATTTTCAAGACTATTTTCCAAAATATATTTTAATCAAATTTGGTATCTCTAATATCAAACGATTTTATGTATTAGAGATAGGGGAGAAAATGTGATTAAAATGTGATCTAAAGACTCAAGCACTCATGGTTACGATCAAATACCCACAACATCTTTAATTCACGACGTTATTGGTGTCAAAAGGGTGGTTAGGTTAAGTCCTATGATCCAACCAGAACCAGAACAATCACAACAAGGAGTAGAATGTGAACGTAGCTAAATGCCAACTAAGTACTGATGCTAGCACTGGAACAATCACAACAAGGTGCTAGTAATGATGTCTTGGTAAGCATTGAAGGGGTTGAAGAATGAAAAAGAAATGTAAGGATAAAGGGTGTAAAGAAAGAAGCCCTCCATACAACTTAGGCAGAAACCGGGTCAACTCATCATGAAGACAAACTCATCATGGACCCAGTGATGTGAAGCACAACCCTTTCCTAGCTACTCAGGCTTCTCTCAAAAGAAGTTTGTTTTATTGTCACGGAGATCAACACGACTTCTATTGCCTTTCTCACTCCGAGATAATTGATAATGAATAGGTGGCATCTGCTCCAGCCTCCGACCACTAAAAGTGCACAAATCGAGTCTAGAGCCAAGAGATCAATCAAATCTCGTTAGGACACACAGATGAAGATAAAGAGAGTCCTACGCTATATCCTTGCGATATTGCTAGAACACTTAGAGTGATACTACTTAGTATTCATAATGATGAGTGGAAATCCTTCCAGTGTTAACATCAAAAGCACTGCGGTAGGTCATGTGTAAGATTCTTTATGAATTGAACATATGTAAAACTGAAAAGCAACAGTGGTTTGATTTTGAATTGATTCAAACTCGTTTCAGGTTTCTACGCAATATCTTTATGGTATTGCCAGAACATTCAGAGTGATATTCAGTAATAATCATAGTGACGAATGGAAATCCTTCTAGCGTCAACATCAAACAGCGCTACGGTAGGTGACTTGTGAGATTCTTATGAATCAAACTTGTGTCAACTGGAAAGCAACAATGGTAAGATTCTTAACGAATCAAACTTGTTCCAGCAATTTGAATTGACGACTTTAATCAAGCGGATATTTATCCAATTGATTCACTCTTTATGTTCGCAGTCTTGCTTTGAGACGGTCGAGTAAAGAGAACGGCTAGTACAGCCGCGAAACCCTGTCAAGGAGATTCTTAATTGAATCTACCTAATCACAGGTACGGTATTTAATATCGTATAACGGTCTTCACCGACCGGAGGTAAAACGCTACCGATTTAGGACGAATGTCAAAGCCATTCAGTCCGTGTCTATGTTTTGTCTCAAGAAGGTGGCGTCACGATGTACTCAGCAAAGTCAAAGATTCAAAACCACATATTCATGCCCAAAGACTTATTCAACAATTAATAGTGTGAGCATGTGGATATAGACACAAGATCACAAGAGGGCAAAGACAAGTCAAGGATAATTTGAAGATCTCAAGTTGAAAGACAAAGTCAAAAGACAACGACAAATGCTCAAAGATCACAGCATGAAGGAACAAGACTACTATTACACGTTCAAGACTCATTTATGACGAAATTCATAAATCTCCACTGGAATCCAAATATCGAAGAGGAATGACCTCACATTGGGGGAGATTGTTAGCCTCAAAAAATATTGAGTCAAACAAGAATGTTCGGTCATAGGTTTCTATTGTAATATTTATTAGAACCTTGTAATAAGTAGTTATTTAGTCGTGGTTTACGGGCTTGGATTTAAACTAATTAAAGTCCAAAAGTCAAGCCCGACCCAATATATAGCCCATTAAAACCCGCATGTGGGTGGACTATATATACTACCCTCCTAGCATGTTAGGAGGGTGGATGGTCATTTGTAACACTCATTATTCTTAATCTAATATTCACCAAGTTAATGATCTCTCTCTACTTTCTCTCACTAATTTCTCTCTCTAGGAATCCATCTCTTTTCATCTATTTTCTATCATTAATCATCATAATATTATGGGACAACAGAAAGAGATCTAATACGTTCAATATTAATAAGAACATCTCAAATATAACCATGATACCCTAAATTCCCTTAGAAATCCTAGAATTCCTATAAATGAATTATAAACACAAGAATGGTAAAACATGAAATGAAGAACACTTATGAGTAAATCATTATGGAACATAAACAAATTATAAAGTATACTCTAAAGACATAATAATACCTAAGAATGGCAAGAACAAGCCATACAAAGCTAAGTACAAGTAATTGTACATAATAGTCTAGATCACCACCTAGAAACTTTGAAAAATAATATTTCAAGCAATGTAACTACATAAAACCCATATACTATTATCAAAAACAATATACTAATTACAATCTTTCATCTAAAGGAAAGTTAATTGATCCCAAATTGATAATATTCACTAATCCAAGGCTAATTACAAGTTAAAACCTAGTAACCAAGATTAGCTTATAAAATCCATTATACATTGAATTAGAGTCTAATCTTTTACCACAAATTATAAAACTCAACTACATATCATATTAAGACTATACATTCATTTCAAGTCAAGTTACAAGTTGGTAAAGTATAAGGTACAAGTTATCAAAGCATATGATCTTAAGCTCCCTTAATTAACCCTAGAATATGATCAATATATATAAACCCTCAAACTAAGAATGTATAACCCATAGAAGACATAAAAATATCATATAATCCCTAGAATAAGCATACATAAGGATATATACCCTAATTACCCAAGTTAGAAAATCATTAGGATTAATGACCTAAAAACCATAATATTAAGAAATCTACATAGAATCACCACCTAGTTCTTTTTGGACAAGTATATAAATATTCATAGGACTTCATTAAGGTTATAATATTATATTAAGGCAATGTACAAGTACCCTAATGCACAAGGTACAAGATTTCAATGCATGACTTGTAAATTAGGTCAAAATAGGTATTTTCACTCTTTAGACATGTTTACGTAACTAAACCCTTAAACCAAGTGTGAGAACTCATTGGACACTTAAAACACAATATATAGGACCTAAATAAAGTTTAAATCAGTAACCAATTAAAGTATAAAGACTTTTGCTAAGATTAAACCCTAGATCATTAGAAAACCCTAATCTACAAATGTATACTTCCCATTTTCACTTCAAACATTTGTTAAACTTCAAACCAAGGACCCAAATATCTTAAATAGAATTTCTAAACCCTAATTAAGCCCTAATCATTCACTAATCACTTTCCTAAGCCCTTAATCACCAAAAAACACAAAGCATAAGTTACAAGCCCTAGTTTTAGGATTCGGTTTTGTAAATTCCCTCCAAAACTCATTTTCAAACCATTTCCCTCCATTACAAGATTGAAAACCAGATATTTATCCATCCTAAGATATTTTAGGAGTGTGACAAGTAGGTGGACCACCTCCTTGCTTGCTACACATCACCCCGTTTCCTTTATATCTCATACCCATTCTCCATTTCCACCTGTATATATGTCTTAGGACATCCCAAAAGACCAAAAACCAGGTCTAGAAGCTAGCCATTGAAGCTCTTGAAGCTTTGATAGCAAGTTGTGTTCATAAGAAGCCATAAGGAACCATTTTGGAGCTACCTAGGTAAAATCTATGTTAACCAAGCTTTGATCTTGTTATAATGCTTATTTAGAGTTTTTCTAATGCCAAAATTATGTTAGAAAGATAATCTAAAAGAAACTAAGTAATTTCATCATTTTAAATGAAAGTTATAAGTTAAAGATGTCTTAAAATCCTAGTTTTGTAATCTACATAAAATAATGAGCAAAAACCCATTTCAAAAGCTATAACTCTGAAGAAATGTTGTTAGTATGATCATAAATGTTTTCATAAACGTTTTTTTTCAAATCCTATATCATTTGGATCATTTTTGAGCTTGTTATGTGATTTTTTCAAGTATAGGGCTAAAACTATCATTTTTGAAACTATAAATCATTTTGGGCCAAAAATGTCATTTTATGAAAGTATAAGCTATAATAATAAATGTTGGAAAGTTTGAGACCGTAAGGTTAAATATGAAGGTTCAAATTGCAATTTATGAAACTATATACTTTAGGGGTTAAAAGTGTAATTATGCCAAAGTGTAACCAAAAGGACTATTTTTGCCAACTTTGAAACTAAAGAAGATTAATCATGAATATGTGGAGGTAATTGAAAGTATCATGTTAGTAGGGAGCTTTATACAAAGATGTTCCATCTCGATATTACGTTCTGACTGAGTGATTGGGTTTACGATTTAAAGTGCCCTCGATCCTCAAGCGTTTATAGAATGGCTTCTGAGTATGATGGCTCGAACACTGGTGCTAGAATTACAACCAAATCATAATTAAACAAAATATAACCAAATTCTTAAAGAGATTTATCAAAAGATTAAAAACTTAATACCATACTAATTATGTTAAAACAGGTTGGTGTGAGACCACGTTCTTGTTTGTTAGCTCAAGTTGATATGTGTGACATAAACCTGACAAGATTACTGGACATAAGGTTAGTTCACAGCCTCACTAAAGTGTACTACTTTCAAATGATTTAAAAACCCGTGAGGGAGATATATGCTAAAAATGGAATACAAGTGTTTTTTGTATGTTTTCCAAATATGATTCTTTGACACTATGTTTACTGCTGCCTATGATAGTCCCTTTTTAATTGTGAACCGCTAATCATTTCTCGAAATGAACGCTAATATCGTAAATAGTACTATTGGAGACTGACATCTCTTGTCTGGGCAAGTCGCACTTGCTAGCACCTCAGTGGTCAAACAGGCATACTTTATTTTGCTAATCAGGATAGTTTGGCAGACTTCCTCATAAGGGCAAAACTGTTGGTTCCTATGTCTAGTCGCGATATCATGAGCTTAGTGCAATTAAATCATCATTTTATTCAAACTTACGAGCAAATAACAACGTAGATCAAGAAAAAGGTCTTGTATTTAAACAAATTTTAAAACCTATGAATTCACTAAACCTTTATGTTGACTTTAAGCATATATTCCGAGTATTGAAATTGATAGCATGGAGCAGCATACTAATGACGTGGAGAGATATAATCTTGGAAGATTTTGTCATTCAAACCTATTTTCTAGATCTCGGGAACCTGTCATGTACATCGTATGTACAGTTGTTTTTATTGAAAATCTATGATTTTGAATGATAAATTTATAAAGAATAAATGAAGTTTATTTAAACACTCTTTTGAGCTGTTTTCCATCACTTTGCTTTCATATCATGAAGTAATACCCCTCAAAATATTAATCCGCCTGCGTCAAGGTAAAAATGGGGGGTGTTACACAGTGTGTTAATGCATAAGCAATGCCTAAAAACATTGTTAGTATTAATTAATCTTTCTTAGTTTTGATCACGACAAATTACAAATACATTTATTGTCAAACATAATCATAAAACGAATTATCTAACAAACACTATCATCAAGGTAATAATCATTACACTAACATATCTTAATCATGCTTAGTGATCATAAAAGTGATTAGCCTTAAAACTCACTTTTGTCAAACATTACAAAAGATTTTTAATAAATTTTATTTTTAAGAAAATGTTTTATTAAAATGAAAATGCAAATTTGAATATGGCATATTCCATATGCCATAAGAATATCCTTTGAAGGTTTAGACAACCTCAGATATTTCAAATTTACTAAAAGACAAAAAGGAGCGGAGTCTACACGAGCGGTACCTTAGCACCTATGGCGGTTCCAAATCGATAAGGAACCGCGGGTGCCAATAAGGAACCGCGGGCAGATATAGCCGTTGGATGTTTTGTCCTATAAATAGTGAATCAAATTTGCATTCTCATCAACCCTTTTTGGACATCTTCTCCAGCCTTCTTTCTCCTTTCTAATCCTAGTCATTTGTAAATGATCACTTAATGTGTTAAGTATGTTTACTCATGATTATCCTCTTGATCTCCTTCTTTACCTTGTCCAAGGAGAAGATCACTCACACACTTGTGATGTGATTAAAGATGTAGCATTGATGAAGATCACCTCCTCCTAAAGATCTAGTCATGTTCATCATTTGTTTATTTTTGTCTTGTGTAGATCCTATGTATTTGTGAATACTTGGACTAGTTGTGTTCATCCAAGTTATTTGTGAATACTTGGATTAGAGTTGTGTACATCCATTGCACATGTGTGTGCTTGGATTTATGTTGTGTAGATCCAAGCTACATGTGTGTACTTGGATATGATTAGTTGAGTTGTAACTAGTTATGTTAGTTCTCACTAAACTATAAAGTGATGTGGTTGTGTCTTGTTAGTTCTCACTAAACTATAAAGTGATGTGGTTGTGTCTTGTGAGTTCTCACTAAACTATAAAGTGATATGTAGTTGTGTTGTGTGAGGTTCTCACTTAGCTTCAAAGTGAAGAGTCGTGAAGATTGGTTCTAGCTTTGGATTAGAGCTCGACATCTATCCTTGTGTCGGAAAATGGTGAATTAGGCAACGTTGTGAAGATTGGTTCTATCTTTAGATTAGAACTCGACATCTAGCCTTGTGCCGTAAAAGAGTGAAATGGGTGACGTTGTAATGTTTTCTCCGCCAAGAAGGGAGCTTGTGGATATAGTGGAAATCTCGAGTAAGGTGTACTCGAGGAGTGGAGTAGGAACAAGGATAGAGCCTCGTTGTCGAACCACTATAAATCTTGGTGTCTTCCTACTAGGTTGTTTCTTTCCATACTCTTTACTCACATTCATTATCACTACACTTACTATACATTGTTAATGCATTAGAATTGAACTTAATCATTATGCAACTAGCTTTCAAGTAAGAGATAGTTTTGTGCACTCACCTAATTGAAAGGAATTTTAATTAGGAGATAAAACGATTAGAAACTATTCAACCCCCCTTTCTAGTTTCTACAATTGGTATCAGAGCGATGGTGACACAAGATCTTTGAAGTATAATATACTTTAAAAGTTGGATCGATCCATTGTCTCCTCAAATTAAAAGGTTAAGTTGTACTAAAAATTTTCTTTGATCAAAACTATTTTTTATTGAAAATAAGCCTTTTAAAATGTTAATATTGCATATTACTTAAATTAGTAGTATTAATGCATTTTAGATTTACTCTTGAAATGTATCTACTAGTTTGCATCTTGTTATGTATAGGTACTCATGAAGATAAATCATTCTATTGATTGTGGATTGAGTTACTTACACTTGTAGAAGACTCATCTTTTTTGATTTCCAACATCATTGAATGATGATATCAAGATGGGTAGAAGTGATACTAGTCTTTGAATACTTAGTAGTCATTATGAATCATTATTGGGCTTTGCATCAATTCCTTGAAAGCTTGGAATGCAATTTGTGTCCAAGGTGCGCTTTCGTTCTTCCACACGCCCTATTGATCATTCTTTTGATCATTAATTGACTATATGCTTGTTCTTGGCATCCTTGCCTTGACATTTATTTGTGGTTTGTGATTCTTTTCTTTTTTCCTCTCAAACCTTCATTGCTTAGATACTTGACTCACTATGGAGATGTAGGGTGAGTTAGTAGAAGCTTAAAGTATCAAGCATGATTTCTATGGTTTAAACCTTTACTGTTAGTAGGACCTATATCATGTGTAACTTGTGCAATTAAGCTCATCTCTATGATGATTAGTGAATCCCTTGAGATACCAAAATACTTCATTAAGTTGTAGGTGGATTTTACACATTTGGAATTGAAATATTCCAAGGATATTGTTATTGTTAATTCTAGCAATAATTATCTGATCATGTGGGAGAGAAAGTGAATCTATACTTTGCTCATATTTTGAAATAGAATAAGACTACTCTTGAAAATGATCTTATTCTATGCATCAAAATTGCTTGGTTTAATTCATTACCAAAGCCGTTTAGACTATCGCCGGAAACGCACGTCTTAAACCACTATATATGACACAATCTCTTCACATCATCAACTTGAAGAATGTCACTTGTCCTTTGAGCAATGTCATTGGTCTTGATTCACTTCTCTTGACTCCTCTCCCTTTGCCTCTTCGCTACGAGTAGTCGTTCGTTCATTTCGGTCTTTTCCTATCTCGATTCAACTCGTAATCCTTCAACAAGGCATTATTACCTAGTGTTGTGGTGGTCCAATGATATCCTAAAAGGTTTAAGATATATTTTTAAGTATTTTAAAAATTTTGGTTTTCAAAAATTCATCGTTTTTCTTTGATAAAAACCTGCCTCTGTAGACGGTTCTTTATCTCGCCGGCTCAAAGGCGCGGTTCCTTATCAATAAGGAACCGCGGGCAGTATCTTTTTTCAGAGCGCCAGTTTTATTAAAGTATCTTTTTCAAACTTGTCTTTCTTTCTCCTTCACACACAGCAGACGATTTTATTGTGTTTTTTCACCATTGTTGAAGCTCCTAAAACCTTCAATTACTCAAATTAATTGATTCAAGTTCGTAGGTTTCACTCATCCATCATCCAAGATCAATTAATTGTAAGTTATTTCTTTCAGTTTAATCTAATTTGTTCTAGGGTTCATACATTCATAATTGGGGATTTTTAAAATTGACATTGAATTGGAACCTCACTAGGAATAAGAGTTGACATAGTATTGTTACTATGATTCCTTATGTTCATATTCATAGAGATTTCACTAAAACCCATTTATAGAACAAATCCGAATTTTGACTAAATATTTTTGGTTAATTGATGGAATTGATATAAACCCATGAACAAGTTGGTAATGGCATTGTTAAGTGCTTACCTAAAAACCTTGTTTTTGAAAAACCAATGTTCTAGTTCATTGTTGATTTTACATAGTTCATATATTTTGATCAATGATGAAATGGGTACATTGTGAATATGAGAATGACAAGGATTAAACCTTGATTTATCAAGAGATTGATAAAACACATTCTCACTTTCCTTTATTTTTAGTTTATATGTAACATATGAGTAATTGGAGAAATATGTTTATATGTTATTTTTAGGTACTATCATCATGACCACGGGATATCAAAATGACCATCTACTCACTAGAAGATACATGCCTAATCCTTCGTTGACTAATCAATCTCGCTCTTTTCAAAACACTTATAATAATCTCGAGTCTCGTTGTTTTCATGAAGGACGTATTGTTCCTTCTCACCTTCCTAGACTTGATTTCATTCGATTCATGTTCAGTACCATTGGATTCGATTGTTTTCTTGATATTGATGAGCCAACATTCCCTTCTTTCCTCATGGAATTCTTTAACTCATTTAAGTTAATACACATCAACAATGGTTTATCTTTAAGATTTTCCATTAAGGGGAAAACCTTTGTATACACTCTCAAGGAATTTGGTGAGATTCTCGGAGTTCCATACGAAGGTCAATGTAGGTTCACCGATGCTTGGAGTGTAAACCATTTAGAATCGACCCCTGTTGATTAGGGATGGCAAAAAAAACCCGAACCCGACAGGGAAACCCGAAACCCGGAATAAATGGGGCGGGGCGGGTTAACTTTATTGGGTTATGGGGCGGGTTTGGGGCTTGAACGGGGATTTTTAATCGGGTTTGGGGCAAACACGGAGAATAAGGTCCCCGACCCGCCCAGCCCGATTAATATACACATATACAAATATAAGTATTTTTATATAGTATTTTCTTACTATTTATGTCATAATAAATATTTCTTTAGTATTTTATCTTTTCAATATTGCAAATTGTTATTACAGAAACTTGTTTAATGTATTATAAGTTCTTTGTGGTGTAACATATCATTATTTATGTATAATAGTATCATTTTAAACCTTATAAGTCTTGTTTGTAATTCATTACTATATAATTAGTAAGTTTTTAATACTTCAATCTTATTTCTAAAAGTCTAAAAATAATAATAAATGTAAAATGATGCGGTTTTAATAGAATATTTCACCCAAAGAGGGTACCCGATAAGATCCCAGATTAGTACGGGGCGGGTTTGAGGGAGCATTATGCCCCAACGGGGAACCCCGATTAAATACCCGACGGGGATCGAGGCGGGTTTGGGGAAAACTTTACTAATCGGGTTTGGGGATGGGGACGGTCGTCCCGCCCTAAACCCGCCCCGTTGCCATCCCTACTGTTGATGTGCATTACCTGACTGAGATTCCTTCGGCTTCGGTCATCACTCGTGCCCTTGCTTCACCTCGTGAACATCATATCCTTGGTAATTTTGAAGGAGAATTTCGTACTCTCACTCCTTGGGAATTACTAAATAGCGTTCTTAGTGATTTCATGGTACCTTGGGCCGAAATCATTAGGAAAATGCAATGTGTTTGGTTGGTGATCGCAAGCATGTGCCTACTTGTCTTGCACATATGTTGTATTGTGTTGTTACCACTACTCCATACAACCTTTCATTTATCATGGCTAAAAGGATAAGATTTGTTCTCAATAGATCTCGGTCTACTCTTCCTTATGCCACGATTCTCTCACGGCTTCTTATGAGAGTTCTCCTTGATCATCCTCCTCTTAATCCTTCCTCTTTTCACTCCGTGGTTCGAGTCATGTTTCCCATTGAAGGAAATGCCCCTTCAATTCTCACACATGACTCAAATGAAGATGAAAATGTCTCTCAAGACAATTCTCTCATTTCTCGGTATGATTTGTCATCAACTATCTCTCAATTGTCTTCACTAGACATTGATTCAGACTATCAGTATTGTCTCAATCTTCATCTTCAGGATCGAATCAGACGTGAATCAAGGCAAGGAGGAATTGATCATAGATGAATGACATATATCACTCTTGTGAGATTAACATGTGTGTAAACATGTATGGATTGTTGTTCTTTATCTCTTATCTTATCTCTATTCTTAGGATGTTGTGTATTCTTTAACTAACAATTTGTGTTTGGATTACCTAGTATTTTAATCCTAGTTATCCATGGTATCGATTTTTTGATTTACATGGCTCTTTGCATATTATGTGTTTAGATAGCCTCCTTGTCTTTGATTATTAGTTCTCTTTGACTTGATAAACCTTAGTATAAAATCTGGGCTAGCAAAAGTTTAAGGAAGTGCCATTTTCAAACTCCTCTGGTCGTGGTTCCATATCAACGCCGCGGTTCTTTAGCGATAAGGAACCGCGAACCTACGTAAAGAACCACCCAGTATTGTTTCAACAGAATGTTTACTTTGCACTGTTTTCTTTAATCTGTGTGAAAATTTGATAAAACTTTTACAAAAACCGGCACTTTCCTAAACTAGGCTACCTAATTTCATTGTTCACATAAAATGATTTTAACCTATTACTAGTTTGGATCATCCCCTTCTCTTCTTAAACCCTCTTTTGTTGATTGTGTTCTTCATCCCTTCAACTCTTCTTTTAACCTCAACATGCCTTCTCCTCATCCTCCTACCACCAACACACCTCTCTTGGGTGTTCCCATTTCCCATCTCTTGGGTGATCCACGCTTGTTTGATTTTTTCATGCACAATGGAACTAATTGCCCTTGTTGCTTGAACAACTTTCACCTCACTGATATCCTAAGGTTGGAAATGATTGGGGCTCACATCAAGTTGCAAAGCTTCTTGTTGAACCTATTTGCTAATCCTCCACCTCCTAGGAGATAAATGATGAACTTTAAAATTAACATGCTTTTCAAAAGAAGATCAAGCTAAAAGAGAGCTATGAACTCAAGACCTAGGTGTTAGCTATCTTTGTAGTAGTTAATTGTCTTTTTAATTCTTGTATTTCCTTTCCTTTCTATCATCATTTTCTCATGTGGATGATTTATGGATTTAATTTTTATGTGCTTTAATATATGTGATCACATTAAACAACTTCAATTTATTTAAAATTGAACCTAAATCTATTACAACCTCTAAAAACTTGACTTAAAATTGGACCAAAATATTATTTATATATTTTGTCACCCTTTTCCAAGACATTCTTTGTGAATATGTTGTTTTTATGCAACCCTAGCATACTCTAGTGCTAAAAGAGGTAAAAATCCAAGATTTGCAAATTTTTGAAAAAGTCTTATATTTCTCCAAAACTTTTGAAAATCTGGTTTTGTAGTCCACTGGACGCGGTTCTCAAGCCTCCAGGCGGTTCTATATCGATATGGAACCGCGGGCCTCTTTAAGGAACCGCGCCCAGTAAAGCCGATTTTGGCTTATTTCTGGTCTTTCTTCTTTGACCACTGTTTTGGTTAAGATTCTTAGTTTACCCAATTTGGCTAAACATTCAATAAAACCTTTCTTTTTCATTTCAAATCTTTGCCTTGTGTATTTTCTTTAAATTCTTCTCTTTTGGGAGTTCTTTCTTTCATCCCTCACAATGCCTAATTCTTCCTTTTCTAACCTTGACATTTCTTTGTCACAAACTTCTCAACCTAAAGCTTCCTATTCTAAGATTTCAAAGAAACCGAAATTCTCGGTTAAACCCATTTGGATAAAAAATAACAAGAATCCTCATGATTCTTCTTCTTCAAAATCCTCCAAGAATTCCTCTTTCTCTCTGATTCAATATTGGAATGAGACTTACACTATAAATCCAATTACTGGAGAAAAAGAAATTCTTCCACCACCACCTAAACCTTTCAACTCTCCTTAACTCAATGACCTAAATTCTTTCCCTAACCTCACTAGGCATTGTGAAAACATCTCTTATCCATTATCTTCCTCTCCACCAACCTCTAATCTTGATAGACCTCCCCCATCTAACGACTTTGTTTTGCATCATGGTTCCTCGTGTGCTTGTTGTTGTTTTCAACAAATTGAACTTGCTCATATCTATGACAAGCTAAATTTTCTTGAATTCCTCCTCACTTGACCTCCTCTCAAAGTTTTCGTTCCCGTGAACAAAACTTCGAATGATGCTTCGTCGTCTTTCTTTTCGAACTAACGCACTCTTTGTACTTTAGTTGTTTGAGTCAATAAATTTTTAGCAATCTTGGAAGATTATCACAATTAAAATAGCTTATGCTTAGTGGTCTATTTTCCATATTTTTTTTGTTTTGAATATTCATATTGTGTGTATGAATATTTATCTTGTATGTTATTTCATATTTTTGTAATATGAATTTTATTTGTGTTACCTTTCCCTCTAATTTTGTTACACACATTTGTTAAGGAGTTGATCATGGTTAAAACTTAAAATTAATTATGGGTGATTCCATAAATTCTAAATTTTAACCCATTGACATTTTAAATCATCTTTGATTGGTTTGGATGTTTCTTTTCTTCCTTTATTCCACCAATTAGACTATGATGTTGTCAATACACACTCTTTGGACATACTTAGCAAATGCTTACTTCTAATTTAAGATTTATTTTCCTTCTCCCTCTCATGTTAGTTAGTAAGTAGTGCACATACATACATTGGTGTTTCTTTTCTTTCTTCTAACCTTTGTGTAGCATGTCACCTTAGCTCATTGACTTGGTGCCCCAAGCAAGGGGGAGTAAGCACCAAAGGGGAGCTACTAGCAAAAGTCCGGTTCTTTTCTTCTTCAAAGACTTGTGCTAACCTTCGACAAAGGGGGAGAAATGATAGTGATAAACTCGTTAATAATTCGGATAAACTTGTATTTTACATAAATGAGTTTATAGTTTGTCGTAATAAAAAAGGGGGAGATTATTAATGCATAAGCAATGCCTAAAAACATTGTTAGTATTAATTAATCTTTCTTAGTTTTGATCACGACAAATTACAAGGACATTTATTGTCAAACACAATCATAAAATGAATTATCTAACAAACACTATCATCAAGGTAATAATCATTACGCTAACATATCTTAATCATGCTTAGTGATCATAAAAGTGATTAGCCTTAAAACTCACTTTTGTCAAACATTACAAAAGATTTTTAATAAACTTTATTTTTAAGAAAATTCTTTATTAAATGAAAATGCAAATTTGAATATGGCATATTCCATATGCCATAAGAATATCCTTTGAAGGTTTAGACAGCCTCAGATATTTCAAATTCACTAAAAGACAAAAAGGAGCAGAGTCTACGCCAGCGGTACCTTAGCACCTATGGCGGTTCCTTATCGATAAGGAACCGCGGGTGCCAATAAGGAACCGCGGGCAGATATAGCCGTTGGATGTTTTGTCCTATAAATAGTGAATCAAATCTGCATTCTCATCAACCCTTTTTGGACATCTTCTTCAGCCTTCTTTCTCCTTTCTAATCCTATTCCTTTGTAAATGATCACTAAATGTGTTAAGTATGTTTACTCATGATTATCCTCTTGATATCCTTCTTTACCTTCTCCAAAGAGAAGATCACTCACACACTTGTGATGTGATTAAAGATGTAGCATTGATGAAGATCACCTCCTCCTAAAGGTCTAGTCATGTTCATCATTTGTTTATTTGTGTCTTGTATAGATCCAATGTGTTTGTGAATACTTGGACTAGTTGTGTTCATCCAAGTTATTTGTGAATATTTGGATTAGAGTTGTGTACATCCAGTGCACATGTGTGTTCTTGGATTTATGTTGTGTAGATCCAAGCTACATGTGTGTACTTGGATATGATTAGTTGAGTTGTAACTAGTTATGTTAGTTCTCACTAAACTATAAAGTGATGTGGTTGTGTCTTCTGAGTTCTCACTAAACTATAAAGTGATATGTAGTTGTGTTGTGTGAAGTTATCACTTAGCTTCAAAGTGAAGAGTCGTGAAGATTGGTTCTAGCTTTGGATTAGAACTCGACATCTAGCCTTGTGTCGAAAAATGGTGAATTAGGCAACGTTGTGAAGATTGTTTCTATCTTTAGATTAGAACTCGACATCTAGCCTTGTGTCGTAAAAGAGTGAAATGGGCGATGTTGTGTATATTGGTCCTAGCTAAGATTAGGTCTCGACATTTAGCTTAGTGTCGGAAAATAATGTAAGCGACGTTGTAAGATTTTCTCCGCCAAGAAGGGAGCTTGTGGATATTGTGGAAATCTAGAGTAAGGTGTACTCGAGGAGTGGAGTAGGAACGAGGATAGAGCCTCGTTGTCGAACCACTATAAATCTTGGTGTCTTCCGACTAGGTTGTTTCTTTCCTTACTCTTTACTCACATTCATTATCACTACACTTACTATACATTGTTAATGCATTAGAATTGAACCTAATCATCATGCAACTAGCTTTCAAGTAAAAGATAGTTTTGTGCACTCACCTAATTGAAAGGAATTTTAATTAGGAGTTAAACTGATTAGAAACTATTCAACCTCCCCTTCTAGTTTCTACACAGTGGATGCCAAATATTGAAACATTATTAACCTTGACAATCCTTTGTATCAAATTCTCGATTAAGCTTGACTAGATATGAGATGTGTTTGTCATAGAAGCAAACAACAAGTAAGTAAAACACAAACACATCAAATCAAGAGTACATCAAGAAAAAGTTTAAACACTAAGCACACACGTACTAAGCGTTAGATTTTCCGCAACTAAGATGTTTAGACAAAAGGATGCACACTTGACCATAATCTAAACATGAAGCACACAAGTACTAAACCTTATATTTTCCGCAACTTAGATGTTTAGATTATGTGATGCACACAAATACACACAACACAAGTATGCAACTATAAAAGTAAAGACTAAGAAGTAAAGACAGAAATGTAAAGGAAAATACCGACACGATGATTTATAATGGTTCGATCACGAATCTCCTCTTCGCCCTATTCCACCCCTCGAGAACCCAACTCGAGAGTTACTTCACTAGTCAACAAAACTCCTTTCAAGGCGGAGAAAACCATACACGTCTCTTACACAATTTCTGATACGAAGCTAGATGTCGAGTCCTAATCTTAGGTAGGACCAATCTACACAACGTCACCCACTTCACCATTTTACGACACAAGGCTAGATGTAGAGTTCTAATCGAAAGGTAGAACCAATCTTCACTACGTTGCCTACTTCACAATTTTCCGACACAAGGCTAGATGTCGATTTCCAATCGAAAGATAGAACCAATCTTCACGACTCTTCACTTTGAAGCTAAGTGAGAACTTCTCAAGACAAAACTACACATCACTTTATACTTTAGTGAGAACTCACAAGACATAACCACATCACTTTATAGTTTAGTGAGAACTCACAACTCACAACTATTACAACTCAATAAAACACATATCCAAGTATACATATGTAACTTGGATCTACACAACACAAACCCAAGTATACACATATATAATGGATTTACACAAGACTTAATCCAAGTACTTACAAATACAATGGATTAACATAACTAATCCAAGTATTCACAAATACATTGGATCTACACAAGATTGATCCAGGTATACACATATACATTGGATCTACACAAGATTGATCCAAGTATACACATATACATTAGATCTACACAAGACACAAATAAAAATGATGAACATGACTAGATTTAAGAAAGGATGATCTTCATCAAGACTTCATCTTTAATCACATCACAAATGTGTGAGTAATCTTCACATTGCACTTAAGAGGATGAAAGGATTGAAGGAGAGAATCACATCATAAAACAAGATTAATCTAAACTAACTAATCATGGATTTTAAAGATGCTTTTGAAGAAACTGTGAAAAAGGGTTGAAAGAAAAGCTGGAAATGATCCACTATTTATAGGGAAAAAGTGCAACGGTCACCCGCGGTGCCTTAATTGTGTTCGCGGATCCTTATCAATAAAGATCCGCGGGTCTATTTAAGGTACCTCGGGCTTGGAGTCCGTGATTTTTTGTCCTTTAGTGGGGAAATGCCATCTGGTGAAGTTTATACCTCAAGGGGTATATTCTTAAACCATTTGGAATATCCTAAATTCAAATTAAGGAATATACTTTGGAATATACCTTAGGGAATATTTTTTGGAATATGTCAAATTCAAATTTCTATTTTCTTCTTAATAAAATATTTTCTTTAAAAATAAAGTTAATTAAAAATTACTCTGTAACTTTAATTAAAAGTGAGTTTTAAAATAATATTAGTCATTGATCACTTAGTAAGGTTAATGACTTGTTTGTACATACCTTGAGTGATTCATGCCGAATGCGATCTTGGAGGTGTCGAGAGAAGTATGCAAATGTATTCTTGAGTGATTACGAGTACCTTAACATTTTACATAATGTATTGCGAACTATACGTTTGTCATCAACAAAACACGAATAGATTATATCGACTAAACATCGTAATGTTTTCACTAACACACTAAATTGTCAACGTTTGCGATTCTATATTTCTAAGCGAAATGGAGACAAAATCAAACCAAATTTTTTTTCTCGACATAATATAGTCAAACATGTTTCCTATTATAATAGACTAAGATGTTTATGGTTGTAACAGTAACATCCCTTATAACACACACCATAGGTCATCTTGTTAAAGGTTTTTAAAAGAACAAAAATGTTGGTTGTGTTTTTCATCAATAAGTGTAGCATGACCAAGGAGATTGTACTTAATCTAGACATTCAATGTGTATTTATAATACAATATTAAAGTAAAATCTTGATAGTTAGATGAGTCATGGTACTTAATCTCGACATTCATTATCCATAACACTTCCTCTTACATGTATATATAAAGAAAACGCTCTGAGAATTCTGACTCATTAAAAACCTTGCCAGGAAAATCTAGTGGAACAAAACCATAACCAAGGACAAAAAGAGTGCAGGTCATATTATCTCCCTCTAATGACTAAATCACTTGAACCGTGTGTAATAACCGGTAATTTTCATGACTCGTTAAATGACTATTTCACCCTTTGACATTTTATTTAGTCAACTATATGCTTGAACTGCTTTTAAACAGGGAAGTTATCTCGCATTTTATGAAAAACCGTTTGAGGACGCGCAATGACTTGACACTGAGCTAAGCCAAAATTATGTGAATTTTCTATGAAGCTGACCAAATGTTGTGACGGTAAATGAATTTACGATAATCCGTGAGATTATTCGTTAATTATGAAATTACGTGCTTTAGTTTTACTTGTGTGAACTATGTATTTTCTAGCTCTCTATGAACGTTTCTATGTACGTATTTTGCATTTTCCTATTTATAGTAATAAATCATATTTACGGTGTATAATTATTTTACGTAGCGTGTTTTCGTATTTTACGTCGTTTTTACGTTTAATCATCTTTAGCATGCATAAAATGTTTTATAAATCGTAAAATAATGTTTTACTTCGAAAAATCATAAATTAATTAATTTCGCTAAATTTTGGTCATTTACGTATTTTTAAGCTTAACTATATATTTTTCAATAATTACCTAAAACTATTAAGCCTTTTTACATTAGACCTTAAACTAGTTACCACTAGTAAAAAATTGTAACTATTTACCTTGTCTGAGACCCCCTAGAACTGACCAAACACACGCACATGGGAAGAGTTATATTTTTTATTTTGATGCGTAAGTCCTTATCATATGATATCATGGTGTTTAACTTGTTATAACCTCACACTCCATCATAAGTTACACACACAAAAACATATATCTCTCTACCCCACGACACCATCACCACCACCATACAACCTCCATTTTTAAAAACTTAAGTCAAATTTATATACTAAGTCAAATTTGGGTAAATTATAATTTACGCCAAAAGGCTACCGAAATTCTGTCGAGTCAAAAATAAATATTTTTGCCTAAATATAAGATACTACTTATAACTATATGATTACGATAAGTCATGTTTTATCTATAAAACTAAGCACATAATTGGTAAGTGATGTACGTGATAGACTTATGTGATTTATTTGTTCGCACCTAAACTATAACATTATATTTAGGTCGCCGTTAGTTTTGTTAGCTATTACTTGATTCCTATATTTGTGCGGATTGATTTTTTGCTTTAGGTGAGTCTTTAAACTGCTTTATATGTTCAATGCTTTGGAGTGTGATAAATGCTTGTACTTTCTTGAGAACGCAAAAACGATTTCTGTGAACGCTCAATGATCATTGTTTATGATTAAGCCTAAGTAACATAAGTTTTAGTCCCCACTATCATGAATCGTTAATTACTCGAGTAATAATGAAACCAGATGAGTAAAATCTTATGTTATGGATTTATCTATTGAGGTTTGGAAACCTACACTCGGGCATTATATGTCGCCGGACGAGTGTATACCATTTGTGTGACTTGAGTTGTCTTGACTAGACACTCTCTTGGGGCAATTTATATGTACATTGAGGTATACGTACTAGATCATTAGTTTCGATGTCATGAGCTTGGCTATAATAAATATTGTGAACACCTAATTTAATCTACACTGGCACTATATCTCCCATTGTTGCATGTGTACTCAAACTGAACTTTTGCGGTCCAACTTGCTATGATTTTGAACTGAAACCTATATTCTCGCCAGCTTTATGTTGAACATTTTGCATTTATCTCAAGTATTTGATGGTGATTGTTTGACTGCTATATGGAGTAACTAGAGTCCGTATTCATTTCATGACTATCTTCAGACATTTGTTATATATGTTTTTGAACTACTATCTCGTTGACAAATTTAAACTTTATAATTCTGCTGCATTGTATTTTGAATTGGGATCCTTATAAACTTTATGGTTTTGAATTAAATCTACGAGGTATTTGTTATCCCATATAAAAGATCACTTCACCATGTTATTTGATAGAAAAGAGATAGAAAATAAGGAAGAAGTTTAGAGAGGTAATGTAAAGAGAAAGGAAGAAAGATTAGATTGATGTGTGTGAAAATAATAATACCAACCTCTCCTAACAATGCTAAGAGGGTGTTTATATTGCCTTCCCTACATGTAGGCTTTTATGGGCTATATGCTTGGGCCGAGCTTGACTAACATGATATTTATCCTAAAACGTGAACTTTAAGCTAAACGTCAAGCCCATGATTCCTAACTGTCTTATACATATTCCGATGTTCCTATAAACGATACATAATAAACGTATGACCGACTCATTCTTGTTCGAATCAATATTTTGAGGCTAAAAATCTCTCTCAATGAGGTCATTCCTCTATGACGTTTAAGGTTTTAATGAGATTACCAATGTAACACCCTATTTTGATAAATGGAATATCATAGGATAATTATGGCGTGTCATCAAAGAATGCAAGGTAAATGTCCAAAAATATTGAATGACCATGAAAGGAAATACCGAAAACAAACATCGATAGTCCAAGTATAAGCTCACACACATGAATATAAGTACTGAAATGGAAAAGGACTAAACAATGCCCAAGAAATGAAGTAACATAATGTATGGAAAATGCATAAAGTAATGAAGGCTAGATAGCTTCCATCAGTATGCACATACTCTCAAAGTCTACGAGCGTCCCTGAGTACCTATCGTTTGGCAGCATGAAAGGAAAACGGCTGAGCATAACGCCCAGTGAACGGATATACAAGCATATCATGAAATGACATAAGCATAATAAGACTAATAGTAGTAAAAATGTATAAGTCCTAAATAACCTGGTACATGTTTATAAAACTGGTTTTATAGTTTGAAAAGACTTATGTTTTTATATGAAAATTGTATTAATTAGCTAATAGTCCATATAGGTCATGAGGTTCCACCGTGCATGAATACTTGGAGGGGAGACCTCATCATGCAATTAGAGGGGTTGCTTCTAATTAATTAGTCTGGGTAGGAGGGATCAAATCCTTGTGAAGGATGCAAGGCACACACCACATTCACCATGAAAATCCTGTAAAAACATGTAACTAGGATGCACCCATACACCCCACATGATAATATAAATTATGGCCAAAACTGTAAAGGGACGCCACGAGCAATCACTCAGCCGTGGGGAAGTCATAACACTAGTGCCTCTAGTGTTATGGTTATGGTACCTCCATAACTAGGTGACATGGTCATGCAAGCATATGGCTTAGGCATTTAAAACTAACATAAGCAGATTAAAACATATAAAACATATACTTGGGAAAACAGTTGGCTGCAAACGGGGAATCCTAATAAGGAAAAGAATGTTCATACTGAAGGACGGAATATCTGTACCTTATGTCCAGTGAACAAGGAAAGATGAAAGGATGCAAAGTCCTACTCCGACCTCACTAATGCTACACAAATACGGGACATGTATAAGTTGTCTGATTACTGAGTACGTTACTAGTTCTTGTATGTTCTTAGCTTGTTTTATATGTTCTTGTCTTATTTTACTGTTTTAAATGATATACTGTATTAATCATGTATTTCATGTCTTCTGATTATGTATTATCTTGTATTCTTGTATTATTATTCTTGTAGTGTAATAATAAGTAACTTTCTAAAAATAGGAGGTTTTCAAAAATAGAAATTTTCCAAAAATAGAAATTTTCCAAAAATAGAAAGTTTCCATAATTAGAAATAAGTTGGATTAATAAGCTAATAATATAAGTTAGTGTTTACTGGTTAAAAGTCATAAGTCATGTAATTAATATTATAGTTTATTAATTAAATACTATAGGTTATAAATGATTATTAATTAATAGTTATAGTACATGTTTTATTAATTAATAATATATCATGGTTAATTAATAAACTATAGGTTATATGAATTTAATTAAGTCATGGTTTAATTAAATTAATTCTAATCAAATACTTAGGTTAACATGTATTATTAATTTAATTAATAATCCTAAGTCATGCATTATTAACTAATTATAAGTTCATGTATAAAATACTACCTCCGTCTTATATTAATTGTCCACTATAGAATATTCCAAGTCTTTGTTCTTGTACTTTGACCATAAATAATTGTATTTGTGTTATGTAATACTTGAAGTTATATGTATAGATTCGATTTTAGAATGTATTTTTATTGGTACAATTTTCATCAAGTATTACATAAGATAAATAAAAATATTTGCGGTCAAAATAAGATAAAAGCGACTTTGAAAAAGTCAAACTAGACACTTATTATGGGACGGAGGGAGTAATTAATTAATAAAACTATAGTCTAAATTAAATGACAAAATATACTTAGGCTAAGACATGTATTATTTATAAAAATAATATAACCTAAGTCATGTTTTAATTAAATTAATTATTATGGCATGTTAATTAATTTAATTAATTTTGTAAAAATAATAACTTGCAAACAATTCGAGCCTGAATCCCGAGACGAAAACCAAAACCCGAACACCAACCACCACTCACAGCCGCGGTTATGGTGGCGGCCGGTGGCTGCGCAGCCATCGGCGGTAACTACCGCTGCTGCTGCGTTGTGGCTAGCCACTGCTAGAACAAGGGTTCCCACCGGCATGAGCCGATGGTACCCCTGCCCTCGCTGCGTTCCCCTTGCTCGCACTACCTAGCCACCGGCTTGAGCCGGTGGTTCCTGCTACTCGACCGAGACACACACCGAGCCCCATGGGGGGTCTCGGCTGTGGCCAAACGAAGGACACCGAGAGCCTTTGGCTCTCGGTTGGCTGCCGAACCACACAAACCACACCAAACGAACCCTTGACTTGTTTTTAATCTATCACGTGTTTTTATTAATTATTTCAGATCAACACTCACATATTCATAATTAATAAAAGAATTAAAAAACAAAGATGAGGGTTTAATGATTTACCCTAATTCGTGATTGAAAAGAACATGAACACGAATACTAATACCAATACACCAAATATCAATAATCAACACGATCTCTCCTTGTTTCTTTGTGGATGCCGAGACTATGGTCACCAAAGGGAGGCTAGGGTTTTAACTTTTTTGTTAAAATTCCATAAATGGTTTTCCTGTGTTTTACTTTTACCTTTAGTTAAAATTTAAAGTGGGCTTGGGCCCCCCTTGTTTCCCCTTGTCTGCGGCTAACACAACCCACAAGGCAAACCAGTGCCTTTTTCAAGTTATATTATTACTCGTGTATACTCGTGTTAATTATTCGTGTTAGTTCGTGTTACTTATATTTCGTATATATCATGTTCTAATACCCGTGTTATAATTATTATACGTAATAATTATCGTGTTTATAAATGTTTGTGATTTATGTTCTTGATTATAATTATTATACTTAATAATTATCGTGTAATATTACGTACTTAATAATTATCGTGCATTATTACGTACGTAGTTTCTGAATTAAATTTTCGTGACACGTGTACATAACATAAATGGAAAGTTTTCATTGGTTCGTAGGTTTACATAGTGTACTGTTTATGGTATTTATATGCGGGTTTTACAAGTCTTCCGCCCTAAAAAGAATAATTCGTCCCCGAATTATAGATAACGTAAGCTGAAAGAGGAACATACCCGAATCAAAACTTGAAATGAGGGTAAGAAGTCCGGATAGACTCCTCCTTCTCCCAAGTGGTTTCCCGCTCGGAATTGGCCCTCCAAAGGATTTTGACGAATGGAATTGTCTTCTTCCTCATGACTCGCCCTTGACGATCAAGAACTCGTTCGGGCTCCTCAATGAAAGTAAGATCCTCACAAATCTGTTCGAGTGGATACTGAACCATATGAAGGGGATGATAATTGTACCCTCTGAGTAAGGACACATGAAAGACGTTATGAACGTGAGAAAGCTGCGAAGATAACGCTAAACGATACGATACTTCACCGACTCGCTCGATGATATCAAACAGTACGATGAATCGAGGACTGAGTTTTCCCTTGATTCTGAAACGTCTAACTTCACGCGCCAGTGATACCTTGAGAAAAACATGATCTCCCACGTTGAAATGCAAATCCCTACGATGCTTGTCTGCATAAATCTATTGACGTGCACGAGCTTCTTGCAGTTTCGCCTTAGCTACAACGTGTAACACTAGAGAATTTTCGTTACCATAAATAATAATAAACTATACTAATTATTATTTGAAATTTATTTTTTTTGAGCGCTACCAAACTTATTGGATTTGAAAACGGGACATATTATGACAAAATCTGAAAACCGCGCAGTTTGTTTACCACCATGATAAAAAAATTTAAATTAATATTTAATTCTCACGAGATATTTAATAAAAAGATTTATTAAATTATTTGATGCTTTTGACTCAATAACGTTTGCTAAAAACAAGAAATATTTAGGTTAAAGTCCGTCTTTCTTTAAAATGGAGCTTGACCGGGGTACCTAATAAATAATTAACATTTTAAAAGAGTTTACGAAATATTCTTGAAAAATAGTCAAGTGAATAGTCAGTTCTAATGGAAAATCTATTTTAAAAACAATGGCGTAACTTTCGTGTCGTGAATCAAATTTTATAAATCCCGATCGAGCCCCGAGTCACATTTAAATGAGTAAAAGAAAAGTTTATTAACTATTTACATTATCAACCCCTAACTATATACAACTTTCCATTAATTTTAATAACTTCCAATTTATTTATATATATATATATATTAAATCTATACACTCTCTTCCTCATTTCCATCTTTACAATAACACACATACAAACCCTAGTTTTATAAAACTCTCTCTCTCTCATAAAATCCGGCCACCGGAAAAACTTTCCGGCGCCGTCACTTTTTCCGGCCAAAACTCCGGCGAACACTCAAATACTCCCTATCACCCGATATATTCGACCCATCTCCCGATCTACTATATCCACCATCTCCGGCCACTTCAACTATTGGCCGCCGTGTAAACTACCACCACCGTTGTCTGTTTTCATCTCATCACCACTCCATTATCATCATCATCTCCGGCCCTCACCTCCGTCGAGACCCACCAGCCGTAACACCACCATATTCGCCCCCACTTTCGATATAAACAACAACCACCATAATATTACTCCCCCGCAACCTGCACATCCACAACGAAGCTACCAGCACCACCCGAACGAACCACATCACCACCGTCTTCTACCAGCCACCCCGCCACAGCAACTCAGCCGTCGCCATCACCTCGACCAGATCTGCTGTTAAACCACCTCCACCACGATGGTGGTGTTTGTTTCGTGTTGTACAGCGATTGGTGTTTATTTTTGGTTATATTTAGATGCTAGGAGTGTTTACATATCTTATCCGCGTTCTAGCAGCCCCACAGGCGTCCGTGTGTTTTGATTTTAGCAGCTAACGAGATGAAGGGGTGCATTTGGGTTCAGATGTAACAACATGGGTGTTTGGATTCGGGCAAAAACACCAACATGGGTGTTGGCTTGCTGATTATTGTAGTTTACAGGGGTGTTTAGGATTGTAGCAAGAGTTACGAGGACGTTTGGGTATGCAGAATGGTCTTACAGGAGTGTTTGGGTTTAGCAGTCTACTGATAAGGGTGCGTTTGGGACTAGCAGCAAGCAATAAGGGGCGTTTGGGACTACTGACGAGTTATAAAGGGGCGTTCGTGTTTGCAGAAAGTTATAAAGGGACGTTTGGTTTGCTGTTTATTCAAGTGCGTTTGGACGCGGGATCGCAAGGGTTTAGAGTACCGGGCGCGATAAAATTCATGGTTGTTTGTGGTTTAGGAATCGGTTAATAAAGCATTTAACTCTATTAACTAACTCAAACGTTGGTATACATATATAAGTATATATATTTCGTTAAATAAATATGCCGAACACTATAATTATCACGAGAACTATAAAAATGATTATACGTTTAAATATGTATTTAAATAGCTCACATCGGGCGCTTGGCTTTTAATTTATGACTCATAGGTGTGTTTGGTTCTATTTAATATTGGTGATTAAATATGTTTAAACATGATTTGCGTAACTTATATTGTTTGGAAAATATTGGGAATTGGTAAAAATGGAAAATGTTGTATAAACGAATAGGTCATGTCGAAATTTCTATAAAATCTTATACTTTATATTTTGTTCGATACAAACTAATTTTATAATTATAAACTGATAAAATAAACAAATAATATTATATTTGTAAACAGAAAAAAAAAGTTATACTTTTTACCTAAAAGTGATAATTATTAATTAAGTGGTGATTTATTTGAATGTGTCAAACTATGTTGTTAATTATTTTTATCACGATCTTCAATAAATACAAACTAAATATATACTTTGATTTATTTTGTAAGATTATTATCTCTAATATATAATTCAACATATGAATTATATAATCGTCTAATTATTCATAATGTGAGTGGAATACATTATACACTTGATGTATGCTTATTTTATCCATATTATTTAACCACCCACCAAACTATTATAACTTGGAACTTAAATATTTTATCAACGGGTCGCGTTGATGTAAATATCTATCAGGAACTCAAATACACATTTTTAAGTTACTGGATTTAGCCGATTAGTTAAACCACAACACCATGACTGAGCCGTATCGAATTTCGTTTGCGCGAAGCGTATTATTAGCATCACTATTGTTCTACAACATCGATGTGAGTTCATACCCCCTCTTTTTATTTTCAAATCGCTTTATAAATGTTTTGAATCTCTTTTGGGGGAGATACATGCTTGTCGATGTCAAATGCATGTTGTGCATTTCAATGATTGTTTACGATATACGTGTATATACTTTCCAAGTGTTACTATGATAGATACGTGTTGATATCTTTTTGAAGATTGTTTATATTGCGTATGTGCTTGCACTTTAGAGGATTGCTTACGTGACATGTGTGTTTATACATTTCGGATTGTTTATGATTTATACTTGTGAATATCTAAGCTATCCCATAGCTCCTGTTAAACTCCCTTGTATGTTTAATACTTTGAAGTGAAATGACTGCTTGTGCTTGCTTGTGGACGCAAAAGAACTGAATTCTGTGAACACTCAGTGAAATTCCTTTATGATTAGCCTAAGTAGTGTTAGCCATAGTCCCCACCATCATGAATCGTTAATTACTCTGCTGGAGTAAGCTCTTATGTTATGGATAGATCTATTGAGGCTTGAGAACCTCCACTCGGGCATTCTGACGCCGGACGAGTGTATATCATTTGTGTGAACTTGGGTAGTCTTGGCTAGACTCCCACTTGGGGCAACTTATATGTACATTGTGGTGTACGTACTGGATCATTAGCTTCGATATCATGAGCTTAGCGCTATCATAAATAGTGAAACACCCGATTTATCCTACACTTGGAACTATATCTCCTATGGTTGCCTTGGGTACTTGAACTGAACTTTTGCGGTCCATCTTGCTATGAATCTTGAATGTGAATCTTGACTTTGATGTTGCTATGAATCTTGAATGTGAACCTTGACTTTGATCTTGTTATGAATCTTGAATGTGAATCTTGACTTTGATCATGCTATGAATATTGATATGAATCTTAACCGCGATATTGATATGAATCTTGACTACGATCATGTATTGATCTAATATGAATCTTAGCTGCGATGTCGATAAGAATCTTGACTATAGTAATGAAATGTTCTCGACAAGAATTTATTATGTGGTTCTGACATGATTCCTGCATGAGATATGATAGGATTATTGTACGTGGATTGATCTAATCATTAGGTGTGGTATTGACGTGATTCATGCATGTGGTTTTTATATGACACTTATATGATGGTTTGAAATGATGTTTACATGTTGGTTTGATATGGTTCTCGTGTGCTAGTTTGACACGATGTTTACATGCTGGCCTGATATGATTCTTGTGTGCTAGTTTGACATGATGTTTATATGCTGGTCTGTTATGATATTTGTATGCTAGTTTGATATGATACTCATATGCTGGTTTGATAGGATACTTAGATGTTGGTTTGGTATGATGCTCATATGCTTATTGCTATAGTTCTAATATGTGATATCGATTGTGATACTGACATGAACCGAGAATATGGCATTGTTATGTATATTGATCGTGGCTACTGAATTGAACTCGGGTGTGAATGAGTTCATGAACCTAAAAACCGAACTGAAATGAACTGTGAGCATGAACTATAACTTGTGTATGAACTGAAGTTTTTGTGTTAACTGTTATGCTAGTTCTAAACTTTGATTTATGACCGAACTTTGTTGTAATGTCTCTTTATTGTGAAACTCCGGATTCCTGAACGTTTTTGCGACACTACTTTTAGTAGTTGTCCTTATAAACTTTTAAAGTGTCTTAAACATTTTAATAAAACTTATGAACTCGCCAACCTTTGTGTTGACACTTTTAAGCATGTATTCTCAGGTACTTGACTGAATGATTATTTGGATTCAACATTGTGATATTTGGCATAGAGGTCGTTCTCTCGGATCAAGACTCGGATAATCATGACGTAACAGGCCCCAATACTCGTGGGCTTCCGCTGGGCCAATTTGGGGGTGTTACACAACGACCCTCTCGTTGGTCATCTCTATCATCTCCGGACCCTCAAGAATTCGCTCACCAACCTGATCCCAGCAGATTGGGGCGCGACATTTCCTGCCATACAACATATCAAAAGGTGCACACTTGATAAATTCTACCAAGCAGATGTAGTCGTCCCAACTTCCTGTCCATTCTAAATCACACGCTCGAAGCATGTCCTCTAGTGTCTGAATGGTACGCTCTGACTGCCCATCTTTTTGAGGATGAAAAACCGTGCTAAGCTTAAGTCTGGTTCCCCAAGCTTTCTCCAGACTTCTCCAAAATCGTGAAGTAAACCGAGGATCTCTGTTCGAGATGATACTGGATGGAGCACCATGAAGTCTCATGATCTCCTTCTGGTAAAGGTCAGCGAGTTTGATAACCGCGTCATCCTTGCGGATCGGTAAGAAATGAGCTGACTTGGTAAGTCGGTCAACGATAACCCAAATGGCATCATGCTTCCTCTTGGTGTGCGAAAATCCGGTGACAGAATCCATGGAGATCTTGTCCCACTTCCACTCTGGAATGTCTAATGGTTATATTAGACCACTAGATCGTTGATGCTCGATCTTAACCTGTTGGAAGGTAAGACATTTGGAGACATAGGTAGCAACATCCTGTTTCATACCACTCCACCAGAAATACTGTTTGATGTCGTGGTACATCTTGGTGGAACCAGGATGAATGTAAAAATGGGGAGCTATGAGCTTCAGCCAATAACTCCTCCCTGAGTGTAAGATCATCAGGAACACAAACTCTAGTGCCTTGCCATAAGACACCGTCGTCATCTAACCAAAACTCCGTCTGCTGATCTAAGTTCTGAATGATTGCCCAGATTTCACCATTATTCTTTTGAGCTTCCTTGATCCTAGAGAGTAAGTCAGGCTCAACTCTAAGGTTAGCCCAATAGCCATGCTGTCCACGTACCATGATTTTAATATCCGGTCGCTCCAAGTATCGTATAATCTCTTCCTCTATCTTAATGTCGTTGATCATACCCGACTTTCTACTAAGAGCATCTGCCACTACATTCGTCTTTCCTAGATGATATTGCAGGTTAATTTCATAATCCTTCAACAGCTCTAACCACCTTCTCTGCCTCATGTTCAGTTCACGCTGAGTGAAGATATATTTCAGGCTCTTGTGATCTGTGAAGATATCACATGATTCGCCATACAAGTAATGCCTCCATATCTTCAATGCAAACACAACTGCTGCAAGTTCTAAGTCATGCGTAGGATAATTCTCCTCATAAGGCTTAAGCTGCCCTGATGCGTAAGCAATCACTTTCCCATGTTGCATGAGAACACAACCAAGGCCCTTCCCTGAAGCATCACTATAGATCTGAAATCCACCTGTACCAGATAGGAGAGTAAGAATAGGTGTAGATACCAGCCTCTGCTTTAGGTCTTTGATATGAGTGAAATCTCATATCAATTATAACAAATCAAACCATAAAACACAAAGAAAAATACGAAGTTTTATGTGAAAAAGCAAAATTATGGGGTATTCTTTGTTGTTTGTGATTTTATAGGTAAAATGATACGATTTGGTGCAAACACGGATTCAAGGCATTAATATCAAGTAAAAGACAAAAGAAGGACTCATTATGACAAGTATCCAAAGTTCAAGGACCTTTCATGACAATCTGCCAAAGATTAAGGACTTGAAGTGTAAATTCAAGAAAGTCAAAGAGTTCAAGATTCAAGTCAACCAAAGTCAAAGGGCCTAATTACTTGATTTCACAAGTGAAAGGACTGAAGATGACAAGTTTATGAAGTTCCTAGCTCAAAACTACAAACTACCAAAGTGGAAGGACTAAATCTGCCATTTTGTATACTTAAATGAAGCTTGATCCATGTGCTAATGATTTAAACCAATGAGAAACAAGTATACATGTGCCACTGATTGCCAAATATGCTATATTAATGAGGAAAGAGAAAGCTGCTAACGAATCATAACAGTGCTTCCATTAACTCAAAGCAACCAATCATATTTCATATTTTGGATAACGATCTATGTGCTTCTCACTCACCCAATAACAAGACGCCACATGGCCAGTCTATCACCAGGTCGTGGATTTTGCTAGAGGCCATTCTACAAAAAGCTTCCAACATGAAAAGTGCTCGCAAAGGGAAGACGAACTCATTTCAACTACTTAATTGAGATAAAATCAAGAGAAGCAAATTCCCCCAATTTGGATCAAGAACAGCTTGCCAGAAATTGACACGTGGAGGTAGATGATTGGAAGATACATGTCATCAACCCTAAACACTCATCACATTTTGTCTATAAATACCCTAGATGATAGCTCATTTGTGTAATGTAGTTAGTGTGTGAAAAAAAACACACTTAGCCGATTTCTCTTATTTTACTCTCCTTTTCATTTCAAATAGGTAATTGTTGGATTTGTAAGAAAGGTGATTAGGATTGATGTCTGGTTTAAAGTATGCTCTTCCATCATCATTATAAGCATAACATTCTCCTTGATAGCTTTGAACTTTGTCACAATACAAGTACAAGTGAGGGCCTCCACATGTCTCACATTAAAGGGTGATGGCATTAACATTGTTGGTAGAAGAGTTGATCAATTGAAGTTTCATAAACTCTTGGAACATATCATAGGATTGGTTAAACCTTGAAGTAATTGTTCATCAATTGATTGAGTAGCACTCCCTTGCACAACATGTACCACCTCTTCTCTATCCCTATTACTTTGAACCATGGATTTTGTTTCAATGATGTCCCATGTCTCTTGGATGGACTTAGTAAGAATGTTTACACCCGCGGCCGAGTTAAGGGAATCTTGATGGTGTGGTCTCAAATCATTGTAGAAGGTATTGATTTGGTGGACTTGGTCAAAACCGTGGTTAGGGCACTTTCTTAACAACTCTTTGAATTCATCCCAACCCTCACTAAAGGTTTGATCTTTCTTTTGTTGAAAGCCAATGATTTGATTCCTTAATGCGGTGGTTCGTGAAGGTGGAAAGAACTTGTTCACAAATTTCTTATTTATGTCCTCCCAAGTGAGAATGCTATTAGAGGTTGTTTATCTAGCCCAATCCTAGCATTTCCCTCCAAAGAGAAAGGGAATAATATCAACTTAATCGTCTCTAGAGGTACCCCATTATACTTGATGCTATTACAAATGGACAAGAATCTCTTGATATGGTCATGAGGGTCATCCATAGGTCTCCCTAGGAAAGGTATAGTAGAAACCATTTGTATCACACATGTCATAAGTTCAAAATTGTTAGCGGCTATCTTGGGAATGACTATGGCATCCGCATTCCCATCCATGTTGGATTGGAGAATCTCAATCAATGGTCGATTGTCCATGGCTTCGTTTAAGTTGTCGAAACCACGATGCTCGTGATCGGCTTGAGGGACGGCTTTGTTCTTTTTCTTCCTTTTGGGAGGAAGTGGTACACCACTAGGTATATGTGCACGCGCTCGAGTGCGCATGAAACTCAACACGAGGAATGAGAGAGGATCTCTCGGTCAACTTTGAAAGAGAATAGATTATCTCCTTCGAGGTTCAATAGTGAAAACCACAAGAAAGTATAATATATATGTAATACTAATTGGGCGGAAAAACCCCCAATAAGTCTCCCTTCTCGAAATACTTACTAGTGAACGGGGGGGGGGGGGGGGGGGGGGGGGAACGAGGTGGCGCAAAGCTCTTATGTACCTAGCTTCCCTTAGGCTTGCATTTTATAGCAAAGTCGCCTTTCTATTCACTTTATAGTTCGTATTTCTCGAATTCTTGCTTATTGAAAGTAATTGTCTATTTTTGCCTTTATTTTGTTTTATCGATACACGTATTTGGGACTAGAACACCCCCAAATACGGTGTATTGCCAAGGCAATACTTATGGAAGTAGGTAGACTGGTTGTTCGTATCTACGTATACTTATTTACATATAATAATATAGAGAAAATATTTTTGTATTTATTTGATTTTTAAGAAAATATAATATGTACGTAAAAACGAGTGAATACAATATATACAATATATTTTTGGTGTAATCTTTTAGGAAAAAGATTACTTTTTATATTTTTTATTTTTTGGTTCAATTCTTAGGAAAGAATTGATTTTTGTGATTTTTTATTTTTTATATTTTTATATTTTTGATTTTTGATTTTTATGTTTTGGATATAGCAAAAAGGAACGTTTACAAGTGAACGGATCACAAAATCCAATATGTAACTCTCAATCAACCAATCTCCACGTAAAGAACCGGCAGCGGCGCCATTTAATTTTTTCAATTTTGTTAAAAGTTCTTCTCTCTTTCTTCAGTCTAGACGAATTTCTCCCCTTTCCGCATCAGTTTGGTCAATGGCAGTGCTAATCGGGAAAAGTTCTCTACGAACCTACGGTAGTAACCAGCTAAGCCTAGAAAGATGCTAACCTCAGTTGCTGACATCGGTCTTGGCCACTTGGTAATAGCCTCAACCTTCGCAGGATCCATGGTTATTCTCTCTGCGGATACTATGTGGCCTAGAAACGCCACTTTACTCAACCAGAATTCGCATTTAGAGAATTTAGCATACAACTGCTTATAGCGAACTATCTATAATATTGTACGAAGATGGTCTTCATGTTCTTCCTTTGATTTAGAGAAAATCAGAATATCGTCAATGAAGACTGATTTAGTGGGTTTTTTGTGTACTCTTGAAGTGTTGTTCGTACTCGATTCAATTCAAATTGATCACGGTTTAGGGTGGAATTATTGGTGTTGGTCACAAAAGGGGGGGGGGAGCTTTTGATTATCTAAGTCTACTAATAAATTAAACGTAAAGCTATTAAACATAAAGAATAAAGTATGCCTAACCTCGATTGCGTGCCCAGAGTGAATGTTGTACAGTAGATCAGAGTAAAAACTAACTAAAGTTAATTATCTATTTTAAAATAAAGTCAAAAACTTGAAAAGATTAAACTAAAATTTAAGACTTTTAAAATAATAGACGAAAGATTAAAACTTGGTAAAAATGTAAATTTGAAAACTTATTTAAAATGCAAACTTTCTAAAAAACGTAAACTTGAAAATTTAGCTAAGATAAAACGATTAAAATAATACTTAAGAAAAATGGCGGGAAAAATAAATGCTTGAAATTAAAACAGGAAATTAAAAACCAAATAAAAGCTAAGTCAGAATAAACCCAACTAGACCTAATCCAGAATCCAGAATCAACACCTAATTCGGAAAGAAGATCCCACACCTAATTTGGAATGTGTGATCCCAGCCTAGTTCGGAATGTGAATACGAGACCTAATCCAGAATCTGTAACCCTAACTCAATCCGGAATGTTGGATGCTGAACTCAATCTGGAATCCGTTTCACATACATAATTCGGGATATGACTTCTATATTCAATTCGGAAAGTGAGATGATGGACTTAATTCGAAATGCACAAACCCTAACCTAATCCGGAATGTGGTATTTGTAACACCCCCAAATTTATACAACTCAGTACAGCGGAAGACTAGTTGGTGTTACAGGATAGCACATTACTCACATCATAGACAACGCATAAAAATCGCGTCGTTTAATAATAAATCATTTCCATTCATAAATATCAAAGATACATCGGTCCCAAGTCATTACATTTCATACAAAAGGTTTTATAAAATATTTGAATGGAAAATATTGTTTAAGTGTGGGCCATGAATTCTTGTCATCTTCCCGAGAATTACCTTCAAGTACCTGAGATAAAACATGTTAAAATAAAAGGTCAGCGATAACGCCGAGTGAATTCATAGAGTTTAATAAATTCCATCAATATAACTTTGGTATAAAATTAGTACCAAAAATCAATTTGTACAATTCATTGTAATAGGCCGTAAAATAGCCAAAATCATTTTTATACAAATCTTCGTAGTAGGCCATAAAATAGCCAAAGTCATTTTATATAAATCCTTATCGAAAATCATAATATAGGCATTTGCCTTAAAAATCAATATACGAACCAATGTCGTAAAAACATCATACGGTACGTCTTATGACGTCGTATAAAATCAAATAAAAACCGTTATATGAATATGGTTATGAAAACCAAAATACAATCATAATATCAATAGTATGACCCCGTATTGCTAGTCAGGCAATACTTCGTAATTCGATGCGTCTAATAGTATTTCGTTAGTTTTGGATTATTACAAGCCGCATGACATTGTTACCTTACTAAACCAACAACGGGTAGCTAACCCGATACCAATTTTGCCCATCTAAAGTAGCGTGTCGTCACAAGGGTCACGCTATGGAAATCTTCTCATACATAAATTCGCTTACCAATCAATGTGGCACGACGGGGATCAACCGTCAAGGCGCGAACTGGGGTGATCGTCCCCAAATAGTACTATTAAATGCATAAGCGTCTACCAACTCCCGGTAGTTCACAATTCATGCTAATGGGACTTTTAGTGACATAACCTAACTTTAATAATCCATTTAATTTCATCTATCGGGTCCTTTAATCATTCATAGGGTCATACAATCGGGTCATTCAATCACTCGGGTCCAAAATCAATAAACAAACAATCGGGACAAATGATGTCCTAATTTTATAAAAACTAACATGTTATCTCCCTCGCGGGTTTATAAAACATTTATAAAAACATTTAAAAGAGTGCGAGGCTATGAACTCACGTTGATATGGGAAGGCGGGTTATCGGCAATTCGGTCGTACGGTACGTGCTTCAATCACGGAAACCTAGACAAATAATACTCGGTCTTAGACGTTTGTCCAATGACTTTATAAAAATAACAAGTATGTATACATATGATGATTATATATATATGATGATCAAGTGGGTTTACATATTCTCGTTTACTCATTTTAGTGTTATATGTCGATAACTTTTATATTAGTTTACTAGTTTTACCCGTTTACGTGTCTTAAGCCCAATAAGCTTATTATAAGTTATTTAACTTATTTTAATCCATTTTGTACTTATATTATCAGTACTTAAACTTTACAAGTTGAGCCTAAATGGGTTAAGCCCAATAAGTTCTTTTTACAAGTTTTTATCTTGTTTAGTCCATTTATTAGTCCAATATGTTTATTTAACTTGTTTATGTCCGTATGCCCTATAGTTCGGGTTTTATCGGTTTTTACTTGTTATACATGTCTATATATCAGTATATAAGTTTTATAAAGTTTTCATTAGACGGGTCCAACCATCTAAGTTCTATTTAACAAAAACGTTAATTTTACGGCAATAGCCGAAAAAGTCGTAAAAATCATATTTATAGTTTTTATTACTTATAAACATTATTTCACCACCATTTATATAATTTATCCATTTGATTAACCTTTTATATATATTTATATAAATAAGTTTTATAAGTTAGTGGGTTTTTATTTTACATTTTATATATTAAAATGTGAGTGCTTATATAATAGTATTATTCTTTAATTTCCAAAAATCTGATTTTTAACTTCATCTTCACCAAAACTGCCATATCTTGAGTTCTACATGGAGATAAAAGCTCAAACTTTTATCACATAAACTACATGATATTTGCTACATTTAACTCTTCTATAGCTACTGTTGAATCATCCTTTAAGTATTTTCTAAAAATCGTCCAAAACAGTAACTTCAGATTTATACCCTAAACTTGTTTTGATCATATCTCACTCATTATTTTGATTCCATTGCATGGCCAACTCTCACATGTGTACAAGACATTTAGCTTACTGTAAATGGATCCTACTTCATTATTTCATCAGTTCATAACATGTTTCTTTACTGTTTTATACAGCCATGTAAATTAATCAAGATTTTAACCTTGTTTCATATGGGTTTTCACCTTTTTAATCATGTTTATCAACAACAAATCCCCACATAACATTTTTATCATCATATAATCATCATAAATATATACAATAGGAAATAAAATACATGTTTACATAATCAAAATAACAAGAAGTTGAGGAGGACAATCTTTATACCACCAAGTTGATATAGGTTATGATTTTGACATGGTTTTTGATGGAGAAACTTGTAGACAACCATGACTATCTTCAAGACCACCATGCTCCATGAACTTCTTGTGGAAAATCAGCCCTAATACTCCATGGAAACTCCTCCTTTGATGTTATAATCACCACCAATCTTCATCTCTTTTGAAGGAGATTAACATATGTAAGTTATAACAATAGTTTGTGGTTAAATTTGGATCAAATGGAGGTATTTTTGGTGAATATGGGACGGCACAATAGAGTGGGATGAGAGCATTTGTGAGTGGTATTGCATGGATGAAATGAGAAAGTGTGAAGTGGTTGATGGTTTTGTGATAAGCTTAGCTTACTTGCTAAGCTAATGACACATGTTGCTAGTTTTGTGAAGTTATGGACACATCATAAGATGTGTTGGTGGATTTTGGCCGCCCAATGTGTAGTGGGGTGGGATAAATTAGTTTGTCCCATCCCACTAATTTACGGGTATTCCTCGATTCTAGTTTCCTCGATTTGCGTGCCCTCGGGTCGTTTTACGAAAAACGTTTTTATAAATTATGAATCGACATCACAAAACGAATCCAATAAAAATTGTCTCATCAAAAACGGAGTTCGAAAACGTAAATACGTAATCCTAGGGTTTCCGGTTTAGTCGTAAAGGACGTTAAAATAAAATCGTAAGTCCTAATCTCTTCTCGTAAATTTGTGAGTATATGAACCAACACAAATTTAAAACTCCAAAATAATATTCAATATTCACGTATAAATTTATTTTCTGAAGTGTCGGACTGTCACCAAGGACGGTGTATGTAAACGTAGGCACGTAACGTTGAATCCTCCGGTTTAAACGTAGTCGACGCTACTTCAAGACGTAAATCCAAATTTCTTCCCAGAAATATGTGAGTTCATATTGTAACATTAAAATAATGTTTTTAAATAATATTCAAGAATAAAATATCAATCGTAAATTGACGGATTGTCACAGCATTTACCCCTAAACAGGATCTTTGTCCTCAAAGATCATCTTACTACTCGCTTCTTATAGAGTTAAAGCCATGTGGGTATTCCCTCCACATTCGGTCTTTTCTCACATGTGTATTCATTATAATACGCGAGTTTCATCAAACATAACTACGGGAATAAGATCAGGCTAAATGTTGACTTATTTTCTCTATCCATGATGTTCACGGGTTTCTGATGAATGCAACTTTTCGCCGATCTAAGTTTTACTAAGAACAATCAGATTTTCACTTGATAGATATTCCATCAAGTTCGATTTACGAATCATAATTCACGCAGTCTTTGAAGTCCTAGGGTAGATCCAGCTTATATGCCTTTCAAACCAATCTTTTATATCATCTCAATAGTCCCATATAACGGGGACTTATATCCCATGATTTGTCAGATCATGAATTCATCTTTCCAAGGTTAAAAATTGTGGCATAACTTCGCTACCCATTTGGCACTTCAAGATCTACATTTCACATTCACATAACCTCCTGCCCACTATCGGCAGTTAATAATCAGATCCTAATTTCAACAATCATTTCAGATCTCGCGGGTCGGGTATTTTGCAAGGATAGGTTCGCCATCATAGGAAACCTTAAACCTAAAAGACATGTCCAACTCACAATGGGTGTATGTCGGGTGTCTTCATCTCAACTCTTGCTTACGGATGCTCTAAGATTTAGATCCTAACAAGATTCGATCTCAGTCCTAATACGATGATTATCAATGGTAATCTCTCCAAAGGAAAACGATTATACGGTCTATTACCAAAGGTCAATCATTCAAACATAGAACAGCGCTTATAGTATTTTGTATCGTTACTTTACCTCGTCCCTTCGATTGGGGTGGTACATAGTACTCTCATCAAGGTTCGTTCTCAATGATTTCTGAGCAAATCTCTAGAAATTCGATGCGAAGCGAGGATCTTGATATATAGATGATCGATACAGGCACACTATGTTTACATAACTCCTTTAAATAAAAGAGTCTATTTCTTCATCAAGATTCTATCATTAACGAGAATGATATTAGCAGATTTGGTCCGTCTATCGATGATGACCCAAATCGAATTAAATTCAGATGATGACCTTTGCAATAGCTAGACGTTTACTAATGTATGAGGCGGTGTCTGCCTTCATAATTGCCATCAGTACAACTTCTTCAAACAAAGATACTTTTAGTCATAAATGACATAAATAGAATACTTATACTTACAAATTCCAACATAACTATATCTCACAATCCTCCATATTTAGGCAACCATAAGTGGTCTTTAAAATATTTAACGCTATTGGTTTCTCTATTTTAATAGTTTACATTAGCCGCGAACCTCTTTTATAATCTATATTATCCTTATTACAAACATCGTTCATATTTAAATTGTTCGGCAATTTATTTTGCACATTCATTTTTAAGGAACATGTCCTAACTGGGGTCTTTATCTTTTCTACATAATGCGTCGGTATCTATATTCACTTCTCATGATGATATAATCATCATGTCCACAATTCACTCAGATATTCTTTCTATATTATGCGTTGGTAATTACGTTTACTTTCCTGATGAAATAAATATCATAACCGTATTTATTCAAAATTCCTTCTTTATATTTTCTAAGTTTTGGTTTCGTCTCAACTATCATTTTTATCAGTTTTTACTTAATCCGTCGTCTAAAGCGTCGATAATTATTGTGATTAATTAAATAATTATTAGTTAATTTTTATGAAGCGTAAACGTAAAAGTTTTAAATTTCTTAGTTCAACCAATTATATAAAATGTTCAAAATAAATTTGAATTTAATTAACAAGATTTTTGCTGATTTATCGAAAATAATTAATAAGATTCGTAAATATTTGAAAAATCTTTGGTTATACTTTGGTCAAAGTTTTCTTAGTTGAAAAGCAAAAATTGTCGTTTTAAGTTTTCAAGTTATGGTATAAATGGTTTTACTCAATCCTTCTTAAGTTATCTAGAAGTATACACAAACATTTACCCCTAAACAGAAGTTTAGTTAAATGGTTTGTGTATAAGGGAATAATCCCTTTAAAATCCTTTGTTAAAACATTTGTCAAAACATATTTCCATTTCTTTTTGGTAAAATCCAAAGTCTTAAAAGGGCTCTTAATTTGAAGAGTCTATATGCATACATCTTACCATTATTAATCCAATGGTCATTTTATGTAAAGGATTAAGTTTTTAACCCCTAAGCGTTAATGGTTCTAATCTTTAAAAAGTCAATATAGCTTCCATTATCTATTAATCACACGGTTAAATCATGTAAAGTGTTAAGTCTTTAATCATATGTTAAATATTTAAGGTATAGGTTTTCGTTGTTTAGCCAATTCAGGGCAATTCATAACTAATTATTAACTCATTATTATTCTTATATACAAAAAATTGGTCCTTAATGATCACGAGCATGAATTTATAAAATTACAGCCTACACACGTGATTCACCAAATTATGAATGCTACATGTGCATCGATCGATCCAAACGACATCACATGAAACTTATAATGTTCATTACAAGTACCGAATGTAGTGATTGGAATAAATAATCTTCTTCGCAGATGCGAAGTTGATGATAACCATGCCGTGGATCAAATCTTAAAAACCTTGTAAATGATCGAACAAATCTTCCATTTCAAGTTATGGATTTCGTTTTCGATTGTCAATTTACTCAGTTCACAGTAATCTATAAATATAAGGAATGATAACACCATAGCTCTTCAGGATGACAGGCTTGGTATAATAAAATCTTTCTCCGACAACTTTCCCAGTCGTACGGTAATTCCTTAAATTCAGATGGTGCTGACGTACAGTGCATAAGCCACAAGTGCAGCACCGGGAATAAAATCAATACCAATTTCAACTTGCCTTAATGGCGAAAGTCTAGTTAATTCGTCAACAAATACCTCCTAAAGTGTCAGATAACAGAATTATCTTCTTAATAAATTCGTTTTAAGTTCATTCTAGATTATAATATCTATAACTAGTTCACAACCATTCATGGTATAATTTTCAAGTCTAAATACAGGATATGATCATCCATCGAGAATTATTTAGATTACTTTTGATAATCAACATCTTATCATTTAGGGGAATTCTACTCAAGTTCCCATCAATTAAGACAATGTCATTATGTCATAATCAATCAATCCATTCTACTGGTACTATCAACTTTCCAGTTTTATTGCCGTCGATAAGATGTGAACTTCTCAAAAGACTAATAATAACTCATAATCTTTTACAAGTTCAAGGATATTAGGATTCACAACTACTACTAAAAGAGTAAGGTCAACGCATAATCTACACGAGAGTATTTCAAATCAGGTACAGACGAAAACATTTAACGAATATGAATATATCCCATGTTTTCATAATTTGAGTACGCATTCGAAAGCTCCTCGGATCGTTACCCAGGTCATTCAAATGAAATCAAATCATAAGAAATGATAAGAACGTCGATACATCCAGTCGGGTATCAACACTCGGTAATCAGATACTTTTTCTAGGAATCTCACTACGGGAGAATTTGATAAGAAAGAATTGTCAATTGTCAAATAAGACAATTTCCACAGATGAGTAAATTCGACTCAGAAGAATAGATGCTACAGGCACATATGTAGGTGTCCCTAACAATATGTCCCTATTTTGCACTTTTTGCAGATCTCATAAAATTTAATCTTTCACAACTTCAAAGAAAATGTAGTGTTTATTCATTAGTTTTATGGTGACTACTAATCAGTCTTGCATAGTCCATTCCAAATTGTATGTAGGCGCGCAACTATATACAATTTCAAGATTAACGATGCAATACTCAGTTCGTCAAAATTTTATCACCATGTTTATAATAAAATCATTTTCATGCTTAATTCTCAAATAAGAATCAAGAATATATTTACAACGATTTTCTTTGTTATGAAAACAGTTAAGTTTCCAAAGCGTCTTATAAACAACTTTATTTTGATAACAATCACTTATAAATCTCACTTTAAATAATCCATATAGTGATGAAAATCCAATTTTCCTCAAGGGATACTGTTTTAACTTTATAAAAACAATGAGTGATCTGCAGAAAAGTGATGAAGAGTTGTTCACCAAGAACTTAACTACAATACAATAGGAAATGAGCTTAGCCAATTAATCATGAGGTTCATGATCTCGATGGCACTCAAAAAAAAAGAATAATCCACAGCGTAACTCAATTCAAGATGAGTACTTGTTCAACGGTTGCATCACTAATGCGAACATCAGGATGAAGCAAGAAAAGATAGATATCATCGATACATGTAGAATTTAGCAATCAAAGGTAGTCTTTTCATTAATCACAAACAAGCCAAAATTGTACCGTAACACATTACGTGTCACTATGTCATACAATTCTCAGAACTCATCCTACCAACTGATATCTCAGTTAAGTTAGGGATTTTTTTTTTAAAAGATACCACAATGAATACTAATCTACAAGAGTCATTAGGTGTTCCACATGTCCCAGAAGATCCATCGGTCTCAATTCAGAAGAAGATTTCTTCAATTTATTTATTGGACACTGGGCATCCTCGTCAGTGGACAATGGCTTAGGAACAACCCTTAACACGAATCAACAATCAATTAAAACCTTATAATTCAATCACAAAACTTAACGACTTCTATTAATAATCTCATATTCCATACGAGTTAAATTTCACTTTATTCAAGTTTTAACAAATTTTATACTCAATTCGATATCCTACTTCATTCTCCAATACTTTCAATCTTTATTCTTAGGCCTTAAAAGGGCAATATAAGCTCATTATGAATAACACTTAATTCCAATCCTATAGCTCTTACAACAACAATTATCAAATGAGTCACTAGTATGAAATGACTCGATCATTCAACTAGACTTCTCGGAAAGGTACTAGTGGCATGAGGCTTTTGGGTAATGGTTCCAATGACAGCCTCAAGTGCAACATTCACCCTTTCGATTTCAATTTAAGAATTGGATGACAACGAATCAGATGACATCTTTCTAGGTGGTAACATTTTGTCAAACTCCACTCTGTAAGGAAAGATCGTCATGACATCGATATCAGATTTAATCTCGCCAATCCTTCTTCAATGTCACAATCAACTAATATCTACATTTCTACGAATATTAACCATTTTATTGGGATCATAGATATCCACAACTTGGTTTGGATCTAGGATAGCTAGAATTCCTACGAGAATAGCTTTGATTAATTTACTAGGGGAGTTAGGGTTTCTTGTGACAATCTACGTCGTATAAATACCTCGTATAAATATCAAAATAATCATCAAATAATCATGTAATAAAATTACATCATATATATATAATCCAAGTTATATATATATTAAAATAACACTTCTCAGTCTGGCCTTGTCGGTAACTCGGGAATTCTTCGGCACCGTTATAGTCAAAAGATTTTTAGACATTTTTAGAAAAATGTTTTTAGTTAAAAGATTTTGAAAAGTTTTATTCAAAACCTTAGTTTTAAAAATCTTTCGTTCTCTATAACGAGAGCTCTGGTACCAAACTGTAACACCCCCAAATTTATACAACTCAGTACAGCGGAAGACTAGTTGGTGTTACAGGATAGCACATTACTCACATCATAGACAACGCATAAAAATCGCGTCGTTTAATAATAAATCATTTCCATTCATAAATATCAAAGATACATCGGTCCCAAGTCATTACATTTCATACAAAAGGTTTTATAAAATATTTGAATGGAAAATATTGTTTAAGTGTGGGCCATGAATTCTTGTCATCTTCCCGAGAATTACCTTCAAGTACCTGAGATAAAACATGTTAAAATAAAAGGTCAGCGATAACGCCGAGTGAATTCATAGAGTTTAATAAATTCCATCAATATAACTTTGGTATAAAATTAGTACCAAAAATCAATTTGTACAATTCATTGTAATAGGCCGTAAAATAGCCAAAATCATTTTTATACAAATCTTCGTAGTAGGCCATAAAATAGCCAAAGTCATTTTATATAAATCCTTATCGAAAATCATAATATAGGCATTTGCCTTAAAAATCAATATACGAACCAATGTCGTAAAAACATCATACGGTACGTCTTATGACGTCGTATAAAATCAAATAAAAACCGTTATATGAATATGGTTATGAAAACCAAAATACAATCATAATATCAATAGTATGACCCCGTATTGCTAGTCAGGCAATACTTCGTAATTCGATGCGTCTAATAGTATTTCGTTAGTTTTGGATTATTACAAGCCGCATGACATTGTTACCTTACTAAACCAACAACGGGTAGCTAACCCGATACCAATTTTGCCCATCTAAAGTAGCGTGTCGTCACAAGGGTCACGCTATGGAAATCTTCTCATACATAAATTCGCTTACCAATCAATGTGGCACGACGGGGATCAACCGTCAAGGCGCGAACTGGGGTGATCGTCCCCAAATAGTACTATTAAATGCATAAGCGTCTACCAACTCCCGGTAGTTCACAATTCATGCTAATGGGACTTTTAGTGACATAACCTAACTTTAATAATCCATTTAATTTCATCTATCGGGTCCTTTAATCATTCATAGGGTCATACAATCGGGTCATTCAATCACTCGGGTCCAAAATCAATAAACAAACAATCGGGACAAATGATGTCCTAATTTTATAAAAACTAACATGTTATCTCCCTCGCGGGTTTATAAAACATTTATAAAAACATTTAAAAGAGTGCGAGGCTATGAACTCACGTTGATATGGGAAGGCGGGTTATCGGCAATTCGGTCGTACGGTACGTGCTTCAATCACGGAAACCTAGACAAATAATACTCGGTCTTAGACGTTTGTCCAATGACTTTATAAAAATAACAAGTATGTATACATATGATGATTATATATATATGATGATCAAGTGGGTTTACATATTCTCGTTTACTCATTTTAGTGTTATATGTCGATAACTTTTATATTAGTTTACTAGTTTTACCCGTTTACGTGTCTTAAGCCCAATAAGCTTATTATAAGTTATTTAACTTATTTTAATCCATTTTGTACTTATATTATCAGTACTTAAACTTTACAAGTTGAGCCTAAATGGGTTAAGCCCAATAAGTTCTTTTTACAAGTTTTTATCTTGTTTAGTCCATTTATTAGTCCAATATGTTTATTTAACTTGTTTATGTCCGTATGCCCTATAGTTCGGGTTTTATCGGTTTTTACTTGTTATACATGTCTATATATCAGTATATAAGTTTTATAAAGTTTTCATTAGACGGGTCCAACCATCTAAGTTCTATTTAACAAAAACGTTAATTTTACGGCAATAGCCGAAAAAGTCGTAAAAATCATGTTTATAGTTTTTATTACTTATAAACATTATTTCACCACCATTTATATAATTTATCCATTTGATTAACCTTTTATATATATTTATATAAATAAGTTTTATAAGTTAGTGGGTTTTTATTTTACATTTTATATATTAAAATGTGAGTGCTTATATAATAGTATTATTCTTTAATTTCCAAAAATCTGATTTTTAACTTCATCTTCACCAAAACAGCCATATCTTGAGTTCTACATGGAGATAAAAGCTCAAACTTTTATCACATAAACTACATGATATTTGCTACATTTAACTCTTCTATAGCTACTGTTGAATCATCCTTTAAGTATTTTCTAAAAATCGTCCAAAACAGTAACTTCAGATTTATACCCTAAACTTGTTTTGATCATATCTCACTCATTATTTTGATTCCATTGCATGGCCAACTCTCACATGTGTACAAGACATTTAGCTTACTGTAAATGGATCCTACTTCATTATTTCATCAGTTCATAACATGTTTCTTTACTGTTTTATACAGCCATGTAAATTAATCAAGATTTTAACCTTGTTTCATATGGGTTTTCACCTTTTTAATCATGTTTATCAACAACAAATCCCCACATAACATTTTTATCATCATATAATCATCATAAATATATACAATAGGAAATAAAATACATGTTTACATAATCAAAATAACAAGAAGTTGAGGAGGACAATCTTTATACCACCAAGTTGATATAGGTTATGATTTTGACATGGTTTTTGATGGAGAAACTTGTAGACAACCATGACCATCTTCAAGACCACCATGCTCCATGAACTTCTTGTGGAAAATCAGCCCTAATTCTCCATGGAAACTCCTCCTTTGATGTTATAATCACCACCAATCTTCATCTCTTTTGAAGGAGATTAACATATGTAAGTTATAACAATAGTTTGTGGTTAAATTTGGATCAAATGGAGGTATTTTTGGTGAATATGGGACGGCACAATAGAGTGGGATGAGAGCATTTGTGAGTGGTATTGCATGGATGAAATGAGAAAGTGTGAAGTGGTTGATGGTTTTGTGATAAGCTTAGCTTACTTGCTAAGCTAATGACACATGTTGCTAGTTTTGTGAAGTTATGGACACATCATAAGATGTGTTGGTGGATTTTGGCCGCCCAATGTGTAGTGGGGTGGGATAAATTAGTTTGTCCCATCCCACTAATTTACGGGTATTCCTCGATTTGCGTGCCCTCGGGTCGTTTTACGAAAAACGTTTTTATAAATTATGAATCGACATCACAAAACGAATCCAATAAAAATTGTCTCATCAAAAACGGAGTTCGAAAACGTAAATACGTAATCCTAGGGTTTCCGGTTTAGTCGTAAAGGACGTTAAAATAAAATCGTAAGTCCTAATCTCTTCTCGTAAATTTGTGAGTATATGAACCAACACAAATTTAAAACTCCAAAATAATATTCAATATTCACGTATAAATTTATTTTCTGAAGTGTCGGACTGTCACCAAGGACGGTGTATGTAAACGTAGGCACGTAACGTTGAATCCTCCGGTTTAAACGTAGTCGACGCTACTTCAAGACGTAAATCCAAATTTCTTCCCAGAAATATGTGAGTTCATATTGTAACATTAAAATAATGTTTTTAAATAATATTCAAGAATAAAATATCAATCGTAAATTGACGGATTGTCACAGTATTTGTACTTAATTCGGAATCTATTATTTTACACACAATCCGGAATAAACACTGCTCCACCTTATTCGGAATCCAATCTCACACGTAATCCGGAATCCATCAGTTTGCACATAATTCGGAATAAAGGATTTGTAGCTAATCCGGAATGAAGACCCATCACTTAATTCGGGATAAAGGATGTTGTACTTAATTCGGGAAAAGAGAAATTTGCACATAAGTCGGGAAAAGAGGGTTTTACCATAACCCGGATAAGGAACAACTTAAGCAAAACTAGAAATAAGCTAAAAACCAAATAAGCACTTATCTAAAAACTTAACCAAATCAACTTTAAGAAAAAGCAATTAATCCAAAATTTAAAAACTTTTAAAAACACTAAATAATCAAAATATTTAAAATCAACTTTTTTATAAAATAACTTTTAAAACACTTATTTAAAAACTAGAAAACATAAAAATTAAGCAATAAGCACAATACTTTAAAAACCTCAAACACACCAACTCAATAAGCACAATCAAATAAGCAAATCAATCACACAATCAATAAGAAAAAATCAACTACATGATTAATAAAGCAAAACAATAGATTATGATTAAGAAAGGTAGAATGAGAATTAATTCAAAAGCTTGATTAAATTAAAGATTAAGATCCAAAATTACAAGATTAAGATGAAGGTTTAATGAGTTGGGAAGAAAAGCTAGAGAGAAAAAGTAAAAACACACACTAAAAATAAAACTAACTAAAAATTAACTAACTCTCTAGTGACATGTTTAGGAAACTATATATAGGGGACGGGAAAGGTGTTGTTTCCTCCTTCTTTCTTCTTGTCTTCTCGTCTTTTAATTAACTCGTCTTTCTCGACTTTGTCTCGGGATTACTCGAATGATAATTTGAACTCGTCTTCCAATTTTGTTCTTTTAGTAGACTTGGTTCTTCGACTTTGTTAAACTTCCGTCTTTAGACTTTTTCTTCGATAAATCTTCAGAATAGGCATTTGACTTCCGTTCTTCTTGCACTTTTGATCTTTTGACTTCGTCTTTTGTCTTTTTCTTCGATAAAAGCCCATGAAAGCCCGTGTTTTCTTCCTTTTTCATACTTTTGTCCTAAAACACAATAAAAACACAAACCACGCATAATTCCGCCTTTTACGACATTAAATACACGTTGTGGTCTTGTTATTATTAGAAATGTGGTAAAAGGATAAGTGTTTTCACACTTATTAAATCCCCTACACTTGACCATTGCAATGCCCTCATCCAATGCATTAATTTTAAAGCACGGTTTACATTTTTCATCATAATTAACCCACCTTGGCCTTTATTAGATTTTAGACAATAAGGAAACTAAATAAAAATAGAAAAGTACAAAATGTTTGAAGGAAGAACAAGTAAAGAGATCGAAGACTTACATTAGGGCTTTGGTTGTCATGAATGTTTATCAACCTCAAGTTTCACGTTCCCCACACCAAGCTTATAAACGAGATCATTGTTATTATAAGTTAGTAAACTAACACAAACTCATGTGGCTCAATTATTCACTTAGACTCCCTTATTCCTAGGTTTATCTCTTATATTTTATTATTGTCTTTAATGATCACGAGGATGCATTGTTGACTTATTTTGATAGTTTATTTAGGCTAAAAATAAAGTGGGACGATTCAATCAATAGTTAGCTAAAGGATAGAATCTTTTAAAACTGCTTCTCGGGACCTCATTGATACACGGTTTTTGCTATGGTTCAGATTTCTCGGAATCCTCTCGAATTGATCTCGGTCTTAAGTGGAATGATTGTTCTTGGTTACTAAATAAAAGGGTTTGGTTTTCTAATCTAATAAAAAGTGGAAATGAAAATTTGAATCAAAGATAGTTACTTTAATGACAATTTAACAAAGATTTGAATTAAAATTGAAATTAAGATTAAAATTAAACTTAAAGTTAAAGTTGAAGTATGAAAAGTAAGGAACAGATAAACAGTAAAACAGAAACACTATCAATAAATTGATTCGGAAGTTTTAACCTTCATTCGGAAGTTTTGACAAAGGGATTGATTCGGAACTTTAGCACTCATCCGGAACTTTGCCTTCATTCGGAAGTTGTGAACTCATTCGGAAGTCTCTGATTCGGAAGTTTTACACTCATCCGGAACTTACTGATTCGGAAGTTTTGGACTTCCGAATGAAGCCCCTTGATTCGGAACTTACTGGTTCGGAAGTCTTTGGTTCGGAAGTTATGGGTTGGTTCGGAACTTTTCTTCGTTCGGAAGTTTTGGGTTGGTTCGGAACTTTTCAAAGTAAACTCATTCGGAACTTTTGCTAGACAAACTCATTCGGAACATTTGCTTCGTTCGGAAGTTCAAGCTTCATTCAGAACTTTTGCTTGATTCGGAAGTTCTGGAAACCCAGATACAGTAAGAATACCCGAAGAACAAGGAAACTATTTTTAATCCAAAAATCACCAAGTTTTTCACCAATAATTTAAATAAATCAATCACAAAACTTCTACTAACCATAAACTACAAATCCCATCAACAAAAACACAAATCCCAACAACTTTTGAAGATCAAATCAAGAAAAATAAAAACTTAAGAACTTGAAGATAAAGATGAAGATGAACAAAATTAAATGGAAAGATTAAACAAGACTTTGTATTGAATGATTAATGTTTTAACAAGATCAAACAAGAATTAAAATAACAAGATTTGGAAAACAAAGATTAAAATCACCAATCACCCTAGTGGTGATTGTGATGGAACGAACAAGAAAGGAGAAAAAGGGGAGGAGAGAAAACTCCAGGCTAGCTAATCTAAAATGTGTGAAGGGCTCCTTTTATAGGCTTGTCCTTTGGTTGGTGAGTGGGCTTTCTCCCGTTCTTCTTGTCTTTTCGTCTTTTCAGAAAAGTTTCCGTTTTCGATTCTGATTCGGGATTTGTCGTCGATTAAATTCAACTCGTCTTTTAATTTCTTCGTTTAATAGACTTGAGTTTCTTCGACTTATATAAATCTTCCATCTTTGGTCCTTTTCTTCGATAAATCTTCGAATAGGCCCAGTGACTTCAAATCTTTTGCATCTCTTGGACAATAGACTTTATCTTGAGTCTTTTTCTTCAGTAGAACCCGTGCAATCCCATGTTTTCTTCAATATTCATCCGGTTGGCTCTGAAAACACAATAAACACAAAAACCACGCATAATTCCAAACAAATGATATTAAATACGTGTTTTGGTCTCGTTTTAGCCCGAATTAAGTGGTAAAAGAATGGGTGTTTACACACCTATCAAATCCCCTACACTTAACCATTGCCATGCCCTCATGCAATGCTTAGTGATAAAGCAAGCTTACACTTTTCTCATAATTAATCAACCTTGGCCTTATTTTAATTCTACTAAACAAAAATTAAAGAAATAAAACTTCAAAGGTAGCAAAGGGATAGAAAACCATTTTCACTTGAAAATAGTTACATGGAAATAACTTGCAAAGAAATCGATGACTTACATTAGGGCTTTGGTGCTGCGAAGATTTATCATCCTCAAGTTTCACGTTCCCCAAACTAAGCTTAAAAACGAGATCATTGTTATTATAAGTTAGCAATTCAAACACTTACACACATGGCTCAATTAAATGCTTAAACTCCCTTATTCCTAAGTGTATCTCTTATATTTTATTTTTGTCTTAGAATGATCATGAAGATGCATTTTTGGACTTATTTCGATAGTTTATTAGGGCTGAAAGCAAAGTAGGACGATTTGATCAATAGTTAGCTAAAGGACAAAATCTCTTAAAACTGCTTCTCGGGATATCAAAAAGTTCATATCTTGGCATAACTTGGTTCACGATTTGAGACCTTTCTCGGGCCGATATTTGGCATGTACTTCATACTTCATATCTTCGAGAGACGTTCTTGAGATAATGGTCTTCTCATCATAATAGAGTTTCTTCACTTGGAGACTTTTGAGGGGTACTCCAACTTTGTTGACCACGACTTCATGATTATTTCTTCAATCTCTAATTGGGATTTTGAGATACAACGATCCGCCTCCTTTTCGGACTTGGATCTATTTATCCTCATACCTTGTTAGGGTCTTTTCGGATAGACTTCTCCATGATCTTTATGGGAGTTGATTGCTTTTCGTCGTGAGTCTTGATCCTTCATATTGACTTTCGGAATAATGCTTTTCACATCACTTTGGATCTTCAGCAATAAAATGGAATCCTCATGCCTTGTTAGGGCCTTTTCGGACTCGCCAATCTTCGCGCCCCGCTTCATAAGTTATGCCTTGGCTATGAACTCTTATCATTACCGAGCAACTTTTAAACGATCTTGGGCTAGAAGCTAAGTAACTTTTCAAATCGTACGACCTTACTTATTGCAGATAAATTATTAGCAAGTGATGGGAGAATAGGCAAATAATTACACCAAGTGAGCTTGTGCAAGAATACCGACTTATAATTGACTCTATCATTTCTCGTCCTCCACAATTTAAAATCTCAAGTAATGAGACTCGTGGATACTTAGCCTAATAAACCAATTAAGGTCTACATGGTTAAGGATACTAGCTAGAATAAACTTGGATAAGTCTATTCGGGTTGAGTCAAAATAAACGCAACGGGCCTAATATGTCAAAGACTTCTAAACTAGCTACGCCACTTTATTAAAATTTGACTTTATTGCGGGATATATACATATGAAATCAATGATAAAAATTTAAAAATTACAACTAAATGGCCAAAGTTAATAAAAAATTTGAAAAATGTTGAAAAATATGATTTTCCGGTTAATTGAAGGCATTTTCATGGAAAAGTCCACTTAAAACTTCGATAGAAGTCCCCCCTACACTTAAGATAAACATTGTCCTCAATGTTTAAGCATGTGGGAAAAGTTTCCCCTACACTTATGACATTGTGCACGTTGGTTAACTCAAGTTAAGGAAGAGACGACTAAAGTGATCAATTTCAAATGTGAGTATGAAGAAAATTGAATCACGATAGTTGAGAGATAAAACCGGATTTCGGATAACACGGGCGCACGATTCTTCAAAGATTCCAAGAGTGCACTTATCCCTGTAATCATACCACACAAAGACAAACACGTATAGAAGTCCCCCCTACACTTAGGGGATTAAAACATAATTTGATAGATACTCGGGCTGCCTCCCGAGGAGCGCTTGTTTTTGATAACCGAGTCACGAGCCTGACTCGACCCAAAATTAGTTCATGGGGAACGTGGTGAGGGATGGAATCACCTCCTGAGAGGTGTCCTCACCAAAGTACAACTTCACTCGTTGGCCATTCACCTTAAAATTTGGTCCATCAGGTTGAGCGAGCTCGAGAGTACCATATGGAAAAATTTGGGCAATGGTGAATGGGCCGGACCAACGAGATTTGAGCTTTCCCAAGAAGATTTTCAACCGAGAGTTAAAAAGTAAGACCTTGTCTCCAACATGGAACTCTTGGTTTTTAATCTTGGAGTCGTGAATGAGCTTAGTTCTTTCCTTATAGATCAAAGAATTTTCATAAGCCTCATTCCGAAGTTCATTGAGCTCATTGAGTTGGATCTTGCGTAGGTCACCGGCTTTGTTTATATCAAAATTAGCCCACTTCAAGGCCCAATAAGCCTTGTGCTCCAACTCAATGGGGAGGTGGAACGCTTTCCCGTACACAAGACGATAAGGCGTACAGCCGATCGGGGTCTTGTAAGCAGTACGGAAAGCCCACAAAGCATCATCAAGTTTATCAGCCCATGAGGCACGATGCTCTCCCACAGTCCTTTCCAGAATTCGCTTAAGTCCTCGGTTGGATATTTCAGCCTGGCCATTAGTTTGTGGGTGGTAGGCTGTGGAAAGACGATGATTTACACCGTACTTAGCCATGACTCTAGCAAATTGGTCATTGCAGATTTAAGTCCCACGATCACTAATAATGGCGCGAGGCACACCGAATCTAGCGAATAGAGCCTTCAAAAAGTTACAAACCACCCTTGCGTCATTAGTAGGCAAGGCTTTGGCTTCAACCCACTTTGAAACGTAGTCAACGGCTACAAGGATGTATTTGTTTCCTTTAGACGAAGGGAATGGCCCCATAAAGTCGATACCCCAAAGATCAAAAATTTCACACTCTTGAATGAAATTCTGAGGCATCTCGTCTTTATGTGTGATTTTGCCTTGCTTTTGGCAAACATCACATCGTTTAACCATACGTGAGCATCACGGTATATGGAGGGCCAATAAAATCCGGAATCAAACACTTTTTTAGCGGTGTAGTTGGGACCAAAGTGACCACCGGTGGGTCCTTTGTGGCAAGCATTAAGGATTTCAGACGCTGCCGGTCCATCAACACATCAGCGAATAATCAGGTCAGCACATTGTTTGAATAGGTAAGGGTCGTCCCAAAAGTAAGTCTTGATGTCGGTGAAGAACTTCTTCTTTTGTTGGGACGTCAATCCTTCCTTAAGAATTCCACCCGCCAAGTAGTTTGCAAAGTCCGCAAACCACGGGGTTTCATTCGGCTTCGAGTTTATAGACATTAAGGTCTCCAAGGGAAAAGAATCATTGATTTCTTTAGTCGGATGATCCCCTTGGTAAGGATCCTCAAGTCTGCTAAGATGGTCCGCTGCTAGGTTTTCAGCTCCTTTTTTATCGCGAATTTCGATTTTAAATTCCTGGATCAGCAAAACCCAGCGAAGAAGTCTTGGTTTGGAATCTTGCTTTGTCAACAAGTACTTCAGCGCGGAATGATCGGTGTACACAATCGTGGTAGAAAGGACAAGATAGGGGCGGAATTTCTCAAAGGCATAGACAACAGCTAAAAGCTCTTTTTCGGTTGTCGTATAATGCAATTGTGCCCCCGTCATTGTCTTGCTAGCGTAATGGATCGGTTGGAAGTGTTTGTTCACTCTTTGTCCAAGAACCGCTCCAATAGCAAAATCACTAGCATCGCACATCAACTCGAAAGGCAGCTCCCAATTAGGGGTAACCAAGACGGGTGCCTTAGTTAGCTTATCCTTAAGCGAGTTGAAGGCTTCAAGGCACTCTTTGGAGAAGATAAAAGGAGTATACTTTTTCCAAGAGGTGGGTCATCGGGCGAGCGATTTGAGAAAAATCTTTGATGAATCGACGGTAGAAGCCCGCATGACCCAGGAAACTTCTCACACCCTTCACTGTTGAAGGTGGAGGCAACTTTGCGATAACATCGACTTTAGCACGGTCAACTTCAAGACCGACGTTCGAGATCTTATGTCCAAGCACGACGCCTTCTTTTACCATAAAATGGCATTTTTCCCAATTCAGAACTAGGCGAGTGTCTTCGCACCGCTTGAGCATACGTTCCAAATTGGCAAGGCAAGAAGAGAAGGAATCCCCAAAAACCGAGAAATCATCCATGAAGACTTCCATGGTTTGTTCAACCATGTCATGGAAGATAGCTAACATGCACCTTTGGAAAGTCCCGGGCGCATTACATAAGCCAAAAGGCATTCTTTTGTAAGCAAAAGTGCCATAGGGACAAGTGAATGTAGTCTTCTCTTGATCTTGGGGATCGATGGGTATTTGAAAATAACCCGAGAAACCATCAAGAAAGCAGTAATATTCATTACCGGCTAAACGTTCAAGCATTTGGTCCATAAAAGGTAGAGGGAAATGATCCTTTCTCGTGGCATCATTGAGTTTGCGGTAGTCTATACAAACTCTCCACCCAGTAACGAGACGAGTGGGAATCAACTCGTTGTGTTCATTGGGAACAACGGTTATTCCGCCCTTCTTAGGCACACAATGGATTGGACTAACCCACGGGGAATCCGAAATAGGGTAAATCATACCCGCATCAAGAAGTTTGATAACCTCTGTTTTGATGACTTCATGGATTTTTGGATTCACCCTTCGTTGGCTTTGAATAGTGGGCTTATAGTCGTCCTCCATGAGAATTTTGTGCGTGCAGAAGTGAGGATCAATTCCACGAATATCCGAGATTTTCCAAGCAATAGCCTTCTTATGAGCTTTCAACACGGCAACGAGGCGAGTCTTCTCTTCATCTTTTAAATCCGTAGCAATAATGACGGGCGACTTCTTGTTGTCGTCAAGGAACACGTACTCGAGATGAGGCGGCAACTCCTTAAGTTCCAAATCCGGAGGATTTTCGACGGGAGGCGTTTTCAAAGTCGTAGCATCGATAGCAATAACCATGGGAGATGGAGGTGAAGGATTGTCTTCGGTGAGAAGATTGTCAAAGAAATTCATGTCTTCATCCCCATCGATAGGAGAATCATTAGTAGCTAAATTCGCATCTCCCATGGTATCTTCAAGATTGTTCCAAAATAAATCACCATCTCCAAATAGAGACAACGATGAATCAATGGAGGACACGGTTTCAAGAGTGGGAAGAGAGGTAGGAATACTTTTGCAAGCATCATTAAAGTGTTCTTCACAAGCCTCATCAAGAACGTCAATACAATTAACGCTCTCATATGAATAAGGCTGTTTAGACAACTTTCCCATGTTGAAGACTACTTTATCGTCACCCACTCTCATGATAAGCTCACCGGCTTCAACATCAATGAGAGTGCGATCGGTCCTCAAGAATGGACGACCAACAATAAGTGGTACACGGGGGTCCATCTCGTAGTCGACGACAACAAAATCAGCAGGGAAGGTGAATTTGTCGACTCCTACAATGATATCTTCGGCTATCCCCACTGGATAAGCAACCGTACGGTTAGCTAATTCCAAAGTCATTTTGGTGGGGACTAGCTCTGGGAGAGATAATTGCTTCCAAACACTTAGAGGCATGAGATTAATACTGGCACCTAGATCGGCTAGGGCCATGCAATTCTCTACTCCCGGGAAATTGCAAGGGATAAGAAAACGACCCGGATCACCAAGCTTGGTTGGCAATTTCCTTAAGAGCACTGCAAAGCAGTTCTCATTAAGTTGGGTGTTTGCAATATCGAGGAGCTTTTCCTTGTCGCTCAGAAGATCTTTAAACATTTTAGCGTATTTGGGCATGTGAGCGAGAGCCTCAGCGAAGGAGATATTGAAATTCAGTTGTTTGAACATTTTAAGGAAGTTCGAAACCTGAATATCATCCTTGCTCTTTTGCTTCTCTTTCCTCAACCTTGAAGGATAAGGTATATTGGAAGAAGAGGAAGGCTTTAGAGGAATAGGATCACTCACAACCACGGGTGGAGGAGGGGTAGAAAGAAGAGGTGGAGAAATTGGGGAAGGAGAAGGATGAGAAATAGGAGCAGGTGACTCGTTCTCCTTAGTCACAACCACCGGTGGAGGTATAGGAAGCTCGGGTTCCTTGGTACCTTTACCACTTCGAGTAGTGATTGCTTTCATCTCCCCTCTTGGGTTCGCAACGGTGTTACTCGGAAGAGTACCCGAAGAAGAGGGTTGATTACCTTGGAAGAAACTAGCCATCATGTTCCTCAGGTCATTTGTTTGGCTATCCAACGTATTTCTCATATCGGCTCTCAAATCATTTCCTTGCTTGACCAAGTCTTCTTTCAAATTGCGCACTTCCTCTTGGAGATTTCCCACTATCACATCATTGGTCCTCATATAGGTTGCAACCTCTTGGTGTAATGCAGTGGTGGCTTGGTTAGGAGGAGCATTGTATGCAGGTGGTTGGTAAGCAGGTTGTTGGTAGACTTGATTGTTACGTTGAGGTGGTTGTTGCTGCTTGTGAGGTGGGAGGTATGGTTGTCGAGGTTGTTGTTGTTGTTGAGAAGGGCGATTAAGGTTTTGTTGTTGGTTTGGGTTGGTAGGAGGGAAACCAGGTGGTGAAAGATAGTTGTTGGATCGATAGCTAAGCAAATTACAGTCACCTTGAGGTCTAGCTTGATAAGCAGGTTGAGGATAGGTGCCATACGCCGCATTCACATTCTCAGCAGGGTAATCTTGGGTGGCGGTACAAGTTGTGTAAGAGTGAGGACCACCGCATATCTCACAAGGTTGGCTGACAGCGTTCACTTGAGCGTTTTTGACGTTGTTGCTGTTGTTGTTGCTGACGGTGTGGGTGACAAGCGATTCAAGAAGCGTAGTGATTTTGTCTAATCGCTTGTCGCTGTCACTAGTGCTAGCACTAGCAACATTGGTCCTAACACTCTTGGTTTGCACACGTGATTTTTTCTCAATGATATCCCAAGCAGCATTGGAAGTCTTAGCCAATAGATTACCCCCCGAGGCACTGTTCAGTGAATCTTGGTCACTCATGCTTAAACCATTGTAAAAAGTATTGATTTGATGTACTTTGGTAAAACCATGTTGTGGGCATTTTCTTAAAAGATCTTTAAAACGATCCCAAGATTCACTGAACGACTCATCGTACTTTTGTTCAAAATTTATGTTCTCATTCCGCAAAGCGGTAGTACGAGAGGGTGGAAAAAAGTAGTTGATAAACTTTGTTTCCAAATCCGTCCACGAGAGAATACTCTGTGGCGGTTCCTTAGCAAGCCAATGCCGGGCTTGTCCCTCTAAAGAAAAGGGAAAAAGTTGTAACCTTATAACCTCTTGTGGAACACCATTGAACTTGACCGTGTTGGTGAGTTGTAGAAATCTCTTGATATGGTCATGTGGGTCATCAATGGTTCGTCCCAAGAACGGTTGAGCGGAGACCATCTGGATAAAGCCTGATTTTAGCTCGAAATTGTTGGCGGCAATTGGTGGTATAACAATTGGATCCGTGTTGCCATCGACATGAGCTTGCAGCAGTTCAATCATTGGGCGATTATCCGGAAGGGGCTCATTGTTGTTGTTATTGTTCATGTTGTTGTTATTATTGTTTGGAGGTGGTACACCGGCCATGTCTAAGTGATCGAGAGGCTCGGGCTCTTGATATGACGTGGAACGAGTGCGCATACACCTGCAAAAGAACGAACAAAGAGAAACAAACAAAAATATTTTTGGTTTTTATGTTTTTTTATTTTTTTTGTATTTTTGAAAATTTTATATTTTTTAGTTGTTTTTGAAAATTTTTATGAAAAAGTAACGTTCACGGGGAACGGACCCCAAAATCCAAGTTCTCACAAAAAACTTTTGATCTTAACGAGAAGACCCGGCAGCGGCGCCATTTGATACACGGTTTTTGCTATGGTTCAGATTTCTCGGAATCCTCTCGAATTGATCTCGGTCTTAAGTGGAATGATTGTTCTTGGTTACTAAATAAAAGGGTTTTGTTTTCTAATCTAATAAAAAGTGGAAATGAAAATTTGAATCAAAGATAGTTACTTTAATGACAATTTAACAAAGATTTGAATTAAAATTGAAATTAAGATTAAAATTAAACTTAAAGTTAAAGTTGAAGTATGAAAAGTAAGGAACAGATAAACAGTAAAACAGAAACACTATCAATAAATTGATTCGGAAGTTTTAACCTTCATTCGGAAGTTTTGACAAAGGGATTGATTCGGAACTTTAGCACTCATCCGGAACTTTGCCTTCATTCGGAAGTTGTGAACTCATTCGGAAGTCTCTGATTCGGAAGTTTTACACTCATCCGGAACTTACTGATTCGGAAGTTTTGGACTTCCGAATGAAGCCCCTTGATTCGGAACTTACTGGTTCGGAAGTCTTTGGTTCGGAAGTTATGGGTTGGTTCGGAACTTTTCTTCGTTCGGAAGTTTTGGGTTGGTTCGGAACTTTTCAAAGTAAACTCATTCGGAACTTTTGCTAGACAAACTCATTCGGAACATTTGCTTCGTTCGGAAGTTCAAGCTTCATTCGGAACTTTTGCTTGATTCGGAAGTTCTGGAAACCCAGATACAGTAAGAATACCCGAAGAACAAGGAAACTATTTTTAATCCAAAAATCACCAAGTTTTTCACCAATAATTTAAATAAATCAATCACAAAACTTCTACTAACCATAAACTACAAATCCCATCAACAAAAACACAAATCCCAACAACTTTTGAAGATCAAATCAAGAAAAATAAAAACTTAAGAACTTGAAGATAAAGATGAAGATGAACAAAATTAAATGGAAAGATTAAACAAGACTTTGTATTGAATGATTAATGTTTTAACAAGATCAAACAAGAATTAAAATAACAAGATTTGGAAAACAAAGATTAAAATCACCAATCACCCTAGTGGTGATTGTGATGGAACGAACAAGAAAGGAGAAAAAAGGGGAGGAGAGAAAACTCCAGGCTAGCTAATCTAAAATGTGTGAAGGGCTCCTTTTATAGGCTTGTCCTTTGGTTGGTGAGTGGGCTTTCTCCCGTTCTTCTTGTCTTTTCGTCTTTTCAGAAAAGTTTCCGTTTTCGATTCTGATTCGGGATTTGTCGTCGATTAAATTCAACTCGTCTTTTAATTTCTTCGTTTAATAGACTTGAGTTTCTTCGACTTATATAAATCTTCCATCTTTGGTCCTTTTCTTCGATAAATCTTCGAATAGGCCCAGTGACTTCAAATCTTTTGCATCTCTTGGACAATAGACTTTATCTTGAGTCTTTTTCTTCAGTAGAACCCGTGCAATCCCATGTTTTCTTCAATGTTCATCCGGTTGGCTCTGAAAACACAATAAACACAAAAACCACGCATAATTCCAAACAAATGATATTAAATACGTGTTTTGGTCTCGTTTTAGCCCGAATTAAGTGGTAAAAGGATGGGTGTTTACACACCTATCACTCATAAAGTTTATATCTTGGCATAACTCGCTTCACGATTTGAGACCTTTCTCGGACTGATATTTGGCAGCGACTTCATACTTCAAATCTTGAGAGACGTTCTTGAAATAATGGTCTTCTCTTCATAATAGGAATTTCTTCACTTGAAGTTTTTGAGAGATTCTTCATACTTGGACCACGACTTCTTCAATTTTCACCAATCTTTATTTTGGATTTTGATATACAACAATCCACCTCCTTTTAGGACTTGGATCTATTTATCCTCGTACCTTGCTAGGGTCTTTTCGGATAGACTTCTCCATGATCTTTAGGGGAGTATTTGTTTTTCGTCGTGTGTCTTGATCCTTCATATTGATTTTTGATAAACGATTCTTCACATCACTTTGGATCTTTAGCAACAAAATGTAGCCCTCATGCCTTGTTAGGGCCTTTTCGGACTCGCTAATCTTCGCATCCCGCTTCAATAAGTTATGCCTTGGTTATGAACTCTAATTAATACCGAGCAACTTTTAAACTATCTTGTGCTAGAAGCTAAGTAACTTTTCAAATCGTACAACCTTACTTATTGCAATTATATTTATTAACAAGCGATGGGAGAAAAAGCTCATAATTAACTCACATAAATTCATGAAAGAATACCAAACTTATAATTGACTATATCATCTCTCGTTCTCCACAATTTAAAATCTCAAGGAATAAGACTCGTGGATGCTTAGCCTATTAAATCAAAGTTTTGGGTTTTCAAGTCATCTATAGGATCTTGCATCTTCTTAGACTTTTTCAAGTTTAGAATTCACATTTTAAAGTTCCCTTGATAAACGACTTTCTAGGATCAATTATAGGAACTTGCGAAAAGTTCTTGTTCTTAACCCGTAAGAGTTAAGACTTTCGCGTTTTAAAGTTCCCTATATAAAAGTCTAGCAAAACTTGACTTAAACACGTTAATGATAAACTTAGATAAGTAAACTCGGGTTGAGTCAAAAGATTCATGACGGGCCTAATATATCAAAGACATCTAAACTCATTAAAACCATTTTATTTAACTTTATTTTTATCTTTTGACTTTATTTTTGAAATGAAATATATACATACGATGCGATAACAAAAGGAAAGAACATAAAAGAAAATAAATGAAAAATACTACTTGGCCAAAATAGATCACAAATTTTGAAAAATGTCAAAAAATTAGATTTTCCGGTTAAAATGAGGACAAATTAATCGAAAAGCCCACTTAACTTCGATAGAAGTCCCTCTACACTTGATATAAACATTGTCCTCAATGTTTAGGCATGTGGGAGAAAACTCCCCTACACTTAGGACATTGTGCACTTTGTTTAAATCTTGCTAAGGAAGAGACAACTATAGTGATTTCAATGTCAACATATAAGATATGAAATATTGAATCACAAAAGTTTAGGATAGAACCGAGAAGACGGGTACACGGGATCACGGGTCATCAAATATCATCAAAAGTGCTCTTTGAAACTTTAATCCCTGCACATCATAAGAAACAAGACAACAAACACCTATGTAGCTCCCCCTACACTTATTATGAAAACGGGTAAAGGATAGAGCATCGGGTTGCCTCCCGAGAAGCGCTTGTTTTTGTTAACCGAGTCACGAGCCTGACTCGACCAAGAATTAATTCAAGGGAAACGAGGTGAGGGATGGAATCATCTCATGAGAGATGTCCTCACCAAAGTACAAATTCACACGCTGGCCATTCACTTTGAAGTTTGGCCCATTTGGTTGTGATAACTCAATGGTGCCATAAGGGAAGACTTTGGCGACGGTGAATGGACCAGACCAACGGCTCTTAAGCTTGCCCGAAAAGATTTTCAACCGAGAGTTAAAGAGTAAAACTTGATCACCAACTTTGAACACCCGGTTTTTGATCTTAGAATCACGAATGAGCTTGGTTTTCTCCTTGTAGATCAATGAATTCTCATAAGCCTCATTCCGCAATTCATTAAGTTCATTGAGTTGGATCTTCCTAAGATCACCGACTTTGTTGATATCAAAATTAGCCCATTTCAAGGCCCAATAAGCCTTATGCTCCAACTCAATGGGGAGATGGCATGCCTTTCTGTACACAAGACGATACGGAGTGCAACCAATAGGTGTCTTAAATGCGGTACGGAAAGCCCACAAAGCATCCTCTAACTTATCGGCCCATGAGGCACGATGCTCTCCCACAGTACACTCTAAGATTCTCTTATGTCCACGGTTTGAAATCTCGGCTTGACCATTAGTTTGTGGATGATACGCAGTGGAAAGTCGGTGATTGACACCATACTTAGCCATGACTCGAGCAAATTGATCATTGCAAAACTGAGTCCCGCGATCACTAATGATAGCACGAGGAACACCAAATCGAGCAAATAGTTGTTTCAAAGATCACAACCACCCTCACATCGTTCGTAGGTAAAGCCTTTGCTTCAACCCATTTGGATACGTAGTCAACGGCTACGAGGATGTACTTGTTCCCTTTGGATAATGGAAATGGCCCCATAAATTCGATGCCCCATACGTCAAAGATTTCACATTCTTGGATGAAATTTTGAGGCATCTCATCTTTATGTGTGATCTTGCCTTGTCGTTGGCAAGCATCACAATGCTTAACCATTTCGTGTGCATCACGATAAATGGTGGGCCAATAAAATCCAGAATCAAAAACTTTCTTCGCGGTGTAATTAGGACCAAAGTGACCACCGGTTGGTCCTTTATGGCAAGCTTCCAAGATTTTTAAAGCTGCGGGCCCGTCAACACACCGACGAAGGATCAAGTCAGCACATTGTTTAAAGAGATAAGGGTCGTCCCAATAGTAAGTTTTCACATCCTTGAAAAATTTCTTCTTTTGCTGGGACGATAACCCTTCGATGAGAATTCCACCCGCCAAGTAGTTTGCAAAGTCCGCAAACCATGGTGTCTCATCAAAATTAGAGTTAATAGACATTAAGGCCTCAAGTTGAAAAGATTCATTAATCTCTTGATTTGGGAGCTCCCCTTGATAAGGATCCTCGAGTCTACTAAGATGATCCGCGGCTAGGTTTTCCGCTCCCTTTTTATCACGAATTTCAATTTTAAATTCTTGAAGGAGTAAAACCCAACGAAGAAGTCTTGGTTTGGAATCTTGTTTTGTTAACAAGTACTTCAACGCGGAATGATCGGTGTACACAATGGTGGTGGAAAGGACAAGACAGGGGCGAAATTTTTCAAAAGCATATACAACGGCTAAATGCTCTGCTTCTGTTGTAGTATAATGTAATTGAGCCCCCGTCATTGTCTTACTAGCGTAATGGATTGGTTGTAAATGTTTGTTGATTCTTTTTCCCAAAACCGCTCCAGTAGCAAAGTCGCTAGCATCACACATCAATTCAAAAGGTAACTCCCAATTAGGGTAACTAAGACCGGTGCCTTAGTTAATTTATCCTTAAGAAGATTGAAAGATTCGATACACTCTTTAGAAAAGATAAAAGGAATATCTTTTTCCAAGAGATGGGTCATCGGGCGAGCGATCTTAGAAAAATCTTGAATGAATCGACGATAGAATCCCGCATGACCAAGAAAACTTCTCACACCCTTCATGGTTGAAGGAGGAGGTAATTTAGCAATCACATCGACTTTAGCACGGTCAACTTCAATACCGGCTTTGGAAATTTTATGTCTAAGAACAATACCTTCTTTTACCATGAAATGGCATTTTTCCCAATTAAGAACGAGACGAGTGTCTTCACACCGTTTGAGCATACGTTCTAAATTGGCAAGGAAAGTAGAGAAAGAATCACTATAGACCGAGAAATCATCCATAAAGACTTCCATAGTTTCTTCAACCATGTCATGGAATATAGCCATCATACACCTTTGGAAAGTCCCGGGAGCATTGCATAAGCCGAAAGGCATTCTTTTGTAAGAAAATGTTCCATAAGGACAAGTGAATGTGGTTTTCTCTTGGTCTTTTGGATCGATGGGAATTTGAAAATACCCGGAGAAACCGTCTAAGAAGCAATAGTAGTCATTACCCGCTAAACGCTCGAGCATTTGATCCATGAAAGGAAGAGGGAAATGATCCTTACGAGTGGCATCATTGAGCTTGCGATAGTCTATGTAAACTCGCCAACCCGTGTCAAGTCGAGTAGGAATCAACTCGTTGTTTTCATTGGGAACAACGGTTATTCCGCCTTTCTTAGGCACACAATGGACGGGACTAACCCATGGCGAATCCGAATAGGGTAAATCATTCCGGCATCTAGAAGTTTGATAACTTCTTTCTTGATGACGTCATAAATTTTTGGATTAACCCTTCTTTAGCTTTGGATTGCGGATTTAAAGTCATCTTCCATTAGAACTTTATGAGTACAAAAGTTAGGATCAATTCTGCGGATGTCGGAAATTTTCCAAGCAACTGCTTTCTTATGATTTTGAGCACATCCAGAAGTCGTGATTTTTCATCCTCTTGTAAGTCCTTAGCAATGATGACGGGTAACTTCTTATTGTCTTCTAGGAATACGTATTCGAGATGAGACGGTAAATCCTTAAGCTCTAAATCCGGAGGATTGTCGATGGAAGGCGTAGTCAAATTCGGATCATCGTTTATGATTTCCATTGGAAAATGTGGAGAAATATGGTCCTCATTGAGAATTTTCTCAATGGTACGAATGTCTTCTTCCCAATCGGTGGGAGAATCGTCATATTTTAAGTCCACATCCCTTAAACTTGCTTCAAATTCTTTCAAAAGAAAATCACTTTCTCCAAATGAAGTCAATGAGGGAGAAATAGTGGCAACGATCTCCAAAATAGGTAGAGAAGAAAAACCACTTTTATAGGTGTCTTTGAAATGTTCTTCACAAGCCTCATCAAGTACGTCAATGAAATTAACGCTCTCGTGTTCATAAGGTTGCTTAGAAAGTTTACCCATGTTGAAGACGATTTTGTCGTCACCAACTCTCATGATTAATTTGCCCGTGGCTACATCGATGAGAGTGTGACCGGTCCTCAAGAATGGATGTCCAACAATTAATGGAACACGGGGGTCCATCTCGTAGTCAACTACAATAAAATCCGCCGGAAAGGTGAATTTGTCGACACCGACGAAGACATATTCGGCTATCCCCATCGGATAAGCAACCGTACGATTGGCTAACTCCAATGTCATTCATGTGGGGACTAGCTCGGGTAGAGATAATTGTTTCCAAATGATTAATGGCATTAAGTTGATACTAGCACCTAGATCGGCTAGGGCCATAAAATTCTCTACCCCGAGAAAGTTGCAAGGAATGAGAAAGCGCCAGATCACCAAGTTTAGTTGGTAATTTCCTTAAGAGAACCGCGGAGCAATTCTCATTAAGTTGGGTTTGAGCAATATCAAGGAGTTTTTCCTTATCACTTAGAAGATCTTTAAACAGTTTATCATATTTAGGCATGTGAGCGAGAGCCTCGGCAAAGGAGATGTTGACATTCAATTGTTTAAACATTTTAAGAAAGTTCGAAACTTGAATAACATCCTTGTTCTTCAACTTCTCTTTCCTCAACCTTGAATGGTAAGGTATGTCGGGTTGAGATGAAGGCTTTGGAATGGGATTCTCACTCATATCCTTGGGTGGTGGAGGGGTAGAAGTAGAAGGTGGAGGAATTGGTAAAGGGGGCTCTTTATCCTTTGTCACAATCACCGGTGTAGGTGTAGGAATCTCGGGTTCCTTATAACCTTTTCCACTTCGGGTGGTGATTGCTTTCATCTCCCTCTTGGATTAGCAACAGTGTTACTCGGAAGAGAACTCGAAGCAGAGGTTTGATTACTTGGGAAGAAACTAGCCATCATATCCATTAAGTCATTCGTTTGACTGCTTAAAGAGTTCCGCATGTCATTCCTAAGCTCGGCTCGTAGATCATTCCCTTGTTTCGCCATGTCACCTTTCAAGTTGATAATTTGGCTCTTAATATTCTTCACCAGCGCGTCATTAGTCCTCATGTATGTTTCAACCTCTTGATTATATGCCGTGGGTTGGTTGGGATGGGGAACTTGGTAAGCGGGTGGTTGATAAGTGGTTTGTTAATAAACTTGATTATTTCCTTGAGGTGGATATGGGTTTCTTTGGGTTTGATATTGGTTAGGAGCTCGAGGTTGGTTTTGATTGTTGCGATTAAAATTGTTTTGGTTTTGAGGAGGAAAACCGGATGGTGAAAGGAATTTGTTTGAACGATAACTTAGCAAATTACGGTCACCTTAAGGACGAGATTGATAGCCTCCCGTGGAAAAGTTAACGTTAGACGCATACACGTTTTTCGGATTGTCATGAGTAGAAGGACAATCGGTGTATGAATGAGAACCCCCACAAATCTCACAAGAAATTGCTACAGCTTTAGCTTGTTGATATTGGTTCGTAGCCATGAGTTGGATATTTTTGTTCATTTCGGCTAGTTGGCGGGTGATTTCGGTCATCTCGGGGTTGGTTGAAGTAGAAGAAACATTGGCCCTCGGGTTATTTCTTGAAGATGCGGATGAATCCTAATTTTTGTGACGAGTGGTCATGTTCTCGATAAGCTCTCTACACTCCTCAGGTCTTCTCTTCATAAATGTACCACCGGCGGCAGCATTAATCGTTTCACGATCACGAAAAGTTGAACCATTGTAGAAAGTATCAATCAAAGTGACGGGGAGCATATTATGATTAGGACAACGATCGATCAAGACATTATATCGTTCCCAAGAATCGAAAAGCGACTCATCAGGTTCTTGAGTGAAACCACTGATTTGATTGCGAAGACTAGTGACCATGGATGGTGGAAAGTAGCGCGACAAAAACTTTTGAGTCATCTGGTCCCATGTATGAATTGAGTTTTTGGGAAGACGATCAAACCATTTTTCGACATGGTGGGATAAAGTTTGTGGAAAAAGATGAAGGCGAAGGAAATCCATGGAAACACCGGGCAATTTCATGCTTTGGGTGACGGTTATGAATTTATCGAGGTGTTTGTTGGCATCATCATCCGGTAATCCCCGAAATGGACAAGCATTTTGAACTTGTTAGATCATGTGATGCTTCAACGAAAATTCGGGAGCCGTGATTTGCATCGGCGCAATCGGTCCTCCACGTCCGTTCATAGTCGGTTGACAAAGCTCCTCCATCGTACGAAGGTTGGGTTGAGGGACATGGTTGTTGTTGTTGTTATTATTCAAATTGGGGTGAGGTGGGTTGTTATTATTATTATGCACACCGGCAATATCTAAGTCTCTACGAGTCTCGGGCTCAGAATAAGACGTAGATCGAGTACACATAAACTAAAATGAAATACAATATTTTTTATTTTTTATCATTTTTATTTTTTTTTTAGATTTTTGAAAATTTTATATTTTTTAGGATTTTTGAAATTTTTTATGCTAGAAAATAACGTTCCCAAAAGAACGGATCCCAAAATCCATTTTTTCTCACTAAAAACCGTTAATCATTACGAAAAGAGCCGGCAGCGGCGCCATTTGATTTAGTAGTTTTTTTATGTACTCTTGAAGTGTTGTTCGTACTCGATTCAATTCGAATTGATCACGGTTTAGGGTGGAAATATTGGTGTTGGTCACAAAAAGGGGGGAGCTTTTGATTATCTAAGTCTACTAATAAATTAAACGTAAAGCTATTAAACATAAAGAATAAAGGATGTCTAACCTCGATTGCGTGCCCAGAGTGAATTCTGCACAGTAGATCAGAGTAAAAACTAACAAAAGGTAATTATCTATTTTCAAATAAAGTCAAAAACTTGAAAAGATTAAACTAAAAATTAAGACTTTTAAAATAATAGACGAAAGATTAAAACTTGGTAAAAATGTAAATTTGAAAACTTATTTAAAATGCAAACTTTATAAAAAACGTAAACTTGAAAATTTAGCTAAGATAAAACGATTAAAATAATACTTAAGAAAAATGGCGGGGAAAAAAAATGCTTGAAATTAAAACAGGAAATTAAAAACGAAATAAAAGCTAAGTCGGAATAAAACCAACTAGACCTAATCCGGAATCCAGAATCAACACCTAATTCGGAAAGAAGATCCCACACCTAATTCGGAATGTGTGATCCCAACCAAGTTCGGAATGTGAATACGAGACCTAATCCGGAATCTGTAACCCTAACTCAATCCGGAATGTTGGATGCTGAACTCAATCCGGAATCCATTTCACACACATAATTCGGGATATGAGTTCTATATTCAATTCGGAAAGTGAGATGATGGACTTATTTCGGAATGCACAAACCCTAACCTAATCAGGAATGTGGTATTTGTACTTAATTCGGAATCTATGATTTTACACACAATCCGGAATAAACACTCCTCCACCTTATTCGGAATCCAATCTCACACGTAATCCGGAATCCATCAGTTTGCACATAATTCGGAATAAAGGATTTGAAGCTAATCCGGAATGAAGACCCAACACTTAATTCGGGATAAAGGATGTTGTACTTAATTCGGGAAAAGAGAAATTTGCACATAAGTCGGGAAAAGAGGGTTTTACCATAACCCGGATAAGGAACAACTTAAGCAAAACTAGAAATAAGCTAAAAACCAAATAAGCACTTATCTAAAAACTTAACCAAATCAACTTTAAGAAAAAGCAATTAAGCCAAAATTTAAAAACTTTTAAAAACACTAAATAATCAAAATATTTAAAACCAACTTTTTATAAAATAACTTTTAAAACACTTATTTAAAAACTAGAAAACATAAAAATTAAGCAATAAGCACAATACTCTAAAAACCTCAAACACACCAACTCAATAAGCACAATCAAATAAGCAAATCAATCACACAATCAATAAGATAAAATCAACTACATGATTAATAAAGCAAAACAATAGATTATGATTAAGAAAGGTAGAATGAGAATTAATTCAAAATCTTGATTAGATTAAAGATTAAGATCCAAAATTACAAGATTAAGATGAAGGTTTAATGAGCTTGGAAGAAAAGCTAGAGAGAAAAAGTAAAAACACACACTAAAAATAAAACTAACTAAAAATTAACTAACTCTCTAATGACATGTTTAGGAAACTATATATAGGGGACGGGAAAGGTGTTGTTTCCTCCTTCTTTCTTCTTGTCTTCTCGTCTTTTAATTAACTCGTCTTTCTCGACTTTGTCTCGCGACTAGTCGATTGATAATTTGAACTCGTCTTCTAATTTTCTTATTTTAGTAGACTTGGTTCTTCGACTTCGTTAAACTTTCGCCTTTAGACTTTTTCTTCGATAAATCTTCAGAATAGGCCTTTGACTTCCGTTCTTCTTGCACTTTTGATCTTTTGACTTCGTCTTTTGTCTTTTTCTTCGATAAAAGCCCGCGAAAGCCCGTGTTTTCTTCCTTTTTCATATATTTGTCCTAAAACATAATAAAAACACAAACCACACATAATTCCGCCTTTTACGACATTAAATACACGTTTTGGTCTTGTTATTATTAGAAATAAGTGGTAAAAGGATAAGTGTTTTCACACTTATTAAAGACAATGACGAACTAGTCCCCAGAAACTCATGGAAGATATGGTTCATCAAGTCCATGAAAACTGCTGGAGCATTGGTAAGGCCAAATGGCATGACTACGAATTTGTAGTGTCCATAACGTGTACGGAAAGTAGTCTTGGCGATATCCTGCTCTTTCACCCGTAGCTGGTGGTAGCCAGACCTCAGATCGATCTTAGAGAAATGTTTGGCCCCTTGGAGTTGGTCAAACAGATCATCAATGTGTGGCAAAGGATATCGATTTCTGATGGTGATCTTATTAAGCTCACGATAATCAATGTAGAGACGCATACTACCGTCCTTCTTCTTCACGAATAAAACCGGTGCACCCCATGGAGATGCACTAGGGTGGATAAAACCTCGCTCCAAAAGTTCCTGTAGCTGTTCCTTTAACTCCTTAAGCTCGATGGGAGCCATGCGGTAAGGAGCCTTGGAAATCGGCTCAGCTCCTGGGATGAGCTCAATATTAAACTCTACCTCACGAGCAGGTGGTATGCCCGGAAGTTCTTCAGGAAACGCGTCAGGAAATTCTGACACGATAGGCTGATTCTGGATGGATAGAGATTCAACCTCCTATCATGAACCTTAGCTAAGTAGCCCTCGCAACCATGTGACAGTAACGCGCGTACTTGTAAGGCTGAAATTATTTATACAGACCTTCCGGGTATAAAACCGTTGTGAATGTGCTCTGGTGCATTTACATCACCGAAAATGACCCGATAAGAATGGCAGTCTATGGTGGCATGGTGTTTGGATAGCCAGTCCATGCCTAATATCATGTCGAAATCGCACATGTCCAATGGAAGTGCATCAACTAGACGAATTCTATCGTCAAACTCAAGGGGAATACCTTTGTACCCATGTGTGATGCGTACAGAGTCTCTTAAGGGCGTTGAAATATTTAAGACATTTTCTAGTGGCATAGGGGATATCCTAACACGATTGGCATAAACAGTGGATATGACCGAATATGTAGCACCCGTGTCAAATAATACACATGCAGCTTGACCATACATATACAAGATTCCAGTGATGGTACATGTTGCCTTGTTGGCCTGGTCACGCAAGGTAGTGTACACATGTCCCGTAGTAGGAGGTGGCTTGGAGTCGGCATGTCTAGAAGTGCCCTTAATCTCACCCTTACGACAGTCCTTCATGCAATGGCCTGGCTGGCCACACTTGAAGCAAGCATCGCTATCACGGCGACACGACCCTAGGTGTCTGTTGCACGTAGTGCAAAGAGGGTGAGTATACCCTCCAACAGGTGCCCTAGCTGGTTGGGAGCCTGTTCAGAAAAGTATATGTGAGACATGATTATCGGGTACAAACAAGACAATGCATAAAATCGTAAGAAGTAATACCAGATGTAGCTGCACGGTTGGGTTGTGAACCTCTGCGGTCCTGCTCCCGTCCATTGCCATTATTCCTGGTAGTAGATGCTGAAGTGTCAGAATTATGAATCATAAAGCATGTAACATAAAAATGAGTAAGTTTAGGGACCTGTTGCTGTTGGAGTTGTTGGCGTTGTTATGGTAATTGTCATTACCGCCACGCCTATCCGAAGTAGAACGGTCATGAGTCTGTCCGTTACCCTTAGACTGATTCTGTTGCTGAGTGGCTGGTTGGGACCTGTCCTTAGTCTTCTGCATGAAAGATGCAATTGAATAGAGAAAGATAAATATTTGGATAGTACTAAATCAAATGAAATGATCACCGCTGATGACGAAATATATCTCTTGTCAGGTCTTTCTGCCTCTCCAAACTCATCCTCTCTTACAGAATCTCCAACTTGCGGGCTGCATCTGCCACATGTGCCACAGTATTAAAGGTAGCACACACCAAGTTATTGCCGACAGATATACGAAGAGCCCAACAAAAGTGATACGCTTGCTTCTCTGCAGTCCTGACTGATGTGCCAAGGAATCCAGCCAGTCGAAGGAACCTCTACATGAACTCGTTGTTGTTTTCCCCAGCTCTCTGCCTAATACCATGATACTCCTTCTTGAGCCTATCCTGCTCAGATTTTGGGAAGAACTGCCCAATAACCAACTCCTTGAACTGTACTCAAGTCAAGCCAGTCACCCAATCATCGCCTTCATTTGACATCTTAAGTGCCTTCCATCATGCAAGCACGTTCCCTTCAAACTTGTAACAAGCTAACCTTGCCTTAAAGACAGGGTCGCATCCCATTGCGTCAAAGATCTTCTCAATGTGAGTTATCCAACTCTCAGCCTCAGCGGGGCTGTCAGTCTGCTTGAAAGATTTCAGACGCTGCTTATTGATTTGCTCCAGCCATGTGATTAGGGTAGCTGGAGGTGGAGGAGGAGGATTCTGATGCTGGTGCTGGTGCTGATTGTTGGCAGCTTGGACCTCGACCCGAATCTCATTCCTCAGTTGAGGAAGCATAGCATGCATAGCAGCTTGGACTGCTGCATTCAGTTGTTCTTGTTCACGTGTGAGAACCATTTGAAAGTATAAAACAAAATGCAATGATTAAGCTGATTGAACATAATATATAATCATGAAAAAAAATTATGCATATAAACATGAAAAAAATTAAAAAATTATGCATGATAACAGTGTATGAATGCATGATCAACAAAATGACATAGGTTTGAGTGAACGCCTATGGGTCGGTTCACAAAAACAAAATGACATGACGAGGATGAACGCCTATGGTCCGGTTCATCAAAACAAATTCGATTAAAAGCGCATGCAACTAAAAATAGCCAGTCTTGTACCAACCATTACTTAGTCAAAATTTCTGCAACAATGATACATGAAACAAATGCATGAAAACAACTGTCAGTTCTAGGAAGACCATGCTGATTACCCACTAATCACATTTCATGTTTTAGAGCCTACAAGTCGAAACCTGGCTCTGATACCATAATTGTAACACCTCATTTTGATAAATGGAATATTACAGGATAATTATGGCGTGTCATCAAAGCATGCAAGGTAAATGTCCAAAAAACATTAAGTGACCATGAAAGGAAATACCGGAAACAAACATCGGTAGTCCAAGTATAAGCTCACAAACATGAATATAAGTAATGAAATGGAAAAGGACTAACAATGTCCAAGAAATGAAGTAACGTAATGTATGAAAATGCATAAAGTAATGAAGGCTAGATAGATTCCATCCGTATGCACATACTCTCAAAGTCTACGATCGTCCCTGAGTACTTGTTATTTGGGAACATGAAAGGAAAACGACTGAGCATAACGCCCAGTGAACGGATATACAAGGATAGCATGAAATGACATAAGCATAATAAGACTAATAGCACCGGAAATGTATAAGTCCTAAATAACCTGGAACATGTTTATAAAACTGGTTTTATAGTTTGAAAAGACTTATGTTTTTATACGAAAACTGTATTAATTAGCCAATAGCCCATATAGGTCATGAGGTTCCACCGTGCATGAATACTTGGAGGGGAGACCTTATCATGCAATTAGAGGGGTTGCCTCTAATTAATTAGTCTGGGTAGGAGAGATCAACTCTTTGTGAAGGATGCAAGACACATACCACATTCACCATGAAAATCCTATAAAAACATGTAACTAGGATGCACCCATACGCCCCACATGATAATATAAATATATGGCAAAAACTGTAAAGGGATGCCACGAGCAATCACTCCGTCGTGGGGAAGTCATAACACTAGTGCCTCTAGTGTTATGGTTATGGTACCTCTATAACTAGGTGACATGGTCATGCATGTATATGGCTTAGACATTTAAAACTAACATAAGCAGATAAAACATATAAAACATATACTTAGGAAAACAGTTGGCTGCAAACGGGGAATCCTAATAAGGAAAAGAATTTCCATACTAAAGGACGGAATATTCGTACTTTATGTCCAGTGAACGAGGAAAGATGAAAGGATGCAAAGTCCTACTGCGACCTCAATAATGCTACATAAATAAGGGACATGTATAAGTTGTCTGATTACTGAGTATGTTACTGGTTCTTGTATGTTCTTAGCTTGTTTTATATGTTCTTTTCTTATTTTACTGTTTTACTGTTTTAAGAGATAAGATTGAAAAGAAAAAATTAAAAGGAAAAGAAAATGAGTGTATTTGGATTTGAGAAAGCACAAATATAGTTTTGATGATAGTGATGAAACTTAGATGTATGGTTTTGATGACAGTGATGAAACGGTGAGTTGTTTGTATTAAATAAATAAAAAAATAATGAAATGACCAAAATACCCCCATACATCCAAAAGTTAACGAGCAAAATTAACTCCCATCCAAGATAGGGACGATTTTTTATCCAAGTTGTAAACGATAGGGAGGACTGGTGCACTTATTTTAAGATAGGGATGAAAGTTGATGTTCAGTGCAAACGATAGGGACTATTCTAGAAATTTTTTCCAATACTAATAATGTTAACAATGCGCCTGCTGTTGTTGCTCCTAGACCTGATAGGGAGTGCACTTACAAGGATTTCAAACACTGTGAGCCCTTGAGTTTCGATGGTACCGAGGGAGCTGTTGGGTTGGCTAGATGGATGGAGAACATGGAATCAGTGTTCAGAATTAGTGGTTGTAGCGTAGTGAATGAAGTGAAGTTTGCCACTTGCACTTTGTCCGCTGGAGAGTTGACTTGGTGGAATTCACATGTTCAGACTATGGGCATTGACAATGCGTATGCTATGAGCTGGACTGACTTGAAGAAACTGTTGACAAAGGAAGGGGACTGGAGCAGGCTACCATGAGACAAAAGATCTTCTTTCTAAAGAGATTCGATTCGGAATACTGCCCAAGGAATGAAATCCAGAAGATGGAGATTGAATTGTGGAACCTAACTGTGAAGGGAAATGAAATTGCTGCTTACACTAGGAGATTTCAAGAATTGTGCTTATTGTGCCCATGAATGGTGTCAGACGAGGAAAAGAAGATTGAAAGATCCATTTGGGGATTGCCGAGTAGCATACAAGGGTATGTGACTTCGTATGAGCCGAAACAACTGAGTGATGCTGTGAGGATGGCTAATAACTTGATGGATCAAGTGGTTCGTTCTAGTGCTGCAAAAGCTGCTGAGAATAAGAAGAAGTGGGAAGAAGATCTTAGGAATGGCTATGCGCAACAACCAAATAAAAGGAATAGTAACACAAGAGCTTACACTACTGGGAATGGGAATGATAAGAAGGGGTATGCTGGGAATTCACTGTATTGTGGGAAGTGCAAGCTGCATCACACTGGTGCATGTACTGTGAAGTGCCACAATTGTGGAAAGATTGGGCACATTGCTAGAGATTGTAGGTCAGCTGCTACTGCTGAAAATCAAAGAGGACAAAACTCGAAGGCACACGTCACCTGCTATGGGTGTGGCCAGAAGGGACACTATAAGAATGAATGTCAAAAGAAAGTGAAGCAAGAAGATCAAGCTAATGGTGAAGAGGCTTGTGGAAGAGTTTATTCTTTGGAGGAGGAGTACTCGAGGGAGATCCTAATGCCGACATGGAGTATGCTAATGCTTAAGGAAGATTTCTCTGTCTTGCTAGGCGTGGCCTAGTAGAAGTCGTCATGTGTTATTTTCTTTTAAGTTTGTGTTTTACTTTTAAGACTTTATTATCTCGTGTGTACGTTTTAAATTTGAACCTCTATTTATGAATGTGTTTGACAGTTCACTTAATTTAATCTCTTCCAAAAGCGTTACCACATCTTGAACCATTATGCCATTGTCATGCAGGATTTCTTCTTTCATACCATCTCATGAATAATTTTATATGTCTTGACATCACCTTACAAATCACTTTTCAATACGATTAAGCATTATTTTTTTCCCATCACATCATAAACTACTCCTTGTTATTTTGTCTCTATTTCACTAGACCTATCTAAAATTGTTGCGAAAACGTCTGGTAAACTATTTCTTCGAAGATTTTAAAAATAATTGCCCTCATTTTACGAAAGCATTTTCATAAATTGTTTTGGTTACTATCTTATAAACTAGTATGGTATAAACAATTTGATTACGATAATCATAACACTACTTGACGAAAAGGAGCATCGCATCGTTAGTCCCTAATTATACAAATCCTGATCACCTATGTATAATTTGGGAAGGACCATACTATGCTCGTAGTAGTCACCATAAACATTTTGTCAGAATATACTTTTTCTATTTTTGAAAAGAAAAATTTGTGTGTGTACTCAAACTTTGCAAGGCATGGATATTCGTTTAACCAAGTGGACTCGTATGCAACTGCATCATATAGATCCAACCTCATCATTCGACGTTACATCATTTTCTTATCAACTCGTTCGTTCAACATCGACCTTACATCCGTATATTTTAACAAGTTTTGACAATATCATCCGTATCGATTTGTTGCCCAATGTCACGTTATGATTATTTGTGATGAGAACATCGTTCGTGTCTCTTTAAGTAACAAATGGTGGAGAGAAAGTTATATGGAAAGTATCACCATAGAAATGTATGATACCTTTTGGCAAACGAGGGTAGTGAGACCCCGTTATAATAGAATTTTTATAATCTTAGCAAGGATTTAAACCGTGGCCTATAGGTTGGAGTTACCGCAAGCACTCAGTCGGGTGCACAATAGCTTTCACGTGTCGAATTTGAAGAAGTGTCTTCCTAATGAAACACTTGTTGTGCCGTTGGACGAGATCCAAGTCGATGACAATTTGAATTTCGTCAAGGAGCCTGTTGAAACTATGGACTGCGAGGTCAAACGGATAAAGTAAACCGCGTACCATTGTCAATGTGAGGTGGAATTCTAGGCGTGGTCCTAAATTCTCCTGGGAGCGTTAACATCGACCCGTGTTAAGTACACACATTTATTAGCTGATTTCCGTGTTGATAACACGCTCTAAGCTTTGAGGACAAAGCTTCTTTAGCGATGAGAGACTGTAACACACGGTAACTTTCAGACTTTCTAAAATTACAGTTTTTTCCCTAGACTTTTTATTTAGTCAACTATGTGATAAATTGATATTTATCTGGGAAGCGTTTCCTTATCTTGTAAAATAACGCTTGTTGGCGTGTATTATGCTTTGATTGTGCTCAGTCTGCGTTGCTGTGAACACTGCGAGTGAGTCACTATTGGTTGCGTAATAGCTTACGATCAATATTTTTACGATTCTGGAAATTTAATTCCTATGCGTGTGCATTATCTGTGTGAATTAATATTGTACAAGTGGTCATTTTCATAAATATCGTGGTATTTTTATGTGAGTAAATATTTTGGCGAGTAATTATTTATCGTTGCAGTATCATTTAATTTTCAATGTCGACACTTAATGCGAAACGACTAACCAACCCTACAAATGCTATTATACTTTTTAATCATACATACCTCAACTATATGTCTTGTGACAATACATATTAATACATTAAAACAATTAAAAAATAAAATTATGTTGCATTGGATCCCTACTTTTGTTTCCCTCCATCCAGACCTCAAACCCAAAACAAGTCATTTTAAATTTCAAAAACTCCAACTTGATCCCCTATTGTTGAGACTAGTGCTAGTCCTATGTATGTCTCCCATTAGGGCGATCAAATTGGTCCCCTCTTTACACTATATGTTCCTGTTTATTTTTTTTCCTATATGCACATTTCATTTCCAACAAAATTCATCACCCACCCCATTCACTTTTCCACTTAAACATTCATTCATCAACTTACCACCATTGATAACTCCATGTTTTCATTTCCATTTCAAAATCATAAAATATCAACCGAGTCCCATTTCCATTTCATACTACCAGTCGAAACACATATTACCACTAAGATGAACCTGCTGTTGCATTAGTCCGATGTGAGTTTTGCTTTTCCGAAGGTTGCTAGCTGCTGTTGTACGAGTACTACACGTTCTGTTCGAGGCTTCCTGCTACTGCTGTTAACGCGAGCACAAGATGACGAGTTCTTTCTTTTTCGAAGGGTCCTTCCTTCTTAGACGTGGGTTTTCTCTAGCTCTAGAGTTTTTCTAGCTACTGTTTGTGAAGCGAGTACAAAACGAGTTCTTTTGTTCTTACGTAGGTTTCGTTCAAGGGTCGGGTTAGCAAGTCTCGAGGGTTCATAGTTCCGTGTTGTTGCAAGCTTATTACCGTCACCACCTTCACGAGTTCGACAAGGTCCACTTATCTCTAATTTCTTTCACTCCTTATTGTGTCATTATAAATGCATACATCGTCGTCACCTTACCACTATTTTCGAAAGTCAAAGCGCTTAAAGATATGGATTTTCTAAAACATGAAAACATCACCAGGTTCATAAAAAACGTTTTAAACAACCAGTTGTATAAGTTTTTCATGTCAAGGTCATACATGTTTTGAAGCTTATATTGGTAAACGTTGGTGCCGGGTCGAGCGAATGTGAGACGAGAGAAGTAGGTTTGTTGAGAGTTGTTGTGACGAGTTTGACGTGAGATGCGAGCGTGAACTGTCGAGTCAAAACATGTTTTGGGTATATAAACTGTCATTTGAATCACATGTTATAGAGTGCTGATATTACTACAAAAAAGAGTTCTTGATTGTAGTGTTTTACCACACCTTTAAGAAAAGGAGGTAAATAGGGAAAGTATTAAGTGATGATTTAGGAAAATCAAACACTAATGACCCTTATGATTCCAAGTTCGTTTCCCAAGGAGGTATATGTGTGTGAATAATTCGTAATTGGTTTGAGATTAATATTGGATAGAAGGGGATGAGAAAAGAGGATGACGAAGACGTGAAATTAATTACTACTACGACTAAACGTAAAACCGTAAATTGAGCAAAAATAAAAATTAATTCTAAAAATTACCAAAAATTCACCAAAAATCAAAATAAATAAACTAAGAGTTTACCAATAATCAAAACGTTTTCAAACCTTTTAATTAATTAAATATTAATTTTTAAATGCTAATTAAAGCCCTAAAAATCAAATTAATTATCAAAAAGCCCAAATAAAGATTTTTCAATTGGTAAACCTCTAAAATGACCTAAAAAGATTAAAAACTATTTTTATAAATTTTAAAACAAATAAAAACTATTTAAAATGATTTAAAAACTATTAAAACTTAAAATAATTATAAAAATTAATCTAAAGATGATAAATTTAATCTAAGAGTTGCAAAATTCCTATTTTAATGTATTTAAGCTAAGAAAAATATTAAAAGTGCAAAAATGGGAAATTTGAAAAATAATAATAAAATAATATTAAAATAATATTAAAAATCCAAAAATTCTAAAAAATTCTAAAAACTTGCAAACTAGTTTATTTTAACCTAAATAATCAGAAATGAAAGTGAAATTACCAAATTACCCATATTGGGCCCTCAAATGGGCTAAAAGCAAAATCAGTCAAGCTTAAAGGGCTTTTAGCCCAAAAAGTCAAAATAAGCCCAAATGACTTGGAAAAGCCCTATCTGACTCAAAATTCAATTCTAAACACAAAACTCTGAAGGCCCAAAAGCTGAAAATGAGCTTATCACAGCTTAATGAACACACAACTTATTCTTATTGGGCCAATAAGCCCATTAAGCAATAAACCAATGCCATAAGCTCTAATTTGACACACAACTTTTTTTTGGGATAGTAAAGAGATCTGTAAAAAGAAATTTTGAAAAAGCTCACTCAATAAGCCAGAAATAAGCAAATAACAATTCCACAAAATGACAAAATAGTCGGATTAGAGTTCTAGGGTGTTTCGGAAGCTCTGGTTTGTTGCAAAAGCTCACAAATAGCTTAACTAAGAATAACCAATCAAGAAAATCACAAAAAGCCAAGTAGAATAAGCTGTAAGAATCAATAAGCTGACTGAAAAAGCCAAATAAGCTAGTTTTCTAGCAAAACCTTAACCAAAAGACTTGTAACCTTCCAGACTTGTTATTAAGCTGAGAAAAAATGAGTTCTATTACAAAAACCAAGTTCTTGCATGTACCAATAAGCAAAACAGATTCAATAAGCTATATGACCAAGTTTGACCAAAATTCAAACGCTGCCAAGAGAAAATCAAACGCTGATAAGCACAATTTTGGACGTTGACAGACTTAATGAAGTGTTAAAACTTTGTTTTCACCCTGCTGGTCAAGGCTTGAGTACAAACCTTGTGAATCAAGGTCTACCAGTTGGGCAGACTTGACGAGTATCGGCACAACTAAGCTAATAAGCCAATGGGCTTATAAGCTTGTGAGATAAGCAGCAAACAAAAGGCACACACCAAGTAATGCACAAGGAACCAAATACAAGCATGAAACAACAAGAATCAAACCAATTGCATCAAAATCTCATAGCATGCATTTGCTGATCTAAATAACCAAAATCTGAAACTCAATAAGCTATAGACTACTCAATAAGCAACCAAACTCTAAAACCAGATGATGCAGAGTTGCACAACCAACAAATCTATAAGAAAACCAAGTTTCACACCTTAATTCAAACAAACAAACAAATTATACCTGCTGAGGTGTTTGACTGAAAAAGTGTTCAAAAACTAGCCACCTATGATTTTTAGTTATACCTTGTTTTAGGCCTATCCAACACTTGAAACAATTTTAATATCAGCAAAAGAATAGATACAAACCAAAAGGAGCCAAGCTCCAAGACCCTAAGGCCTTTGAACTAGCAGACACAAACAACCTTTAATCCACAACTTTTCAAAGCAACTTGTGATTTCAACTAACAACCTACTGATTTTATGATTCAAACACACTTCCTAGATGACTACTAACAGATTCAAACATAAAAATCACAACCTCAAACACAAGAACACAAAATCACAGTCCCAATACCAAAACAGGCTATATCATGAAATTTTTAGGGGAAACTTAAACAAGAGGCCGTACCTGTCCTCCACAACATCCTAGGAAGACCAGCAATGCTCCTTGGACCTTGTTCAACAACTAGAACAAGACCAAGGTACTTCAACAAAGAGGATCAAAACCAGCTGATGTTCAAAGTAGAACAAGGTTTTGATGATTATGATTCTTCAACACAAATGAACAAACAACTCAACCAATAGCTTAAATCTCTTCTCAGGCTTGGTGTCAACAAACTTGAAGGAGCTTAAGGCTTTTGGCTAAGGGTTAGTACAGGTTAATAGGTAAAACAGTAACAAGGATTTCAAGGTTTTTGAACCTTTGAAAACCTTACAAACATAGACGTGCCTTAACCACAAGATTAAGGAAGGTCTATAACATCAAATGGAACTCAGATTTCAGCTATTCTAACACCAACTTTTATAAAACACAAAAGAGATTTCACAATTTTTAAGAAATTCAAATTTTATTTAAATAAAAAGGAATTACAAAGATAATAGCCAAAATCTGGAACAAAGGGACTCTCACAAGTTGAGGTCTCCTTTTATAGGAAAATGCATACAAAACACTATTCATAAACCCTAGCTATAAAATCCCAATATTGTCCCTGAAGTCTTCTAGATCTTTTGATGGAATGAGCTGTCCAAGTTAATCCAAGTCGTTCAATTTTGCGTTGTGAGTAAGCAAGGGATAATAACTGTTGATTTGGCCACGTCATTTGCTTTGGGGAGTAAGTTGTAAGGTGATTGGTGGAAAGGGTTTGGGTGTGGGGTCCAAGGGTGAGTGGAGAAGAGGGTATTTTTGTTGGGAAAGGTTTAGGCTGAGGTGAATCACACATGTGTCAAGGTAATTTCTTTTTCCCCTTTGTTTTGTAAAAAGTAAAACTGGGTTCATCACATGCTACAGTGCCACGTTTGATCCGATTTTAGTGGGTGGTAATTGTGTTTGGCGCAAATTATGTTTGAATGTTTCAGTTGTACAACATTGGCCCTTAGTCTTTGGAAAACAATGAATAACAAGTTTCTTTTTCAAGCAAACCCGTTTTCCTTTGTAAACTAAGTTTCTGAATTCCCACATTGGCCACAAAAAGTTTTGGAAAAGGGAATTAGGGCTTTATAAACTTTAGGCTAATTATAATTTCAGTCCTTAGGATGTTTTATCCATTTTTAAAGGACTAGAAATGCAATATTCTTGAACTTCAAGGGCTTCTTTGGATCTTAGACTTTATGAAGGACCATTATTGACACTTTAGTATTGCTGAGGGACATTGGAGGACCTTTTTGTAATTATGACAAACTTAAGGAACCAAACTTGTAATTATGAATTCACAAGGGTTTTAAGTGTCATTTCTTCAGTCATTGAGGATCAATTTTGTATTTCTTCAAGTCTTCAAGGTTTAATCTTGGATAAATCATGAACTAGGGCCCGGTTCTTTGTACGGCTTCGTTTCTCGTGTCCGTTTTTCCTTGTTTCTTGTGATCTTTTATCTTTTTCACGATATCCATACCTAAAACACACAAGTAAACAAATGCAAGCATATATATGGTATTTTATGATATTTTAGTGCATTTAAAGCCCAAAAAGAACGATGAGATCATGTATAAATGCCATCTCATCACTCCCCCATACTAAGCCATTGTCGTGCCCTCACGCAATGCTAGAATAAAGTATATAAGCATCACCAAGATACAATTTTATTACCCTTTATTTAAAAGTAAAAGACTTGCAACAATACTATGAAGATGTGTAAAGACATAATGTATGATTTTCATCACGAATGTGACTTTTAGGGTCAAAGAATAGAAACAAGTAAATGTCCCTTAGAGTAAATTTCGTCATCCTTAATTGTCATACGTTCCATGCTAAGTGCAAAAATGAGATCATTGTTGGTACAAGTCACAATGCTAACACTACCCAATACGTCCAAATTGTGTAATACTTTTTCTCCCCGTAATCCTAGTTATTATAAAAGGAAATGGGTTACTAGCATTTTTTAACTATTTGTCATGGATCACAAGTGATTCATATTGACTTATTTGAGTAGTTATTAGGTCGAAAGCAAAGTATCACGATTTAATCGATAGTTAGCCGAAGGAGAAAATCTTTTAAAACGGCTTCTCGTGTATCTCCTTAAGTTCATATCTTGGCATAACTCGTTTCACGATTTGAGACCTTTCTCGGACCGATATTTGGCATGTACTTCATACTTCAAATCTTGGGAAGACGTTCTTGAAATTATGGTCTTCTCTTCATATTTTGGAATTTCTTCACTTGACGTTTTTGAGAGACTCTTCATATTTGGACCACGAATTCATCATTTTTCTTCAATCTTTATTTTGGACTTTGATATACAACGATCCGCCTCCTTTTCGGACTTGGATATATTTATCCTCATACCTTGTTAGGGTCTTTTTGGATAGACTTTCTCCATGATCTTTAGGGGAGTAATTGCTTTTCGTCGTGTGTCTCGATCCTTCATATTGATTTTGGAATAATGATACTTCACATCATCTTGGATCTTTAGCAAAAATAGAGCTCCTCATGCCTTGTTAGGGCCTTCTTGGATCTTCACCAATCTTCGCGTCCCGCTTCAATAAGTTATGCCTTGGCTATGAACTCTATTCAACCACGAGCAACTTTTAAACGATCTTGGGCTAGAAGCTAAGTAACCTTTTAAATCGTACGACCTTACTTATTGCAATTATTTTTATTCCTAATGCATTGATCTTATGGGAAGAAAAAGCCACAATTAAAAACATGTGAGTTTTTAAAAGAACATTTTCATGTTCAACGTTTAGCATGATCACTTTTCTAACTCTATCATTTCTCGTTCTTCACTATATAAAGACCTCTAATTAAAGAGACTCGTGAATACTTAGCCATGCAAGTCAAAATTAAGCCAAATTTGGATTAGCTTTCCCTAAGACTATATCAAATCATAGTTTTGGGTTTTCAAGCCACCTATAGGATCTTGCACTTTCTTGGACTTTTTCAAGTTTAGAGAATGCATTTTATAGTTCCCTTGATAAGTGACTTTCTAGGATCAACTATAGGAACTTTCAAAAAGTTCTTGTTCTTAACCCGAATGAGCTAAGACTTTTGCTTTTTAAAGTTCCCTATATAAAAGTCTAGCAAAACTTGAATTGAGCGGGTTAAGGAATGTAAAGGGCTCCAAATGCCCATCAAGTCAAAAATTAGCTCTTATTCTACCCATTGGAAAATATACATTCGTGTCTTAAAAACACTTATGAAAACTAGGAAAAAATTCAAATTTTGGCCATTTTTAGCTTTATTAGTAACACAACAAAACATTGAAAGTTGGAAAACGTGAGGGCGTAGCAAAGCAAGTACCTATTCACCCCCCATACTAAAAGTAAACATGGTCCTCAATGTTTCGAGTCTGAAGGTGGAGCACCCCCATACTAGAGACGAAGAATCGAATGCTTAGGATCTAGCATGGAAAGGGTGATCAACAATATATCTAAAGTCGTTTATGAATTATGCTAAAAGATAACTATTAGAACAATAAAGGATATGTCAATGGATTCGTGAAAAACTTTTTCAAGCAAACGATGGAGGCTCACGTAAACGAACACGAGAGTCTTCAATCGTAGATGATGATGATGATCTAGATAACACACTCACAAACAACCACGAGACAACGAGTTGGAAGGGCACAAATCCCCTCTCATTAGTTATTAGTAAGCATAAAAGTATAAGCATGGGATATCCCCCACGAGGCACCTCGTTTTTGATTACTGAGTCATGAGCTCGACTCGATCCCCTTAATGCTAATTATCATTGGGGAAGGTGACTTGGTCGAGGTCAACCATTGAAGGAATTTCCCCACCAAAGTAGTGCTTAAGCCTATGTCTGTTCACCTTGAAGTTAGGACCATCATCTTGAGCAAGCTCGATGGTCCCATAAGGAAACACTTGTGTAACGGTGAAAGGACCCGACCAACGAGATTTCAATTTCTCGGAAAATATCTTAAGTCTAGAGTTAAAAAGTAACACTTGATCACCAACGTTAAAAACCCGGTTTTTAATCTTTGCATCATGAAACGTTTTAGTCTTTTCTTTGAAAATCAATGAATTTTCATAAGCATTATCTCTTAGTTCATCCAATTCATTCAATTGTATTTTCCGGTGATCTCCCGCGGACTTTAAGTCAAAGTTTGCATGCTTAAGGGCCCAATATGCCTTGTGCTCCAATTCAATGGGCAAAGGACAATTTTTTCCATAGACTAACTTATAAGGAGTGCAACCGATAGGTGTCTTATAAGCGGTCCTAAAGGCCCATAAAGCGTCATCGAGTTTGTCGGACCATGAAGCACGGTTTTCTCCAATCGACCTCTCTAAAATCCTCTTCAAAGCTCGGTTCGAAACCTCGACTTGCCCACTCGTTTGCGGGTGATAAGCCGTAGAAAGACGATGAGTAACTCCATATTTCTTTAAGACCTTCTCGAATTGGTCATTACAAAAATGGGTTCCACGATCGCTTATAATAGCACAGGGGTTCCGAACCGAGAGAATAGTTGTTTCAAAAACTTCACTACCACACGAGCATCATTAGTAGGCAAAGCCTTAGCTTCCACCCACTTAGAAAGGTAGTCCACCGCGACGAGGATATACTTGTTACCATGAGACAATGGGAACGGCCCCATAAAGTCTATGGCCCAAATGTCGAAAATCTCACACACTTGAATTATGTTTTACGGCATTTCATCATGTTGAGACGATTTTCCTTGACGTTGGCACGAATCACATGACTTCACAAGTGTGTGTGCATCACGATAGATAGAAGGCCAAAAGAAGCCGGCATCGAACACTTTCTTAGTCGTGAGATTAGCATCGTGGTGACCACCCGTGGGTCCCTCGTGACAAGCTCTAAGGATGTTAGAAGCTTCGGCACCAAAAACACAACGTCGAATGAGTTGATCCGCAAAAACCCGAAAGAGATAAGGGTCGTCCCAAAAATAGAACTTGACGTCACGAAAGAATTTTCGCTTTTGTTGTGTCGTCATACCCTTGATTATGAAATTGCCGCATGGTAATTTGCAATGTCGGCAAACCATGGGGTGGTGTCTTTAGAATTCACAACACCGAGAGTCTCGAGAGGAAATGTTTCGGTGATTTCCTTGTTCTCGAAAACATCTTTGTGAGGATCTTCTAGATGAGAGAGATGATCGGCCGCTAGATTCTCGGCTCCTTTTTTGTCAAGCACGGTGACATCAAATTCTTGGAGGAGGAGCATCCAACGAAGCAATCTCGGCTTAGCATCTTGCTTAGCTAAGAGATACTTTATAGCCGAATGGTCGGTATACACAATGCTTTTAGTTAAGACGAGATAAGGTCGGAATTTCTCAAAAGCATAGACCACGGCTTGGAATTCCTTTTCCGTTGTGGTGTACTTTAATTGAGCCTCGGTCATCGTCTTACTAGCATAATGGATAGGACGGAAATGATTTTCATAACGTTGCCCTAAGACGGCCCCTATAGCATAATCACTTGCATCGTACATGATTTCAAAGGGTAATTCCCAATTAGGAGCAACAAGAATGGGAGCTTCGGTAAGTTTCCTTTTAAGAGTTTCGAAAGCTCTAACACAATCCTCATTGAAGTTAAAAGGAGCATCCTTCTCGAGAAGGTGTGTCATAGGTCGAGAGATTTTCGAAAAGTCTTTGATGAAACGACGATAAAAGCCCGCGTGGCCTAGGAAACTCCTAACTCCCTTAACGGTTTTGGGATGAGGTAACTTGGCGATGACGTCTACCTTAGCTTTATCGACCTCAATCCCCGCTTTCGAGACCTTATGTCCTAAGACGATTCCTTGTTTACACATGAATGACATTTTTCCCAATTAAGCACAAGATTGGTTTCTTCACAATGTTTTAACATTTGCTCGAGATTAGATAAACATGACATGAACGAATTGCCAAACACCGAAAAGTCATCCATAAACACTTCCATCGACTTCTCGATCATATCGTGAAAAATGGCCATCATACACCGTTGAAACGTACCCGGTGCATTACAAAGTCCGAAAGGCATCCTACGATAAGCAAACGTTCCATAAGGACACGTAAACGTAGTCTTTTCTTGATCACGAGGGTCGATAGGGATTTGAAAGTAACCGGAAAAACCATCTAAAAAGCAATAGAATTCATTTCTCGCGAGTCGCTCCAACATTTGATCCATGAAGGGCAAAGGAAAGTGGTCTTTACGAGTGGCGTCATTTAACTTTCGGTAGTCAATACACACCCTCCAACCGGTCACAACACGAGTGGAATTAACTCATTGTTTTCATTAGGCACAACGGTCATTCCTCCCTTTTTAGGGACACAATGGATTAGGCTCACCCATGGGCTATCGGAGATAGGATAAATCATTCCCGCGTCAAGGAGTCTCAAAACTTCCTTTTTTATGACATCGTGAATTTTGGGGTTTACCCTTCTTTGACTTTGAATTACGGGTTTGTAGTCCTCCTCCATTAGAATCTTGTGAGTACAAAATTTTGGGTCAATACCCTTAATGTCGGAAATTTTCCACGCAATTGCCCCTTTATGAGCTTTAAGAACTTTCAAGAGCTCGGTTTTTTCATCATTAGCAAGACCTCTTGCAATAATAACCGGCAACTTGTCATCACCTTCCAAGAATGCGTATTCAAGGTGAGATGGAAGATCTTTTAATTCAAGGATAGGTGGTTCCTCGATTGAAGATTTTGGCTCAACACTCATAACTTCCATCGGTGGAAGAAATGGTGGAATAGAAGTATCATCACTAATATACACCTCATCTTCATTGTCGATTTCATTTGAAGTAAAATTGCCTCCTTGGAATGGAGTGAGATTTGGTGTAGATTTAGCAAGAATCGGATCCAAAATAGTGGGATTGCCACTTGACGAGCTATCGAAAAAACCTAACACTTCTTGTGAAAACTCATCGCAAACCACATCAACTAAATCAATGTGATTGATGGTAGCGATTGCATAAACATGAGAAGGTTTTGAGTTTTGAGTAGCGTTTATAACAAGTTCCTCTTCGTTGAATCTCAAAGTGATAGCTCTTGCATGAACGTCGATAAGCGATCTCGAGGTGTCTAAAAATGGACGACCTAAAATTAGAGGAACTTGAGGATCCGCGGGGATGTCAACTACTATAAAATCAACGGGATAGTAGAACTTCCCCACTTTCACGAAAACATCTTCGGCTACTCCACATGCTAAAATCGTAGAATGATCGGCCATCTCGATAGACATGTTCGAAGGAGTAAGAGCCGGAAGCGAAAGTGATTTCCATATGGAAAATGGAATCAAATTAATGCTCGCACCAAGATCTGCCAAGGCGAGGCTTTCTTTCATATCTTGTATGTCACAAGGAATGAGAAACTTTCTGGGGTCACCAACTTTTTCCGGTATGCGGTTAAGATAAACCGAAGAACAATTAGCAAGCTTTGAAAGCTTTTCCTTATCGCTCCTCATACTTTTAAAAGTGAAAGCGAAACGAGGCATGTATAACAACGCGTCGGCTAAACTCACATCAAAATGCACTTGTTGAAACATTTTTATAAAAAGATCGATTTGTTGTTTGTTACGTTCTTGCAATTTCTCTTTGTTTCGTCTCGAAGGGTAAGGTAAGGGTGGTATGGGTTGGACATTAGGCAACGGCCTTTGAATCTCGGGTTCCATGATTAGTATTGGTTCAACCGTAGGTGTGGTATAAGGGGTACTTCGTGGGCTTGTAATATGCTCCTTTTCGACCATCACCTCGGGCTCTTTCTCGATTTCCTTCTCCGTAGAATTACTTGGACGAGAGATTGGTTCCTTGAAAGTTTTACCACTTCGTGTAGTAATAACCTTCATTTCTCCCTTCGGGTTCGCAATGGTATCACTAGGAAGACCACCCGAGGAAGAGGGTTTACACATGATTGCTTCAAACATTTTTGCCATTCGGTCTTCAAATTTTGATTGCCTTAAATCCGCTTTTAACAATTCTTGCTTAATCTCATGTTGTCCTTGTTCCATCTTTTGTTGATTTTGTTGAAGACGTTGTACATTTCCTTCCATTTTATTTGCATGAGTTTTAAGTTCATTAGCAAGTTCGTTTTTAAGCTCGTTTTTCAACTCGGATCTTAAGCTAATCATCTCACGTTGCATGTTATCAAATTTAGCATCATTTGCTTTAGCATAATCCAAAAATTCTCCTTGAATATTTTTATTGTGAGCATTTTGAAAACCTTGTGTAGTGTTTTGAAAATCACGGTTTTGGTTTTGATTAGTAACTTGTTCATTCCCACTTTGATAATTCCCCTTGTTGTAGTTACGTGAATTGCCTTGGTAATTACCACCTTGATTGTTGTTTCGATAGTTATTAGCATTTTGATTTGGTGGAGCTTGATTTGGGCGGGAACAATGGCCGTTTTGGTTGTAAGTTCCCGTTGCTACGTAAGCACTCGAAGTGTTACCACCGGCGGTAATGCACTCGGAAAGATCATGAGCTCCACCACAAGACAAACAACTCTTTTCAACCGCTTTAACTGAAGCGGAATTCAAAGCCTCTTGTGCTTTCCAATGAGTCATAAGATTAGCAAATCTATCGAAAAACCGATTTTCCTCATTAGCTTCATCATGTAAGGCATTAATGCTACGAGACAATGACGACAATGACGAACCCATATTGGCAACACTCGGTGTGTTACGAGGGCTATAAACTTTAGATCTATTCTCGATAATCTTTAAAGCTTCATCGGTCGTTTTGCACAAAAAATTACCACCCGCGGCGGCATTCAAGTAATCTCGTTCATGATCATTAAGCCCATTATAAAAAGTATCAACTTGATGCAATTCCAAAAAATCATGGTGTGGACATTCATGTAACATTTCTTTAAATCGTTCCCATGCCATTGAAAAACTTTCATTATTTCGTTGTACAAATCTTGAAATCTCATTTTTCAAATGTGTTGTTTTAGATGGTGGAAAAAATTTGTTCACAAACATAGAAACGAGATCACCCCATGTCAAGATTGAATTTGGCGGTTCTTTCTCAAGCCAAATTTTAGCGGGTCCATCTAACGAGTATGGAAACAACATCATCTTAATGGCGTCATGTGGAACATCCTTAAACTTGCTAGTAGCGGTGAGACGATTAAAATTCCTTATGTGGTAATGCGGGTTGTCTTTCTCATGACCTCTAAACTTATTAGCTTGCAACATCGACATTAAACCCGTCTTAATCTCGAAATTCTCCACAAGGATAGCTGGAATCACAATGGCCTCTCCAAAACCCTCGGTGGGTGCTTGAAGCAACTCCATCATAGTACGATTAGCCATGATGACTTCTTGTTCTACAATAGGTTCAACAATTGGAGTTTGTTCTTCAATCAACGTCTCTTGATTTGCTTGCTTTTGAAGACGTTTACGAGCTCGTTTTGCTTGATTACGAGTGATCATAAACTTTCACGAAGAATGGGAGGTGAGCAAAGAAGATTCTTTTTGGGTGTTTTGTGAATTTTCAATTTTTTTGTGTTTCTGTTTTTTTTTAAATTTTTTTGGATTTTGGTGTATCTTCGTAGACAACAATCTACCAAATCTCTCCTCGAATCAAACTCTTGATTAAAGAAGCCTCAAAAGAATGAAAAAGATCACATGGAGTGAACGCCTTCGAATGACTTTACAACTTTGGTGAAAACCAAATTGTTCAAGAGGGTTTAATCACAAAGAAAACCAAGCAAATATATTATACGTAATAATACTTTGGGCGGCAAAACCCTCGATTAGCCTTCAATCTCAAAATACTCGCAAGCAAGCGGGGAAACGAGGCGGCGCGAAGCACTTAAGAGCCTTTTTCCTTAGGGTATATTTTATAATACCCGCCTTATACCCACCTTATAGTTCGTATTTTTCAAAATCGAGCTTCACGAAAGTATTTATCTATTTTTTCCTTTTTCTTTTGTTTGAGATTCGAATATAATAATTAGGAGATCAAATCCCAATTAAGGTTGTGTTTTCACACTTTTGGATATATTTTGTATTGATTGTGATACTAAATACAATATAGTAATAATAATTTCATAAGAAAAACAAAAAAAACAGATAATACGTATTAGTAGATTTCTACTAATACAAATACTATTTATGGTTAATATTAAAAACAACAAGACAAATTAATCACGACGCACCTCCCCGGCCGCGACGCCAAAATGATTGTAGTGTTTTACCACACCTTTAGGAAAAGGAGGTAAATAGGGAAAGTATTAAGTGATGATTTAGGAAAATCAAACACTAATGACCCTTATGATTCCAAGTCCGTTTCCCAAGGAGGTATATGTGTGTGAATAATTCGTAATTGGTTTGAGATTAATATTGGATAGAAGGGGATGAGAAAAGAGGATGACGAAGACGTGAAATTAATTACTACTACGACTAAACGTAAAACCGTAAATTGAGCAAAAATAAAAATTAATTCAAAAAATTACCAAAAAATTCACCAAAAATCAAAATAAATAAACTAAGAGTTTACCAATGATCAAAACTTTTTCAAACCTTTTAATTAATTAAATATTAATTTTTAAATGCTAATTAAAGCCCTAAAAATCAAATTAATTATCCAAAAGCCTAAATAAATATTTTTCAATTAGTAAACCTCTAAAATGACCTAAAAAGATTAAAAACTATTTTTATAAATTTTTAAACTAATAAAAACTATTTAAAATGATTTAAAAACTATTAAAACTTAAAATAATTATAAAAATTAATCTAAAGATGATAAAATTAATCTAAGAGTTTCAAAATTCCTATTTTAATGTATTTAAGCTAAAAAAAATATAAAAAGTGAAAAAATGGGAAATTTGAAAAATAATAATAAAATAATATTAAAATAATATTAAAAATCCAAAAATTATAAAAGAATTCTAAAAACTTACAAACTAGTTTATTTTAACCTAAATAATCAGAAAATGAAAGTGAAATTACCAAATTACCTCTATTGGGCCCTCAAATGGGCCAAAAGCAAAATCAGTCAAGCTTAATGGGATTTTTAGCCCAAAAAGTCAAAATAAGCCCAAATGACTTGGAAAAGCCCTATCTGACTCAAAATTCAATTCTAAACACAAAACTCTGAAGGCCCTAAAGCTGAAAATGAGCTTATCACAGCTTAATGAACACACAGCTTATTCTTATTGGGCCAATAAGCCCATTAAGCAATAAGCCAATGCCATAAGCTCTAATTTGACACACAACCTTTTTTTGGGGTACTAAAGAGATCTGTAAAAAGAAATTTTGAAAAAGCTCACTCAGTAAGCCAGAAATAAGCAAATTACAATTCCACAAAACGACAAAATAGTCGGGTTAGAGTTCTAGGGTGTTTCAGAAGCTCTGGTTTGTTGCAAAAGCTCACAAATAGCTTAACTAAGAATAATCAATGAAGAAAATCATAAAAAGCCAAGTAGAATAAGCTGTAAGAACCAATAAGCTGGCTGAAAAAGCCAAATAAGCTAGTTTTCTAGCAAAAGCTTAACCAAAAGACTTGTAACCTTCCAGACTTGTTATTAAGCTGAGAAAAATGAGTTCTATTACAAAAACCAAGTTGTTGCATGTACCAATAAGCAAAACAGATTCAATAAGCTATATGACCAAGTTTGACCAAAAGTCAAACGCTGACAAGAGAAAATCAAATGCTAACAAGCACAATTATGGACGTTGACAGACTTAATGAAGTGTTAAAACTTTGTTTTCACTCTGCTGGTCAAGGCTTGAGTACAAACCTTGTGAATCAAGGTCTACCAGTTGGGCAGACTTGACGAGTATTGGCACAACTAAGCTAATAAGCCAATGGGCTTATAAGCTTGTGAGATAAGCAGCAAACAAAAGGCACATACCAAGTAATGCACAAGGAACCAAATACAAGCATGAAACAACAAGAATCAAACCAATTGCATCAAAATCTCATAACATGCATTTGCTGATCTAAATAACCAAAAGCTGAAATTCAATAAGCTATAGACTACTCAATAAGCAACCAAACTCTAAAACCAGATGATGCAGAGTTGCACAACCAACAAATCTATAAGCAAACCAAGTTTCACACCTTAATTCAAACAAACAAACAAATTAGACCTGCTGATGTGTTTCACTGATAAAGTGTTCAAAAACTAGCAACCTATGATTTTTAGTTATACCTTGTTTTAGGCCTATCCAACACTTGAAACAACTTTCATATCAGCAAACAAATAGATACAAACCAAAAGGAGCCAAGCTCCAAGACCCTAAGGCCTTCGAACTAGCAGACACAAACAACCTTTAATCCACAACTTTTCAAAGCAACTTGTGATTTCAACTAACAACCTAATGATTTTATGATTCAAACACACTTCCTAGATGACTACTAACAGATTCAAACAGAAAAATCACAACCTCAAACACAAGAACACAAAATCACAGTCCAAATACCAAAACAGGCTATATTATGAAATTATTAGGGGAAACTTAAACAAGAGGCCATACCTGTCCTCCACAACATCCTAGGAGGACCAGCAATGCTCCTTGGACCTTGTTCAACAACTAGAACAAGACCTAGGTACTTCAACAAAGAGGATCAAAACCAGCTGATGTTCAAAGTAGAACGAGGTTTTGATGATTATGATTCTTCAACACAAATGAACAAACAACTCAACCAATAGCTTAAATCTATTCTCAGGCTTGGTGTCAACAAGCTTGAAGGAGCTTAAGGCTTTTGGCTAAGGGTTAGTACAGGTTAACAGGTAAAACAGTAACAAGGATTTCAAGGTTTTTGAACCTTTGAAAACTTTACAAACATAGACGTGCCTTAACCACAAGATTAAGGAAGGTCTATAACATCAAATGGAACTCAGATTTCAGCTATTCTAACACCAACTTATATAAAACACAAAAGAGATTTCACAATTTTTAAGAAATTCAAATTTTATTTAAATAAAAAGGAATTATAAAGATAATAGCCAAAATCTGGAACAAAGGGACTCTTACAAGTTGAGGTCTCCTTTTATAGGCAAATGCATACAAAACCCTATTCATAAACCCTAGCTATAAAATCCCAATATTATCCCTGAAGTCTTCTAGATCTTTTGATGGAATGAGCTGTCCAAGTTAAACCAAGTCGTTTAATTTTGCATTGTGAGTAAGCAAGGGATAATAACTGTTGATTTGGCCACGTCATTTGCCTTGGGGAGTAAGTTGTAAGGTGATTGGTGGAACGGGTTTGGGTGTGGGGTCCAAGGGTGAGTGGAGAAGAGGGTATTTTTGTTGGGAAAGGTTTAGGCTGAGGTGAATCACACATGTGCCAAGGTAATTTCTTTTCCCTTTGTTTTGTAAAAAGTAAAACTGGGTTCATCACGTGCTACAGTGCCATGTTTGATCCGATTTTAGTGGGTGGTAATTGTGTTTGGCGCAAATTATGTTTGAATGTTTCAGTTGTACACAGTTGGCCCTTAGTCTTTGGAAAACAATGAATAACAAGTTTCTTTTCAAGCAAACCCATTTTCCTTTGTAAACTAAGTTTCTGAATTCCCACATTGGCCACAAAAAGTTTTGGAAAAGGGAATTAGGGCTTTATAAACTTTAGGCTAATTATAATTTCAGTCCTTATGATGTTTTATCCATTTTTAAAGGACTAGAAATGCAATATTCTTGAACTTCAAGGGCTTCTTCGGATCTTGGACTTTATGAAGGACCATTATTGATAATTTAGTATTGCTGAGGGACTAAATTTGCCAATTCTTCAAACTTGGAGGACCTTTTTGTAATTATGACAAACTTAAGGAACCAAACTTGTAATTATGAATTCACAAGGGTTTTAAGTGTCATTTCTTCATTCATTGAAGATCAATTTTGTATTTCTTCAAGTCTTCAAGGTTTAATCTTGGATAAATCATGAACTAGGGCCCGGTTCTTTGTACGGCTTCGTTTCTCGTGTCCGTTTTTCCTTGTTTCTTGTGATCTTTTATCTTTTTCACGATATCCATACCTAAAACACACAAGTAAACAAATGCAAGCATATATATGGTATTTTATGACATTTTAGTGCATTTAAAGCCCGAAAAGAACGATGAGATCACTTATTTATACTATAAAAACGAAAATCATTTTAATAAGCAAATGAAAGTCTGACATAGGGTACCGAAAGTCTAAAGTCTTGTTTTCTACCGAAAGTTTAAAGTCTAAGTGTTAATATTCTAAAGGGATAAATGTTTATACTTCATTTAAATTCATTTTATTTTGGTAAAGGAAAATGGGAGTTATAGACGGGTTTAGCAAGTGTGTTTCGAGTGTTATTAAAAATGGTTAAATTAAAAATACCGCCGAAAGGCCGTCGCTTTATTTTTAGAAAATTTAAAAGATATTTAAAAGAAAGTTAAAATGATAAATACATATGTGATGCCGAAAGGCTGCCGAGTTTTATTAAGTCGAGACGACATTTTCTTTACTTAGAAATTTGGTCGAGTATTACACCAACAAATATTTTCAGCATATTATTTAAAACTTAAACCGTGGTAAAGGGTGACGTGTGGGTGTAACATGAATGCATCCTTGCATTCTTTTAATTGTGACCTAATCTAGCGTTATATATTTAGGTTGCGATTTACGTTTGCTGCACTTGTGATTTTCATACTCTTGCTGTGAAATCTTAGCGTACTAAGGTGAGTCATACCCCTTATTAAACTGTCTTCTATGTTTAATCACTTGGGTGAGATAAATTCTTTGTTACCTGCCTAATGGACACAAAATCTTTTTAAATTGTTGCGTTGCTAAAAGTTATGTGTGAAGGAGCTTAAGTAGCGATAGCCCACTAGTCCCCTTTTATCATGAACCGTTAGTTACTCGGGATGAGTAGGCGCTTATGTTATGGATAGATCTATTAGGGTTTGACAACCCCCGTCTGGGTGTTCAAATACATCGCAATGCCAAACGGACGTATATCATATGGTTATTGCTATGTGGCCATGGGTTAGGCACCTACTTGGGGCAATCTTATATATTACACATGCATCAGTTGTACGTGCTTGTCATTAGCTTCAGTGTCATGAGCTTAGTGCTATCATAACTATAATTATCACATATGATTCCCATATGCATGACATTATATCTCCCATAATGGTCTCATATGCTTTAAACAGTTTGTTTGCGGTCTAATATCGAATGCTATGTTTTAACTTAAACCTATGAACTCACCAATCTTTGTGTTGACACTTTTAAACGTTTATCTTAGGTGTTGAAATACTTTCTTGTTGCTTGCTTTGGAGTCTACCGTACTTGGATTTGAAGACTTGCTCATGCTTAATAAACGTTTTACCACATTGTTGCTATTTAAAATCTGATTTCTGCCACTTGCTTAAACTTATTTAGGATTTGAACTTTGTATTTCTAAATCTAATGCAACGAGGTAAATTATTTTAAAACGTCTCATTTATAGTCGTTCTCTTGCACCTTGGACTTTGTTATTATGATGTAACAGCCCCGAGCTTTACCGCTTCCGCTGATCCATTTTTAGGGTGTTACAAGATAGGTCATTGAGTTGTGGAGAGTTGAAAGGTTTAGGTGGTGGTGGAATAATTTCTTTTTCTCCGGTACTTGGATTTATAGAGTAAGTCTCATTCCAATATTTAATCAGAGAGAAAGAATAATTCTTGGAGGATTTGGGAGAAGAGGAATCATGAGGATTCTTGTTCTTCTTGATCCAAACGGGTCGAACCGAGATTTTTGGTTTCTTTGAAAGCTTAGAAGAAGAAGCTTTAGGTTGAGAAGATTGTGACAAAGATATGTCAAGGTTAGGAATGGAAGAGTTAGGCATTATGAGGGATGAAGAGAAGAACTACCAAAAGAGAAGAATTTAAAGAAAGTAGACAAGGCAAAGATTTGAAATGAAAACAAAAGGTTTTAGGGAATGTTTAGCCAAATTGGGTAAAGAAGGAATCTTAACCAAGACAGTGGTCAAAGAAGAAAGACCAAAAGTAAGCCAAAAGTGGCTTTGCTATCCGCAGTTCTTTAATGGAACCCGCAGTTCCATATCGATATGGAGTCGCGCGACAAGCTAAGGAGCCGCGTACAGTGGACGTTAAACCATGATTTTTAAAGGTTTTGAAGAAAATAAGACTCTTTCAAAATTTTGCAAATCTTGGATTTTTACCTCTTTTAGCACTAGAGTATGCTAGGGTTGCATAAAAGCAACACACTCACAAAGAGTGTCTTGACAATGGGTGATAAAATATTTAGATAACATTTTGATTCAATTTTGAGTCAAGTTTTAGAGATTGTGATAGATTTAGGTTTAATTTTAAATAATTGAAGTTGATTAATGTGACCACATAGGTTAAAACACATAAAACTAAATCTATAGAACATCTTCATGAAAAACTCATGAAGGAAAGGAAATACAAGAAAAGAAATAACAACTAACTAATACAAAGTTAGCTTAAACTAATTCTTGATGGCATAGTCTTCTTTGACTTGACTTTCTTTAAAGACATTTGATTTTTAAAATCTTCATTCATCTCCTAGGAGGAGGAGGCATGAAGAACAAGGTAAACAAGAAATCATGAAACCTACTATAACGACCAAGCATATCCAACCTTAGGTTTTTAATGATGTAGTTGTTATAGAGACAACATGGGCAATTAGCACCATGAGCTTCTAGAAAACCAAATAAGTAAGGATCATCCATGAAGTGAGAAATAGGAATGCCCAAAAGAGGAGCATTAGTGTTTGAGGGAGGAGGAGGTGGTGGAGGCATAGTGTCCAAGGGTGATATGGGTGAGATGGGTGAATTTGGTGGAGTGAAAGGAGAGGTAACCAAAGTCTCAAGGACAAAAGGAATGCTTTGTAGAGGTTGAGGTAGAGTATTCCCATCCAAAGGAGGACTAGGAGTGAAGGGTGAGGACAACTCATTCATTCTTGATTGGAATAAGGAAGAGGTAGAACCATGTGAATGGTTAGTACCATAAGTTGAGTTAGTTTTGCATGGAGCAAGGGGTGGTGAAGGCGATGAGGAAATGAGAATAGGAGAAATCTCAGTTTTGGGAGTGTGAAAAGATGAAGAACCAAGTTTAGAAACTTAATCTTGATCTTAAGGTTTCTTTTGGAAGAGGAAGTTTTGGAAGAATTGGATGTTCTAGTGGACACCATGGTTGTGTGTTTAGGTTTAGAGAGAAGTTTAAGGGTTGAAGAACATAATCAACAAGAGAGGGTTTAAGATGAGGAATGGATGATCCAAACTAGTAATGGGTTAAAATCATTTTAGGTGAATAATGAAATTAGGTAGCCTAGTTTAGGAAAGTGCAGGTTTTTGCAAAAATTTTACCAAAGTTTACACAGATTAAGGAAAACAATGTAATGCAAAGATTATGTCGAACCAGTTGCTGGCGGTTCCTTATGTAGGGCCGCGGTTCGATATTTCGATAAAGAACTGCGGGGAAGATAAAGAACCGCCACCAGGGGATTCGAAAAAGTGCACTTCCTGAAACATTTGCTAGCCCAGATTTTATACTAAGGTTTATCAAGCCAAAGTGAACTATTAATAAAAATCTGGGAAGGTAACTAACACATAATATGCATAAAGCTATGCAAATCGAAAGATCGATCGCACAGACAGTTAGGATTAAAATACTAAGTAATCCAAACACAAAGTATTAGTTAATAAACATAACTTCCTAGAAATAAATAGAGAATAAGGAAATAATGTTCAACAATCCAAACATGTTCACAAACATGTCAACCATCATAAACCAAAGCTTCACTTCTTCTTTTTGCCAAGTCCCTTGATCGATTTGGTTATGCTCTTGAACGATCCTCCTGACTCCACTCGATGATCATACAACTCACCTTGGGTTTTAAGATTAGCACGATAGACATCCTCAAGTCCAAAGTTATCCGAAAGTCTACTAAAGGCATAGTGAGGAGGAGGGATGATTTTGTCTAACCCGTCCATAAAAGTGTCCATGGATTGGTGGGAGTCACTTGAAGAGCCAACATGAGCACTAGTGCCTACGCCACCACCATCACTTGGTGACATATCAAAGTCCTCATCATTGGAATCTTGTGGATCGGACTTTCTCGAACCTCGATCACTTCTAGACTTTCGTGGTTGTACCCTTTGAATAGGTAGCATAACTCGTTTGACCGAACAAAAGCGAGAAATGTTGATGTCGGGATAGTCTTCACCAACCTTCTTAAGAAGGCGAGTAAGGAGCATGCCATAGGGAAGGTTTATTTTGGGTTTGGAAAGAGCATAAGTGATTCGTCGAGCGATATAATATGCGAGATTGTACTTGGCATTGGTAGCGATGCAACATAACATGTGCGTCATACACGCCAGAATATGATCCCGGTTTCCACCAAGACAAAACACATTTTCCTTAAGGATGTCGGCCCAATGGACCATACAATCATTAAGGTCGCTTAAGAGAACCTCATATCGTTTTACCCGATGCTTGTTAGAGTGGAGGCTTCTTACAACGTTTCCACTACGCTCTTTACAAATGACATCAAGGATGAAGTCAAGGTCAATCTCTTCATTTTCATCTGGAGCACAATCGAAGGGTTCAAGGAGATAATAAAGCTTGCATTTATCCGTAAATCGACAAGTGCCTCTAAATGGAACACGAAGAGCTTGACCAAAGTCTTCAAGAGAGAGTTTAATGAGTCGGCCTTCAAGGATGAGCCTAACATAGACTCTACCGTTATCATAAACGAGAGAATATGTGCTAAAGAACTCCAATAGAAATTCGGGATATATATCCTCCTTGATGTCCAACAAACAATCAAACCCGATTTGTCCGAACATCGACTGAGTATATATATAGCCCTCAATATCCTCTTGGACAACTCTACCCTCGTGAAAGCAACAGTTTTGGAGTGAGGAGTAGGTGTCTGCAAGTTCAGGGTAAGGACACATTTCAGATAGGATTGTAATATATTGTTTAGTGTATTGGTGATCTTGTTGATATTCCGAAGGCATTATTAGTACCTAAATAAGCACAAAAATATTTCCCCAATCACTCATTTGTTACATATAAACCAAAAAATCAAAAAGATGAGAATGTGTTTCATCAATCTCTTGACAAACAAAGGATTAATCCTTATCATTCTCATGTTCACAATGTACCCAATTCATCATTGACAATAACATATTAACTATGTAAAATCAACAATGAACTTGAACATTGGTTTTTCAAAACAAAGTTTTTAGGTAAGCATTTAACAATGCCATTACCAACTTGTTCATGGGTTCATATCAATTCCATAATTTAACCAAAATTATTTAGTTAAAATTCGGATTGTTCTACAAGTGGGTTATAGTGAAATCTCATTGAATATGAACCTAAGGAATCATGGCAAGATTACTATGTCAACTCTTATTCCTAGTAAGGTTCTAATTCAATGTCAATTTTAAAAATCCCTAGTTATGAATGTATGAACCCTAGAACAAATTAGATGAAATTGAAAGAAATAACTTACAATTAATTGATCTAATTGATCTTGAATGAAGGATGAGTGAAACCCACCAATTGGAATTAATTAATCTTGAGTAATTGAAGGTTTGGAGGTGCAAAAATGGTGGAGAAACTAAAACCCGTCGCTATGTTGGAGAAGAGAGAGAGGGTATGTGATGAGATGACATTTATACATGATCTCATCGTTCTTTTCGGGCTTTAAATGCACTAAAATGTCATAAAATACCATATATATGCTTGCATTTGTTTACTTGTGTGTTTTAGGTATGGATATCGTGAAAAAGATAAAAGATCACAAGAAACAAGGAAAAACGGACATGAGAAACCTGGCACTTTAGTCGCAATCACTGGCCGTGGTTCCTTATCGATAAGGAACCGCGCATTTGAGCCGCGACGATAAAGAACCGCCTACAGTGGCGAGTTTTTATCAAGGAAAATCAAATAATTTTTCAAAACTAATTTTTTTTTAACTCCTTAAAATATGTCTTAAGCCTTTTGGAAATCATTGGACCACCACAACACTAGGTAATAATGCTTTAATGAAGGATTACGAGTTGAATCGAGATAGGAAAAGACCGAAACGAACAAACGACTACTCATAGAAAAGAAGCAAAGAGGAGAGAAGTCAAGAGGAGTGAATCAAGACCAAGAACAATGCTCAAGAGACAAATGACAATCTTCAAATCGAGGATACGAAGAGATTGTGTCATATATAGTGGTTTAAGACGTGCCTTTCCAGCAAAAGTCTAAACGGCTTTGGTAATGAACTATACCAAGCAATTTTGATACATAGAGTAAGATCATTTTCAAGAGAAGTCTTACTCTACTTAAAAATGTGAGCAAAGTATAGATACACTTTCTCTCCCGTATGATCAGACAATTATTATTGCTAGGATTAACAATAACAATATCCTTGGAATATTTCAATTCCAAATGTGTAAAATCCAACTACAACTTGTGAAGTAGTTTGGTATCTCAAGGGATTCATCAATCATCCTAGAGATGAGCTTAATTACACAAGTTACACATGATATAGGGCCTACTAACCGTAAAGGTGCAAAACATGGAAATCATGCTTGATACTTTAAGCTTCTACTAACTCACTCTACATCTTCATAGTGAGTAAAGTATCCAAGCAATGAGGGTCTAAAAGGGAAAAAGGAAAGAATCACAAACCATAAACAAATGTCAAGGAAAGGATGCCAAGAACAAGCATATAGTCAAGTAATGATCAAAATAATGATCAATATGGCATGTGAAAGAACGAAAACGTACCTTAGCCACAAAATGTATTCCAAGATTTCAAGGAAAAGCTCAACCATGACTAAAGTGACTACTAATTAAAAGGTTTATTTTCAATAAAAAATAGTTTTGACCAAAGAAAAACTTTAGTACAACTTAACCTTCTAATTTGAGGAGAGAATGGATCGATCTAAGTTTTAAAGTACAATATACTTCAAAGATCTTGTGTCACCATCGCTCTAATACCAATTATAGAAAGTAGAATGGGTGGGGTTGAATAGTTTCTCTTTGATTTATCTCCTAATTAAAATTCCTTTTAATTAGGTGAGTGTCAAAACCATCTTCTACTTGAAAGCTAGTTGCATAATGATTAGGTTCAATTCTAATGCATTAACAATGAAAAGTAGTAAGTGTAATGATGATGAATGTAAGTAAAGAGTAAGGAAACAAACAACCTAGTAGGAAGACGCCAGGATTTATAGTGGTTCGGCAACGAAGCTCGATCCTCGTTCCTACTCCACTCCTCGAGTACACCTACTCGAGATTTACACTATATCAACAAGCTCACTTCTTGGCGGAGAAAACCTTACAATGTCGCTTACATTATTTTCCGACACTGAGCTAAATGTCGAGACCTAATCATAGCTAGGACCAATCTACACAACGTCATCCACTTCACCATTTTACGACACAAGGATAGATGTCGAGTTTTAATCAAAGGATATAACCAATCTTCACAACGTTTCCTACTTCACCATCTTCCGACACAAGGCTAGATGTCAAGTTCTAATCCAAAGCTAGAACCAATCTTCATGACTCTTTACTTTGAAGCTAAGTGAGAACTTCACACAACACAACTACACATCACTTTATAGTTTAGTGAGAACTCACAAGACACAACCACATCACTTTATAGTTTAGTGAGAACTTACATAACTTATTACAACTCAACTAAACATATCCAAGTAAACACAAGTAACTTGGATCCACACAACATAAATCCAAGCACACACATATGCAAAGGATTTACACAACACAAATCTAAGTATTCACAAATATCTTGGATGAACATAACTAGTCCAAGTATTCACAAATACATTGGATCTACACAAGACACAAATAAACAAATGATGAACATGACTAGATCTTTAGGAGAGGATGATCTTCATCAAGGCTTCATCTTTAATCACATCACAAGTGTGTGAGTGATCTTCTCTTTGGACAAGGTAAAGAAGGAGATCAAGAGGATAATCATAAGTAAACATACTTAACACATTAATTGATCATTTACAAATGATTAGGATTAGAAAGAAGAAAGAACGCTGAAAGAAATGTCCAAAAAGGGTTATGGAAAATGCAGATTTGATCCACTATTTATAGAAGACAAAACCCAACGACTAACTGGGGGTGGTTCCTTATCTCCCTAGGCGGTTCCTTATCAATAGACAACAGCGTAGGCACTTAAGGAACCGCGGAGGTAGACTCCGCTCTGTTTTGTCTTTTAGTGGATTTGAAATATCTAAGGCTGTTTAAACCTTCAAAGGATATTCTTATGACATTTGGAATATGCCATATTCAGATTTACATTTTCATTTTAATAAAACATTTTCTTAAAAATAAAGTTTATTAAAAATCATTGGTCACATCCGACAAAAGTGAGTTTTAAGGCTAATCACTTTTATGATCACTAAGCATGATTAAGATATGTTAGTGTAATGATTATTACCTTGATGATAGTGTTTGTTAGATAATTCGTTTTATGATTGTGTTTGACAATAAATGTCTTTGTAATTTTTGGTGATCAAAACTAAGAAAGATTAGTTAGCACTAGCAATGTTTTTAGGCATTGCTTTGCATTAACATAATATAAAGAATAAAAGAGAGATGAAGAACCAGAGAGAAAGGAGAGAAAAGATAGAGATATTAGATTAAGTGAAAATGTATGAACCAACCCCTCCTAACAAGCTAAAAAGGGGGTTTATATAGCCCACCATACATGTGGGCTTAATGGGTTATATTGTCACTGTGAACCCATACTAGCTATATATTGTTGGAGTGACCGATCCTTCCTAAATACGTAAAAACGTATTTCCAACAATCTCTCCCAAAGGGAGATCATTCCAAAGTACAAGGGGGTTACCCAAGTTACAATAATAATATAAACCTATCATACTATGTTTGTCTTGAGCTCGTAGTCTTTTTCTTTCTTTTCTTTTTCTTTAACATGTGAATATGCTTGATGTGATCTTTGACTTTAGTCTTGAGCATGTTGCATTGCCTTGGACTTGTACCTTCATTTCTTGTGATATTCTCATTATCGTGACTTCATGAGCCACACACTTATACCTTTGTAAATTCTTGAAAGCTTCAGAGTTTGATACAGCGGAAGACTTGATGTTGAACTTTCTAGAATTTACTGAAGTCTTAAGTGCAAAAAGTATAAGCATGTGGGGACGACTTCTTCTCGGACACCGCAACACCATCGTCTTCAAATGCAACAACATAAGTATACACAAATGAAATGGATTTGACATTTCATTCTAATTCGGTAGCATTTTACCTCCGGTCGGTGAAGACCGTTGGACGATATAAAATATCGTACTTTTGGCAGGTAGTTTCAATTAAGAACCTCCATTACAAGATTCCGCGGGTAAACCTTTTCTATTTACTCGACCGTCTCAAAGCTAACTACGAACGTAAAGAGTGAGTCATTTAGATAAAATTATCCGTATAACTGAAGCCGTCAATTCAAATTCCTGGAACAAGTTTGATTTATTTATAATCGCACCATAGTTGCTTTCTAGTTGTCACTATCTTGATAAATATAGAATCTTGCAAGTTACCTACCAAGTTCTGTTTGATGTTAACACTAGAAGGATTTCCATTCTTCCTTGTAAACACTAAAGTGTGTCACTCTAAATGTTCTGGCAAGATCAGTAAGATTTTGTGTAGAGGCTTGGAACAAGTTTGAATTCAATTAAGAATTAAACTACTGTTGCTTTCTAGTTATCACAAGTTTGACTCATAAAGAATCGCACACGTCACCTACCATGAGCTTTTGATGTTCACTCAAGAAGGATTTCCATCTTCATTGTAAATACTTGTGTTTACTCAGATGTTCAGGTAAGATCATGAAGATTTGTAGGACTCTTAATATCTTTCTTACTTTTCATAGTGTGTGAAGAAGCAAGGAAATATGGAAATGGTGTCCTAGTGATATTATAAATATCTCAAATGGCTCTAGACTCGATTGTGCATTTTGGATTTTTAATGATTGGAGGCTGTAGAGGAGTGCCACCATTTCAATATTTATTCAGAGTGAATAAATCGATAGATAACGTGTTGATCTCCGTGTGATTAAAACAAATACCTTTTGAGAGATATCTGAGTTAGTTGGGATGGGTTGTGCATTATATCACTGGGTCTATGATGTCTTTCTTTAATATTGATCATCATTAAAATGATCTCAATAACAAATGAGTTGACCCGATTTATGCCTAAGTCGTAAGGAGGGCTACTTTCTTTACACCCTTTATCTTTACAATTCTTTTTCATTCTTCAACCCCTTAAATGCTTACTAGTACGTCATTACTAGCACCTTGTTATGATTGTTCCAGTGCTAACTTAAGTACTTGGTCGGCATTGAGCTAAGTTCACATTCTTTCTCCATCTTTCAAGGAATACTATTTTTAGCCATGGAATGTCCTTGGGAAGATTCCTCCGGTTTTGGAAGAACCATTGGACTTAACCTATCCTACCATCCATATGTCACCACAATCGTTATCGTCGTGAAATAAATAGGTTATGGATAAGTATATGTTAGCCTCAAAATATTGAGTCAAACAAGAATGCTCGGTCATAGGTTATTATTGTAACATTAGTTAGAACGTTGTAATAGGTAGTTAATTATTCGTGGTTTACGGGCTTGGATTTAAACTAATTAAAGTCCAAAAGACAAGCCCGACCCAATATATAGCCCATTAAAGCCCGCATGTGGGTGGACTATATATACTACCCTCCTAGCATGTTAGGAGGGTGGGATGGTCATTTGTATCTAATATTATTCTAATCTAATATTCACCAAGTTAATCATCTCTCTCTACTTTCTCTCACTACTTTCTCTCTCTAGGAATCCATCTCTTTTCATCTATTTTCTTTCTATAATCATCTAAATATTATGGGACAACAATTAGTATCAATCGCCATGGGGTAGATTTTGCTTGGTTGTTTGGTTTGAATTTGATTCGGTTGATTTTTTCATATAAATCATCCTGAATTAAATTTTGTTTAGTATTTTCGGGCTAGAAATCTTGATATAAATCATTTATATCGATCTGGTAGGGATTTGGTTTGGTTTTCGTGGTCAAAATCGCAAGATTTTGAGGTGTTTGGATTGTTTTTTGAGTTACGGTTTCATTGTTTCAAGAACATACCGAAAAGAAGATTTTCAGAAAAGGGTTAATTATTCCGAAAAAACAGATTTTCGGAAAAGGGTTTTCTATTCCGAAGAAGTGAGTATTCTGAAAAAGTGAATATTCCGAAAAAGTGACTTATTCCGAAAAAGCCTCTATTACGAAGAAGGTAAGTTTCTCTGAAATTTTCATTTTCTCTTAATTTGGTATTATTCCGAAGATTATTCCAAAGATTATTCCGAAGAGTATTACGAAGATTATTCCGAAGATTATTCCGAAGATTATGCCGAAGATTATTCCGAAGATTATTCCGAAAAGTCTCATTTTCTGAAAAAGCATTTATTCCGAAGATTATTCCGAAGATCCACATTTTTCTGATATCACCATTATTCCGAAGAAGTTGTTTTTCCTGAAAACATCAATTTTCCGAAGATCCACTTTTTTCTGAAAACGCCATTATTCCGAAGAAGTTGTTTTTTCTGAAAACATCAATATTCCGAAGAAAGGCATTTCTCTGAAAACCTTGTTATTCCGAAATACACCAATTTTTCTGAAAATGTTAGTTATTCATAAAAAACCCAACAGTGAAAATACGTGTGATTTTTCGCCTTCGATTTTTTGGTTTCCTGTGAAGACAATTTTTAGGGGATTTTAACATTTTTCATTGACAACAATAATCAACACACATCTACTTAAGATCCATTCTCAATTCATCGATTTAATGTCTCTAGATATGGATTCTACTCAATAGTATCGTGTTACAAACAACAATATCATGGTGGCGGGTAATAAAGAGAGACCACCAATGCTTGCGTCTGGTCGGTATGCTCAATGGCAATCTCGTTTCATACGATATCTTGATACAAGACCCAATGGTGATGCCTTGAGGAAATGTATTACTCATGGACCATATGTATTCAAGAAAATCTCAATTCCTCCAAGAGCAGCCACAGATACTACTGATCCAATTCCTGCAAGTGAACGTGATGAAACAAGAGCTGATCTCACACCTGAAGATTGTGCCTGGCATGATGCGGAGAAGGAAGCCATCTATATGGTTCTAAGTGGGATTGGAGATGATATTTACTCCACGGTTGATGCATGCGCTACAGCACATGAAATGTGGACTGCGATTGAACGCTTGTAACAAGGAGAATCACTCAACAAACAAGATGTCAAAACAAACTTGTTTTAGAATTTTGGCAAGTTTACTTCAAGGGATGGAGAATCAATTGACTCTTACTACTACAGGTTTTATAAGATGATGAATGACATGACAAGAAATAATCTGCAAGTCTCCACCATGCAAGTCAATGTTCAATTTCTTCAACAACTTCAACCCGAGTGGACAAGGTTCGTCACTTTAGTGAAACAACAAGAAAAGCTAGACGAGGTCTCATATCACCGACTCTTTGATATCTTGAAGCAATTTCAGAATGAAGCAAATGAGATTCAAGCTGAACGTGTTGCCAAGACGGCTACTCCACTTGCTTTAGTGACTACCACTCAACATGTTCAAGATCCTCACTCTCGTGCTCCTAAGCCATACTCCACTACATCATCTTCACCATGATATTCCACTACATCATCTTCACCACGATATTCCACATCATCTAAGTCTCCATCTTCCACAAAATCTCGAGGTAAAGTGCCAAGAGCACCATCACCACCATCTGAGTCATCATCTGAAGAAGACAGTGATGAAGACCAAGCTCAAAAGAATCGAGAGATGAAACAACAAATTGCTTTCATAATGAAGACTTACAAGAAAATCTACAAACCCGCCAACAACAATCTTCGCACATCATCTAACACAAAGAACCGATACGTTGAGAGTCCTCCAAGGTATGACACACGTCGACGTGGTGAAAGTCCTTCTAGGTATGATCGACATAATCCAACGCATGTTGAGGGTTCTGCAAGATATGATCGACAAACTGCCAAGTATGATATTCAGAGGATTGATGATGCTACTGGGAATAGGGAAACGGTTGGAAGTCAAGTGGTTCAGCAGAGTGGGATTCAATGTTTTAATTGCCAAGGTTATGGGCATATGGCAAAGGAATGCAGGAAGCCAAAACGGGTGAGAGACTCTGGTTATCATAAGGAAAAGATGATGCTATGCAAAAAGATGGAAGCAAGGGTTAAATTGTCAGTTGAGGAAGGAGCAATGCTTGATGATACTGATGATGAAGATTCTGATCAAGAGCTCGATGCACATTACTCGTACATGGCAAAGGTTGAAGAAGTTCTCAAAGTCACTGAAGATGACAATGGCCCTATCTTTAACACTGAGCCAATCGATAAGGTACACACTACTGATGAATATAATGTGTTTGGTGATATTCCTGAGCATAGTGATCTACCCAATGCCATTAATGACACTTGTATGATGGAAACGGTTGATAGCAATACCACACCCGATTCATCAGACATGTGCAATAATGAGTCTGAGGATGATCAACATGCAAATGAATATGATGAAGAGGAACGTATTGCGCTTTCTATTTTAATTGCTACTTTACAAAAAGGTGTCACTGAAAATAAAAAGAGTCAAAAGCAATTAAAGAAGGCAAACGCTACGCTCACTCAAACTTTTGAAGAATGCAAAGCTGCTCTTATCAAATCTACTGAGATGACTGAAAGCTATAGAGATGAGCTCCTTCATAAAACCAAAGAGCTTGAGGGGTACAAGGGAAGTGCGTTAAAAAGTCAAAAGGACGATTTTGAAAACAGATATAATACCACTCTTGAGTTATTAGCCAAAGAGAAGCGTCAATATAATGTTTTCTTAATGGATTAACGTCAAAAAACGTACCTTGCCAATACCAAAGTTAATGAACTTGAACAAAAGCTCTCTATGATCACTACAGATTCTGCTAAAATTCTTAAGGATAAGAAACAAGAGGTAGATGCGTTAAAACAAGACTTCAAAAGTAGATATGATAAAGAAATCGAAAAAGTAACAAAACTAGAAGAACAAGTCGAATTTTTGAAGAACGTTGTTTATAAAACGCATGATTCTATTCAATCCGTAAGAATGCTAACACCTCCTTTGATGTTTAAGGGTCAAGCTAGCTTTGCAAGTCCTGAGTACCTTGCCAAAGCTCAAGCTGTGAAGTCGTGTCTTTATCTTGATGAGACTGAAAGGACCGATCTTGATTGCATGCCTGTAAGTGCCGATAGTGACGAGACTTCCCTTTGGGATGATGATAGTCAACCGCTTGTCAATAAGGAGTTTGTGAAACCATATAATTATGCTTATGAGAATAGTCTTTATGGTCTTTTCAACAAACAAACTCAGAAAACTCATGAGGAAGTGTTTCTAGAATGCAAACAAAAGAGAATTCAATAGAAGAAAGCATTTGACCCTAAGAAATCTAATGTTTACAAATAAATAAACTACCTCCCTCTAGATGAATCTAAAAGCAAGAGTAGGAAAATATTAGGTATTCTTAAACACCACATAGATAATGTTAAATCTATTGTTGAAAGAAACTGGGCAAAACGTGAAAATGCTGAGTGGACACGTCTGATTCCTCAAGATATTACTTTGCTTGTGAAAGAACTCTTAATTCCTAACACGGCGTTGATTAAAGAAACTGTTCTTCAACTTGAGGAGTTCATTCGGACTGAAATGTATGATGATTTAAAATATGTTTAATCTCTTGAGAAACACATTGAAGATCTTCAAATGGAGAAGTCTGATTTTTCAGATGAATATGATTTACTATTGCAAGAATGTGTTTCTAACGATGTTATGTGTGCTTATTTTACATCCTGTGCTGATATTGATGAACATTCTGATGTTGCATGCAAATATCTTGATAAGATCAAAGAATGTGAGCGTCTTGAAATTGAGCTTTCGAAACGTAAAGAAAATGTTGATAAAAAGGCTTTTGAGTTACTTCAACACAAAACAGATTTCCTTCAAAAACATTGTCATTCTCTTGAACTTGCTTTGTAAAAAGACGTTGGTAGTTTTCCACATGATAATAAATTGCAAGAAAAACTTTCCCAAATGTTTCGCGAAATGAATGAACAGAATTTGGAAATTAAAGGGTTGAAAGCTCAGTTACAAGACAGGGACAGAGCGATAGCAGAGTTGCAGAAACTCGTTGCTAAAATGGGTGGGAAAGTTGTGGAATCTAGCACTAAGAAACTTGTTGTTAGACAACCCAATGCCTCTAAAGTAAATAGATCCTCTATCTTAGGAAAACCATCTGCTTTATCAAATTCCTCGTTTGTAAAACCTGTGTTTGCCCCCAAGATGGATGGAAAGGAAAGGTTACCACAAAATCAACCCATAAGGAATACTATAGCATCAAGCGTTAAGCACAATAATGTGTTTAAACCAGGGATGTATAAAATGACCACTAAGCCCACAAACAAAGTTACTCAATCACATCAGACTTCTAGAAACACTAATATTCGTGTGTCTTCTACTACAGGAATAGTCTCCACTACTAGTGTTAGCCGGCCTCAGCTTAAGAGCACTCAAGTGAATGATAAGGTCTGGAAACACAAGAATCAAGGGAAGATGAAGGAAGTAGAAGCACACCCTAGGAATTTGAATGTTTTTAAGAATAAAAAGTCTGTAATCGCATGTAATGACGATATGAATGATGTGAATGATTTGAATGCTATGAATGTGAAATTTGTTTGTGTCAAATGTGGCAAGTGTGCTAATGCTAATCATTATGTGTGTGCTATGAATAAAGTCAAAGGCGTAGAAACTAGAACTAAGAAGCAAGTTGCAATGCCTATTAGAGCTAGTAAACCCAAACGCAAAGTGAACCATTCTGCTGCTACCCCTACTAAGAAAAGTAATGCATCAGACTCTACCACTAAGAATCCTAGAAGCAAAATTAAGGAATTATATGAATCTGCTAGCAAGTCTTGGAAATGGTGGTTTGCTAATCAATGTCCTCCCATATATAAATGGATGCTGAAAGCTAAGACAGAAAATGTGAAAACGAGTGTTAGTTTGCCTTTAAATGTTGATAAGGACACTAATTATTCTACTATCACAACTACTGTGGTATCCAATTTAGCAAATGCTCCATCGTGTTCTAACTATTCTGCAGGTGATACAAATAATTCTCTTCATACTGGACTCCGGATGCACGAAGCACATGACGGGGAATATCAAGCTTCTAATTAACTTCGTGGAGATGTTCCTGGGTACGGTCCAATTCGGAAATGATCAATTTGCACCGATCCTAGGATATGGAGATTTGGTTCAGGGGAATATTACAATCAAAACGGTATACTACGTCGAAGGGCTCAATCACAATCTTTTCTCGGTTGGTCAATTCTATGATGCGGATTTGGAGGTTGCTTTCAGAAAGAAGACATGTTTTGTTCGTGATTATGATGGGAATGACTTACTTACCGGTACACGGGGTACTGATCTTTACACAATTTCACTCCAAGACACAACTTCATCAACTCCAATTTGCTTCATGGCTAAAGCTTCAACAACTCAGGCATGGTTATGGCATCAACGTCTTTCTCATCTCAACTTTGATACCATCAACCTGCTTTCCAAGAAAGATATTGTGAGGGGCCTTCCAAGTTTAAAATTCATCAAAGGTCATCTTTGTTCTTCTTGTGAGCTCTGTCAAGCTAAACGAAGTAGCTTTAAAACAAAGACTACACCAAGCTCTAAAGGACGGTTAGATCTTCTTCATATAGATTTGTGTGGTCCCATGCGTGTTCATAGTATCAATGGGAAGAAATATGTTATGGTAATTGTCGATGACTACTCAAGATATACATGGACTCACTTCTTGAGGTCCAAGGATGAAACACCCGATGTTCTCATCAGCTTCCTTAAATTGATACAACATGGTCTTCAAGCTCAAGTTAAAGTGGTTCGTACTGACAGAGGTACAAAATTTTTGAATTCAAAACTGAGAAACTATTTTGAAGCCGAAGGGATTGAACATGAAACATCTATTGCTCGAACACCCGAACAAAATGGCGTTGTTGAAAGACGAAACCGTAATTTAGTTGAGGCTGCTCGAACATTACTATCTGCTTCAAAACTTCCACTATACTTTTGGGCCGAAGCCGTGTCAACCGCATGCTACACACAAAACCGCTCCTTAATTATCCCAAGACACGAAAAGACACCATATCACATAATTCATGATCGAAAACCTTCACTCAAACACCTTCATGTTTTTGGATGTACTTGTTACATTATTCGAGATGGTGAAAATTTGGATAAAATGAAAGAGAAAGGTGATGCATGTATTCTTGTGGGATATGCAACTCAGTCTAAGGGATATAGAGTATACAACAAGAGAACAAAATTGACTGTCGAGACCATTCACATCCGATTTGATGAATTGCAAGAAATGGCACTTGAACAAAACAGTTTAAGTCCCGATCCTCAACGACAAACGACTTCCGTTCACAACCGCACGGAACTCGGAACTCAAGATCACAGCAATGAACCGTCAAGTTCAACGCTGGTTCCAGAACATGTTCCTAGAGATGATATGACAGTCAACACGACAATTTAAGAGTTGGAAATGTTATATGGACCAATGTATGATGAATATTTCATGGGGGAGAAACAAGTTGTATCGAAGTCTTCCGCTTTCAGTCATGATAAGAATGATGATACCGATCATCATCTACAACCGGATACAACTTCATCTACTTCAACACGGGTTGCTGCAGATTTACCTATCACTTCAACAATCGATCCTACAACATCCACAACTATTGTTATTGCTCTAGAGAACACAAATCAAGCAGAAGATGCATTATCTTACGAAACCGAATTTATCAACCCGTTCGGTACACCGGTACACGAAACTGGAGAGTCTTCTACTCGCCATGTTGATCCGTCAAATATGCATACATTCTATCAAAGACATCCTTCAACACATCATTGGACCCGAGATCATCCTTCGGTTCATGTAATTGGAAACCCTTCACAGCCCGTTCGCACAAGACGACAGCTCAACACCGATGGCGATGTTTGTATGTTCGCACTCGCTGTGAGTTCAGTTGAACCGAAAAACATCAAAGAAGCCATGGCTGATCACGCTTGGATTGAATCGATGACGGATGAACTTCAACAATTTGAAAGACTTAAAGTCTGGGAACTTGTTGACAGACCATACGATGTAATACCATTAAATCTTCGATGGATCTGGAAAAACAAGATGGATGAAGAGAACACGATCATCAAGAATAAATCTAGGCTTATGGCTAAAGGGTATGGACAGAAAGAGGGTATTGATTTTGAAGAATCATTTGCACCAGTAGCTCGAATGGAAGCGGTCAGGATTTTTCTTGCTTATGCTGCACATAAGGGATTTATTGTCTATCAAATGGATGTAAAGACGGCATTTCTTAACGGTCCTTTGAAGGAAGAAGTCTATGTCACGCAGCCAGAAGGATTCGTCAATCCTCATTATCCTGACAAGGTGTATCGTCTCCACAAAGCACTATATGGACTCAAGCAAGCTCCAAGGGCGTGGTACGACGAGCTCTCAAAATTTCTGGTCTCCAAAGGTTTCTCAAAAGGTTCCATTGATCTAACTTTGTTTACTTATAAATATGGGGATGACATTTTGCTTGTGCAGATTTTTGTTGATGACATTATTTTCCGGTCTACAAACCCAAAACTTTCAAAATGGTTTGAAAAAGTAATGCACAGCAGATTTGAAATGTCTATGATGGGCGAAATAAAATTCTTTCTAGGAATTCAAGTTCACCAATCCCCAAGTGGTATCTTTATTAACCAAGCTAAGTATTGTCAAGAGATAATCACAAAGCATGGTATGACATCATGTGACCCCGTTGGGACACCTTTATCAACCACATCCCTAGATGCTGATTTGAAGGGATTGCCCATAGATCAAACGAGATATCGTTCCATGATCGGGTCCCTCATGTACTTGACAGCAAGCAGACCTGATATACATCATGCTTCATGCTATTGTGCACGATATCAAGCAAGACCCACTGAAAAGCACCTTAAGGAGGTTAAACGGATCTTTTGGTACCTTAAGAATACCATTCATATGGGACTCTGGTATCCGAGGGAAACTGGTTTCTTTCTAACGGCCTATTCAGATTCTAATCATGCAAAGACACCCGTAAAATCACTTCTGGTAGTGCACAATTTCTAGGTCAAGATAAGCTTGTGGATGGTCTTCAAAGAAGCAGGATTACACATCACTGTCATCAGCCGAAGCGGAGTATGTGTCTCTATCTGCGTGTTGTGCTCAAGTTCTTTGGATGAGAACACAACTCATGGATTATGGCTTTCACTTTGATAAAGTACCTATGTATTATGACTCAAAGTCCGCCATAGCCATCTCCTGCAATCCGGTACAGCATTCCCGCACAAAGCACATTGACGTCAGATATCACTTCATTACGGAACAAGTTGAAAAGGGTATTGTCGAATTATACTTTATTGGAACTGATTACCAATTAGCTGACTTGTTTACAAAAGCCCTCTCGAAAGAGAGGTTTGCGTATCTTGTTAGGCAAATTGGTATGAGATGTTTGACTCCAGCAGAACTGGAGATACTGGCAAAGAAGCCTGCTTGATTCATCTATCAAATATCTATTTATAAATATTAATGAAAAATAAAAATACAAAATTAAAAAATCTTTGATAATCCAAAAATATTCTTCTCGACATGTCTTTCAGTATCGATAATATGAACGTACCTAGAAATGTCGCTCAATAACGACACGGGTGTGTACATAAAGCTCGAATGAAAGTTGTAAATATTTTTCAAAACATGTCATTTCAATGATTTACAATTACATTCAGATTGTGAATCGTGCTTCAAAGAAAGGAAAGTTGATCACGGATGATAACTTATCCTTCATAACGGGAAAATCAATTTTCTCGGTCATGAGCTCTCATTAAAAACATTCCAAGTTTTTAAGCTCATGTAAACGACTTACAGTTAAATGTCAGACTGTAACTCGAACTTCAAATAATGGAAAGTGTATCTTTAAAGATAACTCATCCTACCAAACGGGTAGAGCAATCTATCACGGGTTGAGCTTGTCACAAAACATTCAACGTGTTGAGCTCAACACAATGGCTTGTAATCACTTTCAGAATGCAACACGGATCTAAATTCATGGGGGAGTGTACGCTTTTGTGCTCTTACCCTTAGCAAAAGAAGTTAAATCTTCTTACACTTGAGTGGATTTGTCAAGACATTCAAAGTCTATGAACTCAAGTTTATGCTTTAGAAAAACCTCTTCGACAAAAAGAATTGATTTTTCAAAAAGCGTTGAACACAATTTTTTCAAGAATTTCTCAATGATATTCAAAATCTTTCAAAAATTGTGTGTTCAACAACTCCTATCCTCAAAAGTTTAATGTGGATCATATCCTCATAATGACCATTACATTGGATCATTTTTTGAGGGGGAGATTTCCAAAATTCATGCTAAGTTTGACACATTTTTCTCCCAAAGATTTTCAAGAATATTTTTCAAAATTTATTTTAATCAAATTTGGTATCTCTAATATCAAAAGATTTTATATATTAGAGATAGGGGAGAAAATGTGATTAAAATGTGATCTAAAGATTCAAGCACTCATGGTTACGATCAAATACCCACAACATCTTTAATTCATGACTTATTGGTGTCAAAAGGGTGGTTAGGTTTAAGTCCTATGATCCAACCAGAACCGGAGGGATCTTGCCAGGGACAATCCAATAGATTATTAGAAGTCCTTAGGAAAGATGGAGTAGAATGTGAACGAAGCTGAATGCCGACTGAGTACTGATGATAGCACTGGAACAATCACAACAAGGTGCTATTAATGATGTCTTGGTAAGCATTGAAGGGGTTGAAAAATGAAAAAGAAATGTAAGGATAAAGGGTCTAAAGAAAGAAGCCCTCCATACAACTTAGGCAGAAACCAGGTCAACTCATCATGAAGACAACTCATCATGGATCTAGTGATGTGAAGCACAACCCTTTCCTAGCTATTCAGGCTTCTCTCAAAAGAAGTTTGTTTTATTGTCACGGAGATCAACATGACTTCTATTGACTTTCTCACTCCTAGATAGTTGATATTGAATAGGTGGCATCTGCTCCAGCCTTCGACTACTAAAAGTGCACAAATCGAGTCTAGAGCCAAGAGATCAATCAAATCTCGTTAGGACACACGGATGAAGATCAAGAGATTCCTACGCTATATCCTTGTGATATTGCTAGAACAATCAGAGTGATACTACTTAGTATTTACAATGATGAGTGGAAATCCTTCCAGTATTAACATTAAACAGCACTGCGGTAGGTCATGTGTAAGATTCTTTATGAATTGAACATATGTAAAACTGAAAAGCAACAGTTGTTTGATTCTGAATTGATTCAAACTCGTTTCAGGTTTCTACGCAATATCTTTATGGTCTTGCCAGAACATTCAGAGTGATATTCATTAATATTCACAATGACGAATGGAAATCCTTCTAGCGTCAACATCAAACAGCGCTACGGTAGGTGACTTGTGAGATTCTTATGAATCAAACTTGTGTCAACTGGAAAGCAACAATGGTAAGATTCTTAATGAATCAAACTTGTTCCAGGAATTTGAATTGACGACTTTAATCAAGCGGATATTTATCCAATTGATTCATTCTTTATGTTCGCAGTCTTGCTTTGAGACGGTCGAGTAAAGAGAACGGCTAGTACAGCCGCGAAACCCTGTCAAGGAGATTCTTAATTGAATCTACCAAATCACAGGTACGGTATTTAATATCGTATAACGATCTTCACCGACCGGAGGTAAAACGCTACCGATTTAGGACGAATGTCAAAGCCATTCAGTCCGTGTCTATGTTCTGTCTCGAGAAGGTGGCGTCACGGTGTACTCAACAAAGTCAAAGATTCATAACCACATATTCATGCCTAAAGTCTTATTCAACAATTAATAGTGTGAGCATGTGGATGAAGACACAAGATCGCGAGATGGCAAAGACAAGTCAAGAATGATTTGAAGATCTCAAGATAAAAGACTAAGTCGAAAGACAATGACAAAGGCTCAAAGATCACAGCATGAAGGAACAAAACTATTGTTACACGTTCAAGACTCATTTATGACGAGATTCGTAATCTCCATTGATCTCCAAATATCAAAAGGGTATGACCTCACATTGGGGGAGATTGTTAGCCTCAAAATATTGAGTCAAACAAGAATGCTCGGTCATAGGTTATTATTGTAACATTAGTTAGAACGTTGTAATAGGTAGTTAATTAGTCGTGGTTTACGGGCTTGGATTTAAACTAATTAAAGTCCAAAAGACAAGCCCGGCCCAATATATAGCCCATTAAAGCCCGCATGTGGGTGGACTATATATACTACCCTCCTAGCATGTTAGGAGGGTGGGATGGTCATTTGTATCTAATATTATTCTAATCTAATATTCACCAAGTTAATCATCTCTCTCTCTACTTTCTCTCACTACTTTCTCTCTCTAGGAATCCATCTCTTTTCATCTATTTTCTTTCTATAATCATCTAAATATTATGGGACAACAGTATATGTCACCATGAAATCTATTTTTAAATACAATTCCATTTGCTCCCCCTAAACATATGCCTCGATATTCGAATATATTTCGCACATGTGGGGATGAGCCAACACATTAAGTCAAACCAATGTATTAAATAATCTCATATTAAATCACATTTCTCTCCTATATTAAAAATATTAACCCAATCGATATATTTGATATCAATTGACTTAATAAAGTTGTAAGAAAACTTGGGAAGAAAGATGCAAGGCCGAATTATCTTCATGATTGTCACAAGCTCCCCCTCAAATTAATTAATGTAACCTTGATACGCAATTGAAGTACCTTTGATACATAATTGTAAGGTACTTATCACGTGCAAAGATCATAGGTGATAATGTATTCAAAAATTTATAAATTTACGAGGTTGTACCTGAATGATGAGAACATCATATGATAGAATCATAGGGTTTTTGTTGACAAATGTTGGTCTCCCTCGTCACGTCTGAAGTTATCTCCTCATTCTAAAAAATCAATAATCTTTTCTTGACATCACATGTACGATTGGTACTTTTGTCTTGACACCAATTGTGACGTAGGTAATTTCGTCTTGACACCAATTGAAAGATTGATACTTTTGTCTTGACACCAATTGTAGTTACCAGCAATACATAATGAATCGACATCGAAGAATCTGAATGTTTGACAATTGCTCCCCCCCCCCTCAATTGTTGACCAGTGTTCTATCTAAAGAGTTGTAGTCGTCTTTTGAGTAGTCGCATCATCGAGTATGTAGATACCAAATCGTAGATCCTCAATTTGTAGAGATGGTAACTACATAAAAACAAAATTTCTCTCGTTTTAACAAATAAATGTACTATCGCGTACATATATTCATGTTAGATTGTGTCATTACATAAACACAACCCCTTACATGGTTATAAAGTAAACCATGCCCGAGAAAAATAATTCCCGTTGTTGAGCAAAAGTTTTCAAAAGAAATATTTGACTTTAATATGAAAAGCGGGTTACTATCAGAAATACTAGCAAGCCATATTACACGATCTTAAAAACTTTGAATGTTTTCAATATTAGCCCATGCCCGAGAAAAAATCATTTCTCGTTGTGAGGATAAGTTGTCATGAAAGATATACTTTCTTTTTAATTGAAGAACGAGTTCTAAGTTGACATTTACTTAGAAGTCGTATGTAGAAGATTCCTATAGCATTGACAAAAGTTGTTGGAATTGAATCAGGCTGTAATTCACGTATATCGGATACATCAGCAGTAGTCGCATCAAAGGACTTTACAAAAACTTGATTTTCTCCATCGAAATATTCATCAACCATAAAATCTAGTAGATATTACAACTCTGATATTGACGTCATTAACATCAGATTGTTGTTAGGAACTTTTGATGTACTCCGAGTTTCATGAACTTAAAACTTCGTACGTTCTAACAATAGCTCATGACCGAGAAAATTATATTTCTCGTTGCTAAGGATAAGTTATCATCCGTGATAAACTTTCTTTTATTTGATGTACGAGTTATAGTCTGATATTTAACTATAAGTCATTTTGCATGAGCTTAAAAACTTCCAATGTTTTTAGTATTAGCCCATGTCTGAGAAAATATTATTTCTCGTTGGTGGGGATAAGTGAAATTAAATATACACTTTCATTTCTTTGAACTTAGTGTTACAGACTATCATGTGACCGTAAGCCATTGTTGTAAGCTTAACCGCAAATCCCTTGAGACAGTTGTTTCTTAGATATCTGCTTCTCCAACAACCAAACTATGAGATTGTCCTTAGTTGAACGGTATACAAATATTCGATCGTTTTGTTCTTGTTGAACCTTGACTTTGGTACCCGCATCCTCATTAGGAGTTTGTATGCTTTTATATAGGTTAGTGATATCTATGTTAGAACCATGTGGGGTTGGTATTGCTAGAGGGAAACATCCTTCATGTAGGAACCCATTGAAGATTAACCGATTTGAAAATCCCACGCGTGGGTTGCCACCTAAGATTGGATCTAGGCACATGGTTTTTTTATGCACAACGGAAGACCTAGCGGGACAAAACCTTTTTCCTTTAGGAATCCCTCTTTTAGCACTTGAGTTCAACTCTTTCAAGACTTTAGTTACACAAGCCGCATGATTTGTTGTGAAGACACTTTTCATGCATACGGAACAAACATCGCGTTTGTGGTCCGAATGAGATCTAGAAATCCTAGTGTTATGTAATCTAGCAAAAGAAATCACGTTGGCATTTCTTGCTTGTGTCATTTTCTTAGCTTCATCAACTAGTGATTATGAGGCATGTTGTTCGACCTATGTTGTGTCATGTTTTGAGAACTATACCTAGAATCACTAGTAGCAGTCTTATTTTGAGGTTTTGTAGTGATTTAATCACATTAGGCCTAGTTGGTGGAGTGACGGGTGTATAAGAATGAACCATATCAACTTAGGAGGCAAACCGTTGTATCGAGGATAATGGTCGCTCGAATCTAAATGCAGTCGGTTGACTAACGGACTGATTTTTAGGAGGTTTACCTAAGATTGATAGTTTTCAAGCTTATTGTCCACACTAGGTCCCTTAATTTTCCTCAACTCGTTTTTCAAAGAGCTATTACAAAAACCATTTTCTGAACCTAAGCCTTTAAATCATCATTTTCGGTAGTTAACGAGGTGGTCAGCTCTATGGTTTTACACCTCGTCTCTATGAAAGAATTATTTAACTCATTATAATGCTGTTTCAAGGTCTCGTTTTCTTTTTGTAAGATATCTCGGGATGCCAACTTAGATTCTAGCAAATTAATTTGTTTAAAAAATTATCGTTTTTCAGCTTTAGAATCTTGAATTTAGTGATCCAATTTTCGTTCAAGAACAATGTTTGTAAATTCAAGTTTTTTAAAATATGTTTCGAACTTGTCGGTTCTCTTAGAAATTTCTATTTTGGCATCCTCAAGATCTTTTGATTGTTGAGCTATGATCGTTTCGATCTTTTTAATTCGAGAATCATAATTGGTTAAAGAAGCAGCCATAAGGCATTTTTCATGATTTTTAGCATTTTGATCACACTCTCTCCCATTATGACTCACATCGAATGAATCAGAAGTGGTATTGCTATCACTTTTTTCATCCCATGTTTGGCATAGGTAGGTTCGGAATTCTCAATATGTTGTAGATCACTGGTACATACGTCAGATACAGTATTCAAGTGTACCCCAACCATTGGCTTTTCATCATGCATGCTAGAGTCATGCTGTTATGATTCGATGCCACTGCTATCATCGTTAAGGCGGTCTCCTCTGTGTTATTGGTATGACCATTTTACTTGTGCCTCTGCATCTGATTTTCTTGCACCCGATACTTGTCTGCTAGTTGAAATCGTGATCTTTCATAAATCGAAGTCGAAACCTATGCCGTGTATTTTAACAATGTACCACGGAATTCGTGAACCTTGGTATGTGTGTCTTTAAGGAATGACTGGCAGATGACAGAGTTTTCAACCTTAGCTAGATCGAATTGGAAGAAATGTGTAAACTGTGTCACTAGAACTTCAAGTGCATATGCGGATGCAGATTGATTAAAGTATTCTTTGTCAAGTTTCTTTTGTAGTATATCAAAGTTTGTTATCATGAAATCGAGGAATATATGAGAATCTTGACCGAAGAGTGCCATAAAGTTTGGTCCTGTCTCGAGCTTTGGAATATCGAAGAGATGACACTCAAGTACACCAAATGAGACCAGTAAGTTTTTTCTTGTGTCGTCTAGTAAATGTTGCATTTGACGCAATTCTCCCTCTTGAGATTTCGAATTCAACTGTTCCATTAAATTTCGATGTGAAAAATTAAATGTAAGGATTACTTATCGATCGAGCAATGAAATAAAGTAAGTGTGTTTGTTGTTGTAAAAACAATACAGGATTTTACAATTCGTGGAGAAACCTAGAAATTAATTCGCGGGATTTTACGAACCAATGAAAAAATCGTAAAAATTCTTATAAATCCTTGTTTGGTGATTTAAAACCGAAAATTAAACTTATGTCAAATCTAAAAATTTGCAAAATTTTCGGATATTATAACATTATAGCCCAACAAAAAGAAATATCTCAAAGCCCAAATCTTGGCCCAAATTAAAACTAAAAGCTTTGGATATTATCAGTATCGATTCATTTTCATTATACCTGCGGCCTATTGAGTGTAAAAGATATATTTAAAAGCCCCATTCCTAATGAGTAATATTAATTTGTTGCAAAAAAACGGTCCATAAAACTAATCAAATACGAGCCCTGTGACTAATACATGTTCGGCCCACAAAGATAAGGAGATACCGGACCAAGCTCAAAGTGATATAAAAACCATTTAACCCTAATTGCTCACATAGTTACCCTAATTCAAACTTATCATTGTATACTCCGCCTCTTTTCTACTGAAACTGAATACAAAGATCTCATCTAAACTCCTTTCTCAATCTCAGATTCTCAACCATTACATCAAAATTAACCCACGAATAATCACAACCTCTAATCGCCCTTGATTAAGATCGAAGCAAAAGACATCACTTCAAGTTTTTCCTTGTTCAAATAAAATATGCCTTCAAGATCTTTTCCAAAAGGTCTCGCATAAGGTGTATTGTTTAATATTCATATGAGTTATAAACGAAAGTAACAAATATATTATGACAGTTTCGGTATTAATCTAGTTTAATTTCGAATATCAATTTGGGTTTACCCAACATAGATCAATGATGTACTCGTGTTTGAATCTTTAAAAGATTTTGAAATATAAAATGAAACATGAATATGTGATCTTGATGTAGTTCTGAAAGATGGTGACTGGGCTGAGTTATGAGTGAAGATAGGTTATAGGTAGTGGTCGGGTTTTGATTGAATGAGAGTTGATATAAGTTGATTTTTGTATATGTGTTCTTGGTTGGTCAAAGTCAACTAAGTCAAGACTATAAACAAGATTTGGTGGTAGTCGGGTTCTAAATAGTTAGTACCAAATTCTCGGTTGCAAATTCTTGGCTCAATTTCCCGGTTCCAAACTGATTATATCTCATGTACCAAAAAATATATCTTCGGTTCCACAAAAAAGTATATTTCTGGTTCCAAAAAAATGATATCTCCGGTTCTGAAAATATAATATCTCGGTACTTTAATGTTGAAAAAACTTGGTATTAACAAGACGAATAACTCCGGTACTAAACAAGACTAATATCTCCGGTACTAACAGGGCTAATATCTCTGGTTCTAACAAGACTAATGTCTCCGTTACTAAAAACTTGACAACTCCTGTGCTGAAATAATAATATCTTCGGTTTTGAATTTAGTATCTCCGAGTCTTAAAAACTTGATAACTCCAGTTCAAGGACTTTCGATATCTCCGGTTCGAGGACTTTAAACAATTCCGGTTCGGAAACAAACTATAACTCCAGTTCGAAAAATTATATAACCCTGGTTCTAAAAATTATATAAACTCTGGTTCAAAAACTTATATAATTCTGGTTCGACGAAGAACGACAATTTCGGTTCCAAGAAGAATGACAATTCCGGTTCGACGAAGAAATGCAATTTTGGTTCGACAAAGAATGACAATTCTGGTTCCAAGAAGAATGATAATTTCGATTCCAAGAAGAATGACAATTCCGGTTCGAAGAAGAATGAAAATTTCGGTTCTTTAGGGTTTTCAAAAACCAAAAATTTACCAAAAATCGCAACTTCAAAAAGATGAACTTTTTGATCGAATCTATCAAAAAGGCTTGTACTTACAAGTATTACAACATCTATAAAACCATAAAAATGCAAACTTTTTCAAATTTTTCGACGAAAATTTTAAAAATAAAGATTTGTACTTTTCTAAACCATTTTCATCAAAATATTAATCCAAACAAGATTTTTTTTGTGTTTTTAGGTAAAAGATGAAACCCAAATCAATAATAAAAGATAATAATGATTTGTACTAGTATTTAAGCACTAAAAACACACACACAAAATTGATGCCGCGGGTATTAGATTAAAAACACACGAAATCAAAGCTAAAACAAACACATGAACAAAACTCTCATCTCATGGATCTTGATACTATTTGAGGGAACTCATAATCCTTGATTACTGAAAGTGGGGTTTTGCTAGGTTAAATGTTCGTTTTCTCGGTGTCTAATCGAATTGATCTCCGGTTAAAAGTGTGACTCAATCTTTTTGGTTAACAAAAAGAAGATTTTGGTTATCTGTTTCTATTAGAAAGGGTAAAAGTGAAACGTAATAAAAATAAACCAAAAACAAATATCTAATAATAAATGAGCAAAATAAATAATAAAACGTAAATTAAAACAAAACAATTAATGAAAATAAAACTAAAAGAGGAAATTAACTTTCAACTAGAAAATAAAGTTTACCTAATGAAAAAGGGGGAAATAAAACTACGTGGCTACTTTAAAACTAAACGAGGTAAAAGCTAAAACGGGCACTAAATAAAAGATAAAACTTAAACTTTACGAAAAATTAATAATACTAAAATTTGATAAAAAATATAACTAAAAATACGTGACTTTCAGAATAAAAATCGGAACAACTTTCAGATTAAACTAAACGACTGCGGAACAATTTTAAATAAAAAACAAGCAACCAAGCAGGCAGCTCAAGCTAGCAAGCAAGCTGCTAGCTCAAAATGGCGGGAAAGTTAAGCTAGTACATAGGCTAGCATGTCAAATGGTCGGAATGTTATAGCAAATAAAACTATCGGAATATCAAAAAGAAACAAAAACCATCAGAATAATTAATTATAGAAAATGTCGGAATGTGTATAGGGAAAAAGTATGGGAATAAATAAAATGCCAAAATCTATCGGAATATGTATCTGAATATGCATCGGAATGCTTAAAATAAAGTATCGGAAAAACGATAAGTAAAAACTGTCGAAATAATGATCGGAAAATGTATCTGAATACACAAACCCTATTCCGATGAAAACAGTCGGAATAACTATCGGAAAAGGTAAACCCTTTTCCGATGGAATGTAAAATGCAATAAGCAAACCGAATAAGCTCTTTATCAAAACTTTAACCAAAAATATTTTAAGAAAAACTAAATAAGGCACAATTTAAAAAATTTAAAAACACAAAATAAACTAAATATTAAAAATCAACTTTTTATAAAAATATTAATCTACCAAATTAACTTATTTAAAATAAGAAAAACATAAAATAAGCAATAAGCACTATAATCTAAAACCATGAATCACATAAAAATGATAAGAATAAAAAGATAAGCACTTTAATCAAATAAGCATCAAGATGAAACTAACTACATACTTATACCGAATCAAACAAAAGATTAAAACAAGAAAGGTAGAATGAGAATGATTGTAAAAAGCTTGAAATAAGATGAAGATTAAAGATTCAAAAGTACAAGATTAAAGATTAAAGATTAAGAAAACTTGAAAGAAAAGCTTAAGAACATGAAATAAATCTAGAGAGAGAAAGTAATCTACTCCTACTCCTAAACTAATCTACTCCTAAAAATGACTAACTCCTTCTAATGACATATTAGGAGGGTTTATATAGGAGGAGGAAAATGTGTTGGAGCTTTCTTCTCGTCTTGACTCGATTTAAATTCTTTGTTTTTCTCGACGTCGTCTTGGGATTTGTCGATATAAATTTAACTCGTCTTATAATTTTCTTCATTTATTAGACTTGAGTTCTTCGACTTCGTTAAACTTCCGTCTTTAGACTTTTTCCTCGATTAATCTTCAGAATAGGCCTTGGACTTCCGTTCTTTTTGCACTCTTGATCTTTTGACTTCGTCTTTTGTCTTTTTCTTCGATAAAAGCCCGTGAAAACCGTGTTTTCTCCCCTTTTCACTTTTTGATCCTAAATCACAACAAAAACACAAACCACGCATAATTCTGACATTTACGACATAAAATAAACGTTTTAGCTTGGTTATTGTTATAATTAAGTGGTAAAAGGATGGGTGTTTTCACACCTATCAAATCCCCTACACTCTACCATTGTTATGCCCTCATGCAATGCATTAGTTACAAAGCAAGATTTACATTTTCCATCATAATTAACCCACCTTGGCCTTTATTGAATATAAGACATAATTTAAAGGAAGAAAAACAACTAAAGAGATTAAAGACTTACATTAGGGTCATGAAAATGTCATGAATGTTTATCATCCTCAAGTTTCACGTTCCCTATACCAAGCTTAAAAACGAGATCATTGTTATTATAAGTTAGCAAACTAACACAAATTCATGTGGCCCAATTATTCACTTAGACTCCCTTATTCCTAGGTGTTCTTATATTTTATGATTGTCTTGAATGATCACGAGGATGCATTGTTGACTTATTTCAATAGTTATTAGGCTGAAAATAAAGCAGGACGATTTAATCAATAGTTAGCTAAAGGAAAAAATCTTTTAAAACTGCTTCTCGGGACCTCATAAAGTTCATGTCTTGGCATAACTTGCTTCACGATTTGAGACCTTTCTCGGATAGATATTTGGCATTGACTTCATACTTCAAATCTTGAGAGACGTTCTTGAAATAATGGTCTTCTCTTCATAATAGAAATTTCTTCACTTGAAGTTTTCGAGAGATTCTTCATACTTGGACCACGACTTCTTCATTTTTCTCCAATATTTATTTTGGATTTTGATATACAAAGATCCGCCTCCGTTTAGGACTTGGGTCTATTTATCCTCATACCTTTCTAGGGTCTTTTCGCATAGACTTCTCCATGATCTTTAGGGGAGTATTTGCTTTTCGTCGTGTGTCTCGATCCTTCATATTGATTTTTGATAAATGATTCTTCACATCACTTGGGATCTTTAGCAACAAAATGTAGCCCTTATGTCTTGTTAGGACCTTTTCGGACTCGCCAATCTTCGCATCCCGCTTCAATAAGTTATGCCTTGGCTATGAACTCTAATTAATACCGAGCAACTTTTAAACGATCTTGTGCTAGGAGCTAAGTAACTTTTCAAATCGTACGACCTTATTTATTGCAATTAAATTTATTAGCAAGCGATGGGAGAAAAAGCACATAATTAACTCACATAAATTCATGAAAGAATACCAAACTTATAATTGACCTCTATCATCTCTCGTTCTCCATAATTTAAAATCTCAAAGAATGAGACTCGTGGATGTTTAACCAATTAAATCAAAGTTTTGTGTTTTCAAGTCGTCTAAAGGATCTTGCATCTTCTTAGACTTTTTCAAGTTTAGAATTTGCATTTTAAAGTTCCCTTGATATACGACTTTCTAAGATCAATTATAGGAACTTGCGAAAAGTTCTTGTTCTTAACCCGTAAGAGTTAAGACATTCGCGTTTTAAATTTCCCTATATAAAAGCCTAACAAAACTTGACTTAAACACGTTAAGGCTACTAGCTAGAGTAAACTTAGATAAGTAGACTTGGGTTGAGTCAAAAGATCCATGACGTTGAAAAATTAAAACACTTTATTAAAATTTTATTTTAGCAAAGAAAGTAAATAACGATAACAAAGGAAAAACTACTAGGCCAAAATAGATTAAAATTTTTGAAAAATGTCGAAAAATCAAATTTTCCGGTTAAAATGAGAACAAATTCATGGAAAAGACCACTTACTTTGATAGAAGTCCCCCTACACTTGAGATAAAGATTGTCCTCAATGTTTAAGCATGTGGGAGTAAACTCCCCTACACATAGGACATTGTGCACTTTGTTTAAATCTTGCTAAGGAAAGGACAACTAAAGTGATTTCAATGTAAACATATAAGATATGAAATATTGAATCACAAGAGTTTAGGATAGAACCGGGAAGACTGGTACACGGGATCACGGTTCGTCAAAAGTCATCAAGAATGGATCTTTGAAAGCTAGAATCCGTGCACATGATAAGAAAGAAAACAACAAACACATACAAGGGTCTCCCCCTACACTTATTAGAAAAAACAGAGTAAAAGGATAGATAATGCGGGTTGCTTCCCGAAAAGCGCTTATTTTTGTTAACCGAGTCACGAGCCTGACTCGTCCCCGAATTAAATGGTCCATAGGGAAACCTCGAATGTAATACCAGGATCAAATATCTTGTCCTCATTCCCGGAGGACATCAATGAAGGAGAGGCCGGAGGATAAGTCTTAAAGGGTAGAAAAGTCCTCTCAACATACGAAAAGTATGTGAGGTTGTGATCCACGGGAGGTGGGGTGGGTAAAGGAAGCACATTGTCATCCCCCAAAGACAATGGATGCTGACCAAGCGGCAAAGCCATAAAGTTATCACTCATAAAATAGTCAATGTCACCTCCCGGGTCAAAGCACTCATCCTCGGTAATGGTTTCTAAAGGTTGGGATAAAAGGTTCTCGGGAGGGGGACTTGGGACAATATCTTCATGCAACAAATTATCAAAGAGAATATCCCCCTCCATGTCATCATCATAAATACCCGGATGTATTGAGAGAATGTCGATTTCCTCCATAGCTGTATCATTATTCTCAACTGAAGTAATAGACGGAGGTAAAGACTCGGAAATAGGAGCAGAATTCAACGCTTCAATTTTAGCAATAAGAAGATGAACTTTCAGTAATTTTCGCGAAAAATAACGTCTTCCGCCTTATCTACAAGACCAAGTTCAGTGGTGAACTTCTCGTATGTCGGAGAGAATAAATCAACATCGCCTTCATCGCCCAGAGGAGAGGAAGAAACTTCAAAAGTGAAATTCTCATAGCATGGAGAAAAATCATCATTAAGAGCGACCTCGTTTGTAGGCTCCACAAAATTCGGTGCATCACAAACCTCATCAAAGAATTTATCAAGACCAAAATCACTAATCTCACTCGATGTATCACTATCCTTAGACGTATTAGGGATATCAAGAGTAGGAGTAGTAATCTCAAAAGATGGGTTGAGATCATATTTATCATCCTCGTCATCATCATAATAGTAGTATGGACGCACAAGAGGAGGAGTATAATCACTAAGATTAGATACTTGCTCTTGTTGTTGTCGCTTTTCCTCCTCCCATGCTTCTTTTAGTTGAACCACGGCTTCTTGAAGTTACAAAATAAGGGTGTGTGTTTCGTCATTCGGATTCAAAGAAGGTTGATGATCGAGGGTGTATTGTGGGGGCTCAAAATTATGAAAACCAGAATTATAGCATGGATGTGGTCCATCATAAATCATCGGTTGAAAAGAATTAGAACACGGATTTGGCTCATAATAATTCATCGGCTGACAATAAGAAGTATCGTGAGGGCCCCCACAATTGTTGCAATACGGGTATTGAGGAAAGCCAGGTACGTCATGTGGATAGCTATTACCATTGTTATAATTGTAACCCGGTTCTTGCTCATCATGAGACGGGTATCGAATCGGACACGAAACATGCCAATGAGAATCGCTTCCACAATATATGCAAGAGGGTGGAGTAAGTGCATTAGAAGCAAAGGATGAGTTAATCATATTACACGAGGGACAAAATCCAAATTGTGTATTTTCGATATCATTTCCACACCGCTCACATGTACACCATTGACATGTTTGAAAGCCATACAATGGTCTTCCACACCCTGCAGCACAAGCAACATACGAATTCATTAAGAACAATAGATAAGCAAGAAGAATATTTTTGGTGCAAAACTTTCGAAAAATAAATGCTTTTATGATTTTTTAAATATTTTTGGGATTTTTGAAATTTTTTTAATTTTTTTTGGACTTTTGAAAATTTTTGGCAAGAAAAATAACATTCAAAAGTGAACGGATCCCAAAATCCAACGCGTCTCTCACAATAAACCGTTAATCTTCACGAAAAGAGCCGGCAGCGGCGCCATTTGAAAGTGGGGTTTTGCTAGGTTAAAAGTTCGTTTTCTCGGTGTCTAATCGAATTGAACTCCGGTTAAAAGTGTGACTCAGTCGTTTTTGGTTAACAAAAAGAAGGTTTAGGTTATCTATTTCTATTAGAAAGGGTAAAAGTGAAACGTAATAAAAATAAATCAAAAACAAATAACTAATAATAAATGAGCAAAACAAATAATAAAACGTAAATTAAAGCAAAACAGTTAATAAAAATAAAACTAAAAGAGGAAATTAACTTTCGACTAGAAAATAAAGTTTATCTAATGAAAAAGGAGGAAATAAAACTAAGTGGCTACTTTAAAACTAAACGAGGTAAAAGCTAAAGCGGGCACTAAATAAAAGATAAAACTTAAACTTTACGAAAAGTTAATAATACTAAAACTTGATAAAAAAATATAACTAAAAATACGTGACTTTCAGAATAAAAATTAGAACAACTTTCAGATTAAACTAAACGACTGCGGAACAATATTAAATAAAAAAAACAAGCAACCAAGCAGGCAGCTCAAGCTAGCAAGCAAGCTGCTAGCTCAAAATGGCGGGAAAGTTAAGCTAGCACATAAGCTAGCATGTCAAATGGTCGGAATGTTATAGCAAATAAAACTATCGGAATATAAAAAAGAAACAAAAACCATCGGAATAATTAATTATAGAAACTGTCGGAATGTGTATATGGAAAAGTATCAGAATAAATAAAATGCCAAAATCTATCGAAATATGTATCTGAATATGCATCGGAATGCTTAAAATTGAAGTATCGGAATAACGATAAGTAAAAACTGTCGGAATAATGATCGGAAAATGTATCGGAATACACAAACCCTATTCCGATGAAAACAGTCGGAATAACTATCGGAAAAGGTAAACCCGTTTCCGATGGAATGTAAAATGCAATAAGCAAACCGAATAAGCTCTTTATCAAAACTTTAACCAAAATGATTTTAAGAAAAACTAAATAAGCCACAATTAAAAATTTTAAAAACACAAAATAAACTAAATATTAAAAATCAGCTTTTTATAAAAATATTAATCTACCAAATTAACTTATTTAAAAATAAGAAAAACATAAAATAAGCAATAAGCACTATAATCTAAAACCATGAGTCACATAAAAATGATAAGAATAAAAAGATAAGCACTTTAATCAAATAAGCATCAAGATAAAACTAACTACATACTTATATCGAATCAAACAAAAGATTAAAACAAGAAAGGTAGAATGAGAATGATTGTAAAAAGCTTGAAATAAGATGAAGATTAAAGATTCAAAAGTACAAGATTAAAGATTAAAGATTAAGAAAACTTGAAAGAAAAGCTTAAGAACATGAAATAAATCTAGAGATAGAAAGTAATCTACTCCTACTCCTAAACTAATCTACTCCTAAAAATGACTAACTCCTTCTAATGACATATTAGGAGGGTTTATATAGGAGGAGGAAAATGTGTTTGAGCTTTCTTCTCGTCTCGACTCGCTTTAAAATCTTTGTTTTTCTCGACGTCGTCTTGGGATTTTGTCGATATAAATTTAACTCGTCTTATAATTTTCTTCATTTATTAGACTTGAGTTCTTCGACTTCATTAAACTTCCGTCTTTAGACTTTTTCCTGGATAAATCTTCAGAATAGGCCTTGGACTTCCGTTCTTTTTGCACTCTTGATCTTTTGACTTCGTCTTTTGTCTTTTTCTTCGATAAAAGCCCGTGAAAACCGTGTTTTCTCCCCTTTTCACTTTTTGATCCTAAATCACAACAAAAACACAACCCACGCATAATTCCGACATTTACGACATAAAATACACGTTTTAGCTTGGTTATTGTTATAATTATGTGGCAAAAGGATGGGTGTTTTCACACCTATCAATTACCCCTTAGATGGAAAGTATTATAAAGAAAGAAAGAGAGATGAAGAACTAGAGAGAGAAAGTAGAGAGAGAAAGGAGAGTAAAGATAGAAATATTAGATTAAGTGAAAATGGGTGAACCAACCCCCTAACATACTAGGAGGGGGTTTATATAGCCTACCCTACATGTGAGCTTAATGGGTTATATAGTTACTACGAGCATCATAGTAACTATATATTGTTGGAGTGACCGGTCCTTTCTAAATACATTAAAACGTATTTCCAACAGTTTCTTATCTAACCCGTTTTAACACGTTACACTGGCTCATTTTAATTTTTATGTGTCGAGTCATCTAAATCTGTTACATTAACAAAATTGTATAATATAACTCACATTCCTTATTTACCAAACAATTTTACGTATTTATGAACGGGAAATAAAAATTGGAACATATGTATTTTGTTAACTGATTTCTATGTTAAGTTTATGTTGATCTTTAGAGTAAAATGCATAAAAGGTACTTGTGGTTTGTCCATTTTGCACTTTTAATTGCTGGTCTTTTGAAAGTGCAGGCGATGTCACCGGTCTTTATATTTGGGTTCATTTTCATACTTTGACTTAATATTCGTTAAACGTTCACCGTTACTAAAGGGGCAGTTTTGTCTTTTTCTCAATCTTTCTTCCCTAAAGCACCAGAAACACTACTCCATCACCACTGCCACCACTACCCCTCTCACTCCACCGCTCAACGTAACCTAGATCCGAACAATAATAAGCCAAAACTTCACTTTTATACTAGTAGTAACGTTGATTATAATAACTTGCAAAGAAATGGTGACGTTGATTAAAATGTAGTGACCATAAAAAGATCATCATACCTTCTTCTGCTTTATGATAATCTATTTATCAAACAATATTTATGAACCTACTAGGGGAAAGAATTTGATCCAGGTTTAAATTAATACATCAAACACGTTCATCTAATGTCACTGAAAGGTTTGGTGCCTCTAGTGTGAAAACTTGCTGAATTGAAAAAGAAATACTTCATGATTCCTAACCTGTTCTAGCTAGTTAGATACGTAATAAAATATAATTTAAAAAACTAAAAAAATAATCCTCCTAGACGAAGGTAAATTTAACTCCCTTTAGTTGCTTCATCAATTGGTGTTGTAATTTGTTTGCTTTGTGGAGTCAGAAATAGTTGTCATATTCTAGTTTTTTGTTCTTTGAACAACAAATCTTTTTTTAAACCACCACATTAAAACAAATCTCTGTCTTTTGATTGAAACACGACGAATATGCCCAAGTAAGGATCCCACACACATCATATCGATTGCCTAAGCCCTTCCTGACTAATCAATAGAAAACAGTTCTTGTGTAGCTTGGTTTTTATTGTTTATCTAAGTGGGTCGGATTACTTGGAGGTTTCTATCTACTTATATAATATAGATAGTTATTAATTACTCAATCGTGGAGATTGCCCTTTTTTTCAGAAAGGCCGAAGAGTCAAATATGAAGTGGTGTTTGTATATGGGGTTATCTTTTGAGCAGTGGTGGCAGTGTTGATGGAGTGGTTTTTTGTTGTTTTGGGGAAGAAACATAAAGAAAAAGACAAAACTGCCTCTTTAGTAACGCTCAACATATAACGAATGTTAAGTTAAAGTATGAAAATGAACTCAAACCCAAAGACAAGTGAGGTCGCCTGCACTTTCAAAACACCGGTAACTAAAAGTGCAAAATGGACAAACCACAAGTATGATTTATGCAATTTACTCTTGATCTTTATAAACTTATTTACTCGGTTAGCACACCATATATCAAGATGTATCATTTCAAGCTAAAGAGAACATAATTTTTTTGTTCGCTTTAGCTTTGATGACTATAAATAAAGCTTAGGGGCAAACAATTCCAAATGTAGGTGTCTATTTGCTCGACTTTATTTTCTCGCAATACAAGCTTTATGTTACGTTGTCTAGAGCGATATCACGTACAAATACCAAGGTGTTAGTGAAACGAGTTGAAGAGTTTGTCGCGGGAGGAGTTTACACCTCAATATTTTATATACCAAGAAGTTTTACGTGATGACTAATATGAGTTGTTCAATTTTATCTCATAACTGATGTAATGTATCACTTTCAATTTTATATGTTCATTTGCTACATGTCTAGAATAGAGTGTCTCTAATTTCATTTAACAATTTCACTTTCAGTTTCACGAAACACTTATCACAAAATCGTGTTTCGTTAATTATCTATCACTAGGTACTTACGTCGTTATGCGCGGGTACTCGTCTAGTAACACATTAACACGTGTATTCACTTATTGCATTTTGTATAAGCTGACAATCCATTGTTTAAGTGTCTGAGTGTGGCCTATATTACTTTTCCTTGTTTGCATCATGTCTAGATGTAGTACCACTAACTAATTAGCTTAGAATGCAGTCACGGTAAGCTTTTAGCATATTGCGAGACTAGAGTATGCCAAGTAAGAATGAACAACAAGTTTGATTAAAATGCCTTTTTGTGAAATGTTTTAACTACTAGTCTTTTTTATATATAAGAGATATATATATATATCAGGTATAGATTGGATTCATATAGTACATTTTAGGACAAATTAAGAGGTTTATATTTAGATCATTTCAATACATAATTAATTTTGATGCATGGTTAAGGTACATCTAAAAAGTAAAGACATGGAAATTGAGGAATGTAGTTCTGAAAAATGACTTTCGTAAAATCTGTGGCAAACTTGCTCCATAAGATGTATTTATGCCGTTAGGAATGATAATTATAAGCATCAACACAACTTTTTAGCTCTCAAGCTTTTGGTGACTTTGTATGTAAAGTTTTTTTTATTAGTTGGCACCAATTTTGTAAAATTTGTTACTCGAGTTCAAATTATATGCGAAAATTTATGTATTGTAATCTAGCTTAGGATATATAGCTTTTTTATATGATTAATCTTATACTGTTAAAAGTTACATGCTTGCATTTATTTTTTATAACTAATGAAGAAGTGCTTCTGGGTGACATGTACCATCATCCACCATCGGCAATATTTCTAAACATGCCATAGAATAGTGATTATGTTTTAAAAGGCAATTAACTTGTCAAAAAATCCAAACAAGTAAACAAGCATTTTTATACAAATAGTTATGGGTGAAATGTCATAAAGTCATAATGTTAAAGAGAATTGCTACAACCACATAATTTTTACATAAAATTTTTCACATAATGATGTGACATATGACTTGGGCAATGAATGCTTTCTTTCTCCACTAACACTTTATTTTATAACCAACTTGTAGTAATTCGACTACTACAACCTGGATACTAGATGCGGAACATCGATCTATGAAGCCATCGACAGAAAAGACTCGCACAAGGTATGTACCAACCGACCTTTATTGCTAGAAGCTATTTAGGAAACTCGGAACTTATACCCTAGACACGACTTTAGGCTAATAAAGACTATTACATAACAATTTCCACCTTAGGCTTATATTAGCCTATCCCAACACTCAGTAACTCCAAGCAGTGTTGTAACTTGCGTCCAGGTACCACCTTCGTCAAGGCATCCGCAGCATTGTGTTCAGTACTCACCTTCAGAACTTCAACCGTCTTCGCCAAGACTTCTCTGATAAAGTGATAACGCACATTGATGTGCTTAGTCCTATCATGAAAAACATGATTCCGCGATAACTGAATCGCGCCCTGATTATCACAATTAACTGCAACAGTGTTAAGCTTCACGCCTAACTCTTCCAAGAATCCCCTTAGCCAAATAGCTCCTTTCACAACCTCCGTAAGTGTCATATACTCCGCTTTAGTTGTCCACAAAGCCTCCTTATGCTGCAACTTAGCTTCCCAGCTCCTCGCACATCCATGTATCAGTACCCCGTACCTTGTGATTGATCTACCCATGACAGTGATCGATCTCCCCATGGTTTAGTCAAAATCCACAAAAACTTGTACGTATGTCTGTAATCCACGATCAAACCTATCCAACATACTCACATCTGCAGATGCTATGTCAGGTCTCGTGCAGACCACCTGATACTCCTGGCTTTCAACTGCATATATATATGACCACTTACTATTCTTTACCACATCACAGTCCCCTGATAGACTATCCTCCAACGACAGTATGGAGTGTCCCTTCAACAAAGTCTGTACCAACTTTCTGTTGTAAAACCTGGACTGTGACACCCTCAGAGTATTACCACTCCGATTCCTGATGATCTTAATACCAAGTATATTTCCCTTTGCTTTAACCAGCAAACCCTTGGTAACCGAGATCTCAGCCTTGCATCCGCAAGAAAATACCATACAATCTATATAGAGAAATAGATGTATGAACATACCTGGTGTATCCTCCCAGTAATAACCGTGTCTGTCGTCACTGCTTTTCCTGCAACCGTTGCTGAGCACATGCACATCTAACCGAGTATCCATTTCTTCCTTCAATCCAGTCATCCACTTGGAAAGAACCTCACAAGCAACTATATCATTGAAAGTCAATGACTCGTGTGCATATATCTTCTCCACTGCAACAACTGCAAAAGCAGCATCATTACTGTCTTCTCTATACTTGAATAGTTCTCGTCCTAAGTGTTGCTCCCTATCACGTGTTTGATGATAGTATATCAAATCTTGAGTTTGTACTTTCTTTGGAACAACTACATGACCAACATTCCCCTGAGGTTCCACCTCAAGTGCTTGATCCTCCTGATATTCCACCTCAAACTCAACTCCTTGCAACACCTTCACTGAACTTGTACATACACCAGAACCTATGAAAGTTTTCTTGTATTGCCCACTTTCATTGAAACCCATATTCCTGTAAAGCACTCCCTTTGAAGTAACGTCATCTAACCTCCAAAGTTGATAAACATTCATACCCTTACGGTATCCCAGGAATATGCACTTGAACTTAACCGGTTCAAGCATCCCTTGCTCAATACTAGCAAGCCAACCAAAAACGCCAAACATATCTATAGTCTTCTTGAATCCAATCGCTGCTGATGGTGACCTATTATCTAGATATGTGGACATGGTTGTATCCTCTGTCTAAAAAACCTTGGACAGACCAGACTTAATCAGAAAACAACGTACCTTCTCCAAGAGTGTCACGTTTGTCATCTCAACCAACACATTCTGCTGCTGTAACCCTGCAACATCCAAATGTTCGGCGACCCCACTCTTCATACATTGTTGTGTAGACTTCTGATTACAAGAATCAAGAACATTACCCATCTTGACCTTCCACCCAGTCTGAAATTTTCCTAACTGCTTCCTACCCTTCATTGTCTTCCCGGTCATAGCCTGACCGTTCAGGGTATATACGCAATTAGCCCTTCTGGTTCCTGATAGTACCACCAGTGAACCCTTTATAACCTTGATCTTGCCCGACTGCATCTTCACGGTAAAACCCTCTTTTTCAAGAGTGCCTAGCGATATCAAGTTTCGTCTTAATTCCGGAACATACCTGACGTTGTCTAACACGAAAGTTGATCCATCCCTCATTCGTACTCGAACCTTTCCTGTTCCTCGTACACGACATTCCCTGCCATCACCTAGCAGTACATTACCACCGTCATACTCCTTAAAATCAACCAAGTAATCTCTCCTGTATGTCATATGGTATGAGCCCCCTGAATCCATGATCCAGTCCAAAAGTTCATCAGCACTTATAGCCATCATAACATCAGCATTGTCATACCCATCAGCTCCAGAACCGGATACCTGATCTTTACTCCTGACAAAACCTTGAGATTTCTTGTGATTATACCTGGGACAATCCCTCTTCGAATGATCCTCAGACTGACATATATAACACTTGAGTTTGTTGCTCCTTCCTTGTGACCTTGACCACGAACTATTTTCACCCTGCTCCATATCTCTCTGATTAGATCTCTCCCTCACATACAACCCTTCACCACCATCACCCTTTGCTTCCGTCATCTTCTGAAGTTCCCTAGAATTAAGTGTCGCGAGCACATCTTCTAGCTTCAAAGTATCCCGACCATATAACAAAGTCTCCACGAGATTATCGTAAGACGATGGTAAAGATGTGAGTAATAATAATGCCTGATCCTCATCCGATATAGCAGTATCTATAGCCGCTAAGTCACCCACGAGCTTGTGAAACTCATCAATATGTTCAGACTGACTCTTACCTTGATGCATTTGAAAAGTATATAACTTTTTCTTCAAGTACAAACGATTAGCTAAAGACTTTGTCATGTATAAAGTCTCTAACTTTTTCCAAATCCCCGCTGCAGTCGTCTCTTTGGTGATCTCCCGTAGGACACGATCATCCAAACACAAGATCAATGCGCTGTAAGCCTTTTTCTGAATGACGTTATCGTAAGCCACTATTTTGGTGGCGGGTAATTCTTCCAATGCTGCATCTAATTCCAGATGTTCCAGCAAAGCCTTCATCCTTACCTGCCATAACCCAAAGTCATTCTTCCCATCGAATTTCTCGATGTCAAATTTGCTCAGCGTCATCTTATTTTAACCCTTTGCTAACCGTTTAACCTTTTGTGAATTTACCTACACAAAAAACCACGATCTAGCAAAGTATCCCGTGTATAAAACACCCCTTGATTTATCGATATAACCCTAAGATAAAAATCTTAGTAATCGATCAAACCAAGTAACCCTTCAAAAGAAAAAACCCTTTCTTACTCAAATATCGATTGAACCTTGGAAATTAACCTATCCAATAAATCGACAATCCTTGAATCAAGAAAATATCGGCACCTTTTGAAGTAACCCTTGTCGTATGAAGGAATGTAAATCTTGCTTATGTTTTTAGAGAGAGAAAGAGATAGAGAGATGGTGGATTTCACACAAAGCTAGAGAGAGAAAGTAAGAATAACTATGTGAAAATTATGAAACCACACCACCCTCTCCATCTAAGGAGAGGGTTTATATACCCAAGCCCATGAGATGGGCTTGGGTTTAAAATAGGCCGCCGACCCATACATTTCATGGGCTCGGTTTTGGGCTTTGTTTAATAAATGTAAATAACTAAACTACGAGCTATAACATGGACTATTGTTGGAGTGACCGATCCTTCCTAATACGTAAAACGTATTTCCAACAATCTCCCCCTAAGGGAGGTCACTCCAAACAAGGGCGTTACCCGAGTTACAATAATGAAATAAACCTAGCATACTATGCTTGTCTTGAGCTCGTAGTCTTCGTCTTTCTTTTTTCTTTTTCTTTTCTGGTGAACATGCTGATGTGATCTTTGATATCAGTCTTGAGCATTAATCTCTTGCCTTGATCTCGTGCTTCCATCACTTGTGATCTTCGCCTCTTCGTGACGCCATGTCCCACATACTTATACCTTTGTAATTCTTGAAAGCTTCAGAGTTCGATACAGCGGAAGACTTAACTTTTAGGCTTTCTTGAATTAGATGAGATATTAAGTGCATAAAGTATAAGCATGCGGGGACGACTTCTTCTTGGATTCCGCAACGCCACCGTCTTCAAATGCCGCAACATAAGTAGACACGAACGAAATGGCTTTGAACATTTCATTCTAATTCGGTAGCATTTTACCTCCGGTCGGTGAAGACCGTTGGACGATATTAGATATCGTACCCGTGACGGATAGTTTCAATTAAGAAACTTCCTGACAGGATTTCGCGGGTAAACCCGTTATCTTTATTCGACCGTCCAAAGCTGACTGCGAACATAAAGAGTGAATCATTTGGATAATAATATCCGCATGATTTGAAGCCGTCAATTCATGTTCCTGGAACAAGTGAAATTCAATTAAGAACCGCACCATCGTTGCTTTCCAGTTGTCACGAGCTTGATTCGTATAGAATCTTGCAAGTTACCTACCAAGTGCTGTTTGAGGTTAACACTAGAAGGATTTCCACTCATCACTGTGAACACTAAGGTATCACTCTGAGTGTTCTGGCAAGATCACTGAGATTTTGCGTAGAGGCCTGGAACGTGTTTAAATTCAGTTAAGAGTTAAACAGCTGTTGCTTTCCAGTTATCACAAGTTTGATTCATAAAGAATCGCACAAGTCACCTACCATGAGCTTTTTGATATTCGCTCAAGAAGGATTTCCATCTTCATTGTAAATACTTTCGTATTACTCGGAAGTTCGGGCAAGATCATGAAGATTTTACGTAGGACTCTTAAAATCTTTCTTACTTTTCACAGTGTGTGAAGAAGCAAGGAAATATGAAAGTGTGTCCTAATGAGATATTTGATGATCTCAATTGGCTCTAGACTCGATCGTGCACTTTGGATTTTAGTGATCGGAGGCTGGAGAGGAGTGACACCTTTTCAATACCAATTTATTCGGAGTGAATAAATCAATAGATAACGTGTTGTCTCCGTGTGATTAAAACAAATATCTTTTAAGAGATATCTGAGTTAGCTGGGATGGGTTGTACTTTGCATCACTGGGTCCATGATGTCTGTCTTCAATATTGAGAATCATTAAAATGATCTCAATAGCATATGTATTGACCCGGTTTCTGCCTAAAGTTGTAAGGAGGGCTTCTTTCTTTACACCCTTTATCTTTACAATTCTTTTTCATTCTTCAACCCCTTCAATGCTTACCAATACGTCATAGCTAGCACCTTGTTGTGATTGTTCCAGTGCTAACTTAAGTACTTGGTCGGCATTCAGCTACGTTCACAATCTTTCTCCATCTTTCCTAAGGACTACTATTTCTAGCTATGGAATGTCCTTGGGAAGATTCCTCCGGTTCTGGAAGAATCATTGGACTTAACCTATCCTACCATCCTTATGTCACCACAATCTTCATCGTCGTGAAATAAATGGGTGTTGGGTAAGTATATGTCACCATGAAAATCCATTTTGATATGCAAATCCATTTTGCTCCCCCTTAACATATGCCACGATATTTGAAAACATTTCGCACATGTCGGGATGAGCCAGCACATTAAGTCAAACAATTTGTGATAATATCCCATATTAAATCACATTTTCTCCCCCAGATTAAAAATATTAACCCAATCGATGTTTTTAATATCAATTGATTTAATGAAGTTTTAACAAAGGTTTTGGGAAGAAAAATGCAAGTCCGTGTTATCTTCATGATATCAAACGCATGAGATATGATACCGATTTGTAGCATGATCACATATTCACCACATTAAAAGGAATTGACAAGGTTGGACCTGATAGATGAGAACATCATATGATAAGATCAAATGGTTCTTGTCAGCATATGTTGGTCGCCTCGTCACGTCTGAAGTCATCTCTTGACACCACATGTACGATTGGTATTGTTGTCTTGACACCAACTTGTGAACTTGGCACGCTCGGCATCGAAGATTCTGAATGCTTGACAATTGCTCCCCCTCAATTGCTGACCCGTGTTCTATTGAAAGAGCTGTAGTCGTCGGTTGAGTAGTCGCATCGTCGAGGATGTAGATACCAATTGTAAATAGCATGGTTGTAGAGATGATAGCTTCATAAAAACAAGACTTCTCTTGTTTTAACAAATAAATGCACTGAAACGTACATAGATTTGTGTTAGACCAAGTTATAAAGTAAACTTGATCCCTTACAAGGTTTTAAAGTAAACCTTGCCCGAGAAAATTAATTCCCGTTGTTAGCCAAAGCTTTCATAAGAAATACCTGACTTTAATGTGAAAACCGGGTTGCAGTCTGAAATAACTACAAGCCATATAGGCATGTTTTATGAAAAATTTACAACTTTTGTACGAACTCTATTTATGGCGCCGTGTCGATATTAATCAACATTTCTAAGGCCGTAAATATTATCGTACCAAAAGACATGCCTTTGAAAAATAAAGTAAAAATATTTTTGGATTTTTCTAGATTTTTCAATTTTTATGGTTTTTATATGGTTTTATATTTTTTGTATTTTGCTTTTGTGGATAAAAATATAAACAATATATACAAATGATCACCAAGGATACGGAGAATAGTTTTACCAAGACTATTCTTTCGCTTCATCTGCTAGTTCCTTTAGAGTCTCAGGCGAGATGGTTCTCATTCCTAGCTTGTCGGCCAAAAATTCAATTCGAGCTCGATCTAAAGCCTTCGTGAAAATATCCGCCAATTGATACTCAGATCGGACAAAGTAAAGCTCTATTACTCCATTTTCCACTTGCTCCTTGATGAAGTGGTAGCGAATGTCAATATGCTTTGACCGGGAGAATTGAACATTGTTGCAGCATAAGGCAATTGCACTATTGTTATCGCAGTACATCGGAATCTTGTTGAAACCTAGACCATAGTCGGTTAATTGCGATCTCATCCAAAGAATTTGAGCACAGCAACCGGACATAGCTATGTATTCTGCTTCCGTACTTGAAATTGCAGCGCTTTTCTGCCTTTTCGATGCCCAACTGATTAGTCGATCTCCTAATAGTTGCAAAGTTCCACTCGTGCTACGTCTTGTATCTTGACAACCCGCGTGATCCGCATCTGCATATGCCATTAGTGCAATAGAAGAGTCCTTCGAATACCAAAGTCCCCGATTAATGGTTCCTTTAAGATATCGAAAGATCCTTTTAACAGTAGCTAAGTGTAATTCAGTAGGCCTAGTTTGATACCTGGCACACATACATATAGCAAACTGAAGATTAGGTCGACTGGCTGTGATATACAGAAGAGTACCGATCATTCCACGATAAAGTGTCGGATCAACGGCAACTCCATGTGGATCTGCATCAAGCTTAGTTTTCTCCACCATTGGAGTGTCCACGGGGTCGCAAGATTCCATCTTGTATTTCTTAAGCGATTCAAGGGCATACTTGGATTGATTGATAAAGATGCCTCTGGGACTCTGAGATATCTGAAGACCTAAGAAGAATGATACCTTGCCCATCATTGACATCTTAAACTTGGAAGACATGAGTGTCCCAAATTCGTCGGATAAAGTTTGGGTCGAGGCTGCAAATATAATATCATCAACATATATTTGTACCATAATCATATCTTTACCTCGTTTCTGAATGAACAGCGTGGGATCCACCTTGCCTTTTGCGAAGGCTTGCGTAATGAGGAATTGTGACAAAAGATCGTACCATGCGCGAGGAGCTTGCTTCAACCCATAGAGAGCCTTCTTAAGCTTGTACACATGATTAGGATAATTAGGATTCACAAAACCATCCGGTTGTTGAACATAGACCTCTTCCTTGAGTTCACCATTAAGAAATGCCGTCTTCACATCCATCTGATAGACGATCATACTCATATGGGCTGCATAAGCGAGGAATAGTCGAATAGCTTCCAAACGGGCAACAGGTGCAAAGGATTCCATAAAGTCGATGCCCAATAATTGCTTGTATCCACGAGCTACTAGTCGAGCTTTGTTCTTCAATATTCCGCCTAACTCATCGAGTTTCACCTTGTAAACCCATTTCAAAGTGAGTAACTTCACTTGATCCGGGCATGTGACAAGTTCCCAAACATCAAGACGTATGAATTCGTTAAGTTCTTCTTGCATAGCTTCTATCCAACATGATTGAGTAAAAGCTTGTTGCCATGTCTTAGGTTCAACTTCAGTGAGAAAAGCATCAAAGTGACAAAACAATGCACTTTCTTGTAACTGACTTCGTGTGGATACCGGACGATTAGGGTCACCAATAATAGAATCTATAGGATGATCCTTTGTCCATTTGCTGTCATGTTCACGAATCCGTGGATTGGAGTAAACTGTAGAAGGATCTTCTTCTGAGGTGGACGACCCGGCTTGATTAGAGGCGGGAATTGGTACACCAAAGAATGGAAGTTCACGCATTTGAGCGAATTCCAAATCGTGATCATCATAATCCTCTTCATCATCAATAGGCATGACATGGGTAGTTGAAACATGTGTTGGTTGAGAATTACTCGTTATAGGTATATCTTGACCAATTGTAGGTGCAGATGTGTCTGATTGTGCTTCGGTTGCTGGGGCGACAACTTCGGTTACTGGAGCTATTACCTCAGGTTCTGGAGCAACAATACTTGGAGGAGTAAAGAATTCATCAAAGAACGGTTGAAACAACGTATCCCATTCCTTCCTAGTAGGTGGTGTAAATGATGATGAAGAAGGGTTGTTTGGGACAAGACCAGAACTAATATTACTGGGTCCCATTTCATGAAGTGCGGATTCAGAGCTGCTTTGCTCAGAAGCCATTGCTGTCAGCTCATCAAAATCAACATTCATAGTTTCAAGGATTTTGCGAGAGTTACGGTTGTAGATTCGGTATGCCTTCTTTGCGGGGGCGTAACCAATGAAAATACCAATATCAGCCTTTGGTTGAAGTTTTCCCAAATTGTCACCATCATTATTTGGATAGCATAGAGAACCAAATACATGAAGATATGATAAATCTGGTACTTTTCCATGGAGAAGCTCATAAGGTGTTTTACCATGGCGTTTACGAATTAGTGACCGGTTTTGGGTGTACACTGCTGTAGATACTGCTTCTGCCAATAAAAACAATGAAGCCTTTGCGTAAATTAACATCGTTCGAGCAGCTTCCATAAGTGTACGATTTCGCCTTTCAACGACACCGTTTTGTTGTGGAGTGCGTGCAACGGATGTTTCATGAGATATGCCAACTTCTTCATAATAATCACGCAAGATTTGATTCACAAATTCGGTTCCATTATCTGTACGAATGCGTCGGACAATAGTGTTGAGACGCACTTGAATCATCTTGAGAAATCCGATGATGAATTTAGGTGCCTCATTTTTTGCTTTAAGAAATTTCACCCATGTAAACCGAGAGTAATCATCGACAATAACGAGGATGTACTTTTTGCCACTAAGACTTTCAACACGCATTGGCCCACAAAGATCCATATGCAACAGATAAAGTTTCTCTTGGTTGGTGTCTTCAGGCTTGGGTTTGTAAGACTTCTTAGTGCTTTTCCCCATTGTACACGCGGAACACAAATGATCCTTGTGAAATGATAGTTTAGGAAGACCACGAACAAGTTCGTTTTTCGCCAAGTGATTAATAGCGTCAAAGTTAAGATGAGATAACCGTCGATGCCATAACCATGACTTAGTCTTTGATGCTTTGGAGAGAAGACATACGGGAGAAGCGGCCATCATGTCTTGTAGAGACAAAGTATACAAATTATTCCCTCGAGTACCTTTCAATAAATCAACCCCTTCCAAATTACGAATGAAGCAGGTATGCTCTCGAAAAGCAACTTCTAGGTTTGCATCACAAAATTGTCCCACAGAAAATAAGTTATGACCGAGACCTTCCACATAATACACTCTTGAAATTATAACATTCCCAATATGATATTCACCGTAACCCATTATCTTTGCAATATGATCATTCCCAAACCGAACCGTACCAAGAAACTTGCTGACGAAATTTCTGAGCTGAGAGCGATCTCCGGTCATATGCTTGGAGCAACCAGAGTCCAAATACCAGAGAACAATTTGGACCACCTGTTTTCAATAACAACAGTAGACAATTCATTGGAAACTATTGGTTCCGGAGTGTTAGCAGATATAGATATAGAATTATCAAAATTGCTAGCATTTTTGAGACCCTTAGATTTCCTGCGTTTTCTAATGTGAGTTTTAGCGCTAACAGGTTTTACAGTTCCAATTTTCTGAGGTTTTGGAGTATTAGCAGGCACTACAGTGGGAGTAGACCTATTTAAAGGGCACTTGGTTCCTACAGTAGTGTCAGTGTTCCTAATTAAAGGACACGTGTGTGTTTTGGTAGCCTTGGTACTCCTAGTTAAAGGGCACGCTTTCTTCACTTCAGTGGGAGTGATCCTAGTCAAAGGGCACATATTTCCTACTATAGTGAAAGTTCTACCAGTGGGGCGCCACATCCAACCAACTTGGGTTAACACCTTCCCAGTCGGTTTCCATTCTAATCCATTTTTCCGGGCATACATCTCATTCACATGGTCAATAAGGCAAGAATCATGACGACTAGAAAACATACATTCATTGCAATTCCAACATTTCAAATTAGAATTCACACTAGGCTTAGAACGTTGCACAACCGCAGAGCCTTTAGGTTTAGCTACATGATTCTTTTTATTCAAAACAGAAATAACATTCCTAGGATGGGCTTCTATTTTCTTCTTCACTTGACTACTAGATGGGGGCAAGATCCTATCATTCTTCTTGTTTCTCTTAAGCTTAGATCTTTGAGCCTTAGTAGTGGTGCTTACTCCTGTAGAAGGCAACACGGGAATATTAGAAGCTGGTTTTGATTCCGCCTTATCTTTAGTGACCAAAGTTTGAGATTGTTTAGTCCTAGGGACCTTGTTAAGTGGTGTGACGGCTATAAGGTTCTTTTTGATTGCACTAGAGGACGATGCTGAGATAGTGGCTGCGTTATCCACAACATTCTTACCTTTTAGAGTTCGAAGTGTTTCCTTTAACTCAGCCAAGACCAGATTCTTATCACAAATTTGTTCCCTCAAATCAGATATTTCCACCGACTTTCGATTCAATTGTTCAATCAATGATTGATTCTGTGCAGTGGTATCAACACATGCGGGCTTTACTGAATCGAAGAGTCGTGTATTTTTCTGTTTTATGTTATCAACTTTGGACAAAATCTTGGAAACTCGATTATCTAGATCAAGTTTAAAATTCTCAGCGGCCTCAAGTATGTTCACACAGTTAAGCTCCTTAGATTTCTCTATGTCTATCGGCAAATATTGAGCAACCTTGTCACTTGGCTGACGCTGTTTCAATCGAAAATTCTTTTCAAAGTTTGCATCATCGATATTAACACCTTCGAATGACGTTTCAAAGATTTCTTGAATAAATTGTTGCTTGCATTCAAGCGAAATACAATGTGTTTGAATCTCATCAAAACGTTTTGAAAGCGAAGAATATGAATCTTGAAGCTTTAAAAATTCAGCGTCAGATTCGTGACAAGTACTATCTACCACATTATCCACAGTTTCAACATTATGCACAGTAGAATCATTATCAACACGTTTATTCACACAGACGGAAACAATATCATGAGACATCACTTGCTTCAGAAGCTGATCATTTTGGCGTGAAACTCTTTCTATTTCAAGTAAACTGTTTTCATAAGCGTCATCCATTTCATTGAAAACACGTTTAACTTCTTCTATTTCCAAATACAAATCTTGATCAAGATTACTAAGACAAGCTTTAACATTCTTTACAAATGGAATAATTTCGTCTCGAAACGCAGCTCTAGTGTGCTCAAAGTTCCATTCACCTTCCGTTATGGCCGAAGCCGTCGTACGTTCCAAAATGACCTTGTCAAAATCGGCTAAGTGTTGGTGTACCGCATTTAAGTTAACGGACGGCTTACTTACCGGTGGAATTAACTTCGTTAAATCCTTTTTGACAAGTGTAGGAGACGTACTGGGAGGGTTTTCATTTGACAAACTTTGGGGCACAAGAACTGTCAATTCAGCTAATTCCTTTTGTAAGCGAATGCGGGTCTTTTTAGAAAATTGATCTTTGTTATGTTGATCATAATCAATTGTATGGAATTTTGAAAGCATTTTAGAATGAGTTTCATCCGCAAGTGACTGAGTCGCGTCAGAACTACGAACAAAAGGTGCTTCTTTCGATTTGCCAATTATGGTCATATCATAAAGACCGGGAATATATTCCTGAGCTTGTTTTGCATAACCGGGATTAGGTGGTAAATCTTGAAGACGCTTAAGTTTAAATTCTTGAAATGATTTAGTTAAAAGATGAACCTTTTCTGTGGAAGCGTATTGTTTTAAAAGCTGTTGTTCCTTGAATTTAAGAAGTTTGGTAGCATTAATTTCTGATTCAACCTTTTTAGACTCGAGAGTTTCGAAATCCATTTTAAGTTTCTGAAAATCATTGACAACCGACTCTTTTGCTTTTAATTCATTGGAAAGATTAGCTTTTAATGATTCTATTTCTTTCAAGTGTTCAATCTTTTCAAAACGAAATTGGTCAAATTCTGAACATGTTATTTTCTCTGCTTGAGGGACCATTTTAAAAGCTTTGACCTTTTCTTTATGCAATGCAAGCTCAGCAGTTAGGGTGGAATTCGTATCTACGGATTGTCTGAGGGCCATATGCATTTGATCAATTATATGTTTAGGCACCATGACCAAATCTTGTTGAGCATAAGATTCCATACCCGTCGTAGCATTTGGTTGAGGTTCACTCAAATGTGTTGAATTGGGTACCACATCATTTGAATTACTAGTTCCCGAATGTTGTTCGAGGTTGTCATTTTCATGCCCAACTTGATGTTGGTTATCATCAATATTATTAGATGTGGTTGGTACCTCACTGATGACATCAGAACCGTAGTGAGAGAGATTAGCAACGAGAGCAGCTTGGGCAGAGTGAATGTCATCACAATCAGAATCATATGCGTCAAGATCATCTGCTTGATAAGCTGCATTAGAAGTAGAAACGACTGCAATGCCTTCAGTATCTGCTGCCCCTGGGTCTGCAAGAAATGCTAACTCCTCTTAATCCAAGATCTTCCCTTTAGACTGAGCATCAACCAAATACATCTTCTCACGAAACCATGCATCATCCCTCCTCCTTTTTGGCTGAGTGCATTCCCTAGCCATATGACTTTGTCCTCGGCAATTGTAGCAAGTCACAACCTTTTTAGGACCACTAGGACTTCCATTTCCATTAGCTTGAGAATTCACAGCTTGATTGTTCCCAGTCCTTGTAGGAGGTCCATATGAATTTTGCCTTCCCTGAATAGGTTGCACCGTCACTTGACCATCTTGAACAGTGGCTTTTTGTCGAGGATTTGAAGAGGTGCGGAGCTGATTGTTTGTTGGTGGAAATCCTCTAGTAGCAACAAGTTTTGACAAGCAAGCAGTGAGATGGTTTAGAACATCAGCTGGCGTATCATTTGGAGTAAAGACCGGTGCTTGGATTGGTGGAAGTTCATTAGAGTAAAAAGCCTGTGCTGGTTGTGCTTCTATTGGAAAATATCCTTGCTGAGGAGTATAGCCCATTGGAGAAGTGTTGGCTTGTGATAGTGATGTCTGATATGGTGGTTGCTGTTGAAAAGGTTGTTGATGAACACTTTGTTGATATTCTTGCTGTGGCATCATTGGTGGTTGATAAGATGGTTGCTGTGGTTGTTGATAGATGTGTGGTGGTGGCTGCTGCAAGTATGATGGTTGTTGATAAGTATAAGCCATGTTTGGTTGAGAAGCATACATTGCAAGTGGATCATGAACTTGAGGTGTAGACAACCGAGCCTCGATCACATGGCATTCGTGTTGTTGAAGAAAAGCTTGAAGTTGATCCACATTGGTGTTATGCAAGTCCTTAGCTAATTTAACATCCGTCACGTATTTTTTCCATTCTAGAGGAAGAGTGTTCAAATACTTGGTGTTCAATTGAAAGGTAGGAATTGCCATGCCATAGATGTTAAGCTCATTCAACAATAGGGTAAATCTCAGATAGTAGTCATTGAGAGTCTCCCCTGGCACATAGGCAAACTTATCAAAAGTATCATAAAGCTTACACTCTCGTTCTTGTTTAGTTAACGAGGTGCCTTGCATTAGAACACGAATTCTATCCCATAACTCTTTGGCAACTTTATGTTTGCTGACGAGTTTGTAGACATCTGGAGGAAGGGCTTGGAGAATGATGTTTGTAGCATACTTATCACATTTATCTTGAATCTTCATATCTCCAGTCAACTCACCCGTTGTGCGAGGACGAGTAGTCGTACCTTCCGTCACTGTACCATAATCTAATGGTCCATTGAGCACCGATGCCCAAATTAGATGTCCATTCTCCTTGTTCAACATATAAAGTTCCATTCGGGAAGCCCATTCCTCATACATAGTCTTCACCAACATTGGTGGACGATTATCCGTACCCGAGAGGATGGACTTATCCGTAAGAGATGTGTACTCCATTTCAATAAGTTAAGATTTACAAAATTGATCGATCAATGAAAGAAAGTAAATGTGTTTGTTGTAGTGTGTTAAAACCGAGAAATAATGTTAAAATCCCCTAAAATATGTCCTCGATAAACCAAAAAATCCAAGTCAAAATTACACACGGTTAAAAAATTTCAAAAACACGTTTTTGAATAAATGTTGGATCGTACTCAGATCGTGGTTGTGATCGCACTCAGATCGTGGTTGTGATTGTACTCAGATCGTGGTTGTGATCGCACTCAGATCGTGGTTGTGATCGTACTCAGATCGTGGTGATGATCGCACTCAGATCGCAGTGATGATCGTACTTAGATCGCAGTGAGGATCGCACTCCCTATGATCGCACTTAGATCGGACTCCCAGATCGTACCCTGATCGCACTCCCTTATCGCAACAAGTGATCGGACTATGGATCGCAACGAGAGATCGTACTGAACAAACTTACCTTGATCGTAGTATGGATCGTAGTGAGCTATCGAAGTCAAGATCGCAACTTGGATCGCACTACCGATCGCAGTTAGATCGCAACACCAGATCGTGATGATGGATCGCAAGTAGAAACCCCCAGGGTTTATGCAATCGCAACTTCAGATCGTACTATGGATTCCCTTTTACCTTGTTTCTCGGACAGTACACGAACACCAACAATTCAAGATTCTAGGCCAAAAAATGAATCAAACAACCAAAAAATTTTGTGTTTTTAACCCAAATAACAATACCAAATCACTATAACAAGTAATAAGATGAAGTAAATCAAGATTACCCCATAAAAACACAAAAAAAATTTTGGTTCGTATGAAAATGGATCAAAAATGGCGAGAATCAAGAACACAAACACAAGAACTAAACAATCATCCCATGGCTCTTGATACCATTTGAAGGAATGTAAATCTTGCTTATGTTTTTAGAGAGAGAAAGAGATAGAGAGATGGTGGATTTCACACAAAGCTAGAGAGAGAAAGTAAGAATAACTATGTAAAAATTATGAAACCACACCACCCTCTCCATCTAAGGAGAGGGTTTATATACCCAAGCCCATGAGATGGGCTTGGGTTTACAATAGGCCGCCGGCCCATACATTTCATGGGCTCGGTTTTGGGCTTTGTTTAATAAATGTAAATAACTAAACTACGAGCTATAACATGGACTATTGTTGGAGTGATCGATCCTTCCTAATACGTAAAACGTATTTCCAACATCGTACTTTTAATTTTGCAAACCGATCTCTAATAACCAAGAAATCTTGCAACCTCGACAAGTCTTGAACGCTTCTTTATCCCCTTTGTTAATTTGCTAAACCTCATGATAAACCCTCACAATCACAAATTAACAAAGACCCTTCGATAAATCGCTAAACCTTGTGATATATTAACCCTCACAATCACGAATTACGAAGTCCCCTTGTGTAAATACTTAAAGTATTAATCTTTTGTTTTTATAAAAATAAAAACAATTATGAAATCTTAATACTTTTACCCAATATATATTTTGGCCCAAATCAATCTTTGGCCCAACAATAATATTGGCCCAAACTAAAAATAATAACCCTGGTAATATATTTTTAGTTTGTACTTTGTGTGGTTGACTTTTTAAAGAAAAAGAATCTGCTTCCTTATCTTCTTGATATTTCAATGGTGGCAAACACGCAGGCACCACCACCACCACCAAAGTCGATCTTCAAAAACCCTTTAAAGTCGATATATCTCTGTTATTTGTTGTCGATGACTTGGTAGCCCAAGCAGAAAAACCCTTCTGCTTCTTCCAAGAACGAACACCCAATAACAACCTTCTTCTTCGATCGATTCCTAGTAACCAGCGACCTCGAAACCAGGCTCTGATACCACTTGTAGTAATTCGACTACTACAACCTGGATACTAGATGCGGAACATCGATCTATGAAGCCATCGACAGAAAAGACTCGCACAAGGTATGTACCCTAATCGTACCGATTAGTTTATTGATAAAGAAGCGTTGTGAATCTCGTTCCCCCTCATCTCCTATTATAGAGATGAGGGGGAACCGACTATTACATAGACTACGGGTCGGGTTGGGCTACGCCACAACCAACCGACCTTTATTGCTAGAAGCTATTTAGGAAACTCGGAACTTATACCCTAGACACGACTTTAGGCTAATAAAGACTATTACATAACACAACTATTTTGTTACACCTCATTATGTGGAAGTTTTTATGTAAATATAGTGTGGTTGTAGCATTTCTCAATGTTAAATTACCTCTCTCAATTTGTTACGAGAGCCCTGTCCGAAAGCTTACCGTGCCATTTGTTGAGGCAGTTACCATTAATACGTTTCAGTAATTTATGAAAACCGCCATGCTGGTAACCTGCTAACAAGAAAGTAGATTATTTGGTGTGAAATTAAGAATAGAAAGAACAAATGGAATCATTTGGTGTATAAAATAAAAGGTATATTTAGCGAGTTTACTTTAAATATACGTTCACACTAGGCTACATTTGGTGTAGACAATAAAAGGTATATTTAGTGAGAGTCGATTTCTCTTACCATCCCATCAACACATCCTGCTACGATGTTGTTGGTATTTGTTAAACACAGAGATGTCACATTCGTTTCGAGGGCACGAATCTGCAAATCGATATTCCGTAAACATCGTGCTTAAGGAGTTGCAGTAGCAAAATTTTGGCAATATGTATTACGTTTATCTTTGATTTGTATGCTAATCTCTATCGTAGGAAAAAAATTACTTATAAATCTTTTAGTTCAATATTAGAACAAGAGTATAAAAGGGGGTTTTTCATGTTGGAGGGTAACGTTTAAATTACAAAAGGTGAAATCTTTTTTTTTAAAGATTATTAAAAGTTTAGAAAAGCAATTCATGTAATAAGAAACAGAGTAAGCTAAAAAAGCAAGTCCTCAATTTTCAATCAAAATAACAACAAAAAAAGATAAAATATCATAATGCATAAATTTGTTAATGGGTTATGTATCTTAACGGGTTGACCCGATAACCCAACAAAAAGCTAAGCGAGACCCTAATCCGGCTTTATTAGGTTATCGAGTTTATCTAGTTAACTTGATAAACCCGATAAGCTAAGTTGAACTCGAATCAACCCGAACCTATAAGACCTTATCGGGTTCAGATTGGGTCGAGTCAACCCATTTGACACCCCTAGTCATAACATTGACTTTGGTAATATAATTGTAGGGCGTTGTTAAATTTCTTATACTTGCGTCGACTCCTTACACAGGAATTGAATTTATGTTAGAGCATATCTATGATACTTTGGTAAAAAGAGTTGCAAGCATTCATATATAAAGCAATACTATGCAAGAGGTAGGAAGGTGAAACCATATTAGCGGAGAAAGAACGATGGTCCCACATATACACAAGACAATCGGATTTTGCAGATACAACTTCGCGTTGCTGCGAGCATCTAAGAGCATTCACCTAATGAAAGATGGTATAAAAAACTTTTACTAGTTACCTTTTTACCAATTAACAATTTAGTATACACTAATTAAAGCACCCAATATTTTTAATACCTCGCCACGATGGTACGAAAGGTTGTGTACATCCTGACCAGTAGATACATCCCAATAATGTCTCCTATAGTCACCACCACACGAGTAAAAATGTGAATCGGTTCTACAATGAGAATAGAAAAAACAAAGTTGATTTATGGCGGTTATTAATTATAATCCTAATTTGGCTAGACTAGAAAAAAAGCTTACAGTGTAGCGGCGGCGTCATTAACTTGACCACCATGGTGTCTAAAGGATTGAAGAATCTCGGCAGTCTTTGAGTCCCAAAGATGTATTATCACATCTTTGGCGCTAGTAAGTACTTTGTCACTCGGAGGAACAAATCTTGATGTTAAAACTTCACCTTCATGTGCTTTTCTTTTAGATCTAGGACAATGCATTATCGAATCCCTTCTTTATCCGGTAGATATTCGGTATATCGATGAAAAGAGAATGTAATGTGGATGTGTTGAGAAAGTAATGTGTTTGATTGATGAAAAATTGAGTATATAAAAATTTGAGTATGACAAATTGAGAAGCTTACGGTGTTTGAGAAAGGAGGGAGTAATGTGTTTGATGGATGAAATCTGAGTATAAAAATTGAGTATGCAAGGACGAAGTATGTAACCTTAAGTTGAAAAAAGATTCAAACCACATGAAAGGTAGCAATTAAGTTAGGGTTGCATAAATTCAAGAGCACAAAGGTGGGTGGTGGGTAATATCATGAAAGGTTGAACATTTATTACTTGGGGTAGGATAGTGAAATTTTAACCTTAGATGAACTAGCAAAGAAATGTTGTTGCTTGTTCTCTTCCGGACTAGATATAAAAGTTGTTAGATGAGAAAAAGAAATACCTAAAAACTACTCAGAAACAAAAAACCGACCCGAACCACTCCGACCAAAACCGATCAAATCATAATCGGAACCAACAAAAACCAAACTAAATGGATCGTCCTGAAACACAAAAACTTGTATTCATAATTCCACGAATAAATTACCATAAACATAAAAGGCTGAGCTTTGTGAGCTATAAAGCTTACGTCAAAACTGTAACTTTTGAAAAATCCGACTTCTTTCAATTTAACATGGCTTTAAAACCCCTAGAATCCATTTAAAACACAAACAAAACACACAACAATCAAAGGGGAAAATTTACAAATTATATAAGTGTGAAACTTGTGTCGAAGCCTAACTTACAAGATCATCTTTCAAATCAGTTGAACGAAAAACCAAACCACTTGATATAATACACACAAACATATGTGATTTGAAATCACTACCCACGAAAGGTGGTAATAAGTACTTCATTACGTTTATTGATGATTGCATAAAGTATTGCTACGTTTACTTCTTGAAAAGTAAAGATTAAGCTATAGACAAGTTTTTTCTATATAAAACCAAAGTTGAGAATCAACTTGGTAGGAAAATCAAGGTTGTACGAAGTGATAGAGGAGGTGAATATTTGTCTCGTTTTGCTAATCTATGTGCGAAACATAGAATCAGACATTAGTTCACTACTCCTTATTCACCTCATCAAAATGGTATCTCCGAAAAGAAGAACCATACCTTGAAAGAAATGGTTAATGCCATGTTGTTAAGTCCTGGTTTGAGCTGGGACATGTGGGGGAATGCATTCTAACGACTACTTATCTTTTAAATAAGATACCTCGTAAGGATAAAGAGGAAACCCATATGAACTGTGGATGGGAAGAAAACCATCATAACAGTACTTACGAGTGTGGGGTGGTCTAGCAAAGGTAGTTGTCCCGACACCTAATGCCCAAACGATTAGACCTAAATCTGTGGTTTGTATATTTATTGGATATGCTAAGAATAGCAATGCTTATCTTTCATTCTGCATGATTCGAAAAATCCAGATATACAAAAGAACATAGTAATGGAATCAAAGAATGCTTCCTTCTTTGAAAACACATTTCCTGGTATAAAGAAGGAAATTAGGAGCACATCGAGAATAGATGATTAAGTTGTCCAAGATAAGAGACAACGAGATGATAATGATATCCAAGATGAGAGACAAGATCAACCCAAGGAAGAAGTGGTTGAACCTAGAAGAAGCAAATGGGCGAAAACCGAGAAATCATTTGTAAAACCCGCATAAAACACATGAAGACATTAAATGCACGAAAACACGGATTAATTAAAACTTTATAATTAATTAATACACGACAAGTACCATGAACATTAAATGAATAAATACAAGTATTACGTATATTATTTATTTATTTAATGACAAGAGTTTACGTATAATAATATTACACGACAAGACTTCACACGAAATTTAAAACACGAGCTTACATCACAAATTTATACACGAGAAATTTAAAACACAAAAAAGAAATATATACACTAAGGGTGTTCGTTTGGCCGGCCATAAAAATGAAAAGAAACAAGAGGGCCCAAGCCCGACCCGTTAACAAAATATCTAATAACAAAACCCTTCTGAGTAAACTCATTTTCACAAGTTTAATAAAAAAATAAGAAACCTAGCCCCATTGTTTGGTCGCCAGTTTTGCAAGAAGAAAAGGGGTAGAGAAATCATTTTTGATCTTTGGTTAAATCATAAGTTGTGTTCGGGTTATTCATCCGTGAATCTTAATCAATTCGGTAACCCTTAATCTTTTCCTTTTCCTTCATTATTATTATTCGAATTATGAATCCATTAACTAAAACACTAGAACACATGTTATGAACGAATTAAAAATGGAATTAGATTCGGGTTTTGGTTTGGTTGTCACGGGAACCGAGACCACAAGGGTCTCGGTGGGGTTTTTGTTCGGTCAGTCGAGCCCTAAGGGGTCTCGTGGTTGTTTGCTTTGGTCATCCTCAACACACAAGACCACCAGCGGGGGATGTTTGGTTTGAACAGTCGCAACCGAAAGCGCCAGGCTCTCGGTGGGAGTTGTGTGCCGGCGCTGGGTACCGGCTACAGTCGGTGGGAACTCCACCCGGTCGGTGGCTGTGGTGGTGAGTGATGTGCAGCCGAGACATAGGGAAGTCTTGGTGGGCATAACAAACTACAAAATCCGATCCAATTTATGGCTCGGGTCTCGGGTAAACCGAACACCAATGGGGTGTTTGGTCATAAATTTGTTTAATTAATTTGAGATTTAAGTTAATTAATTATTTAATTATTAAGAAATAAATCATGGCCCCATTTAATTAATTTAAACATAGACTTATAATAATTACTTTATGTAATTATTCATGAAATTATACATGGCACATTTAATAAATTAATTAAGGACTTAGCTTAATTAAATAAATATATTTAAATCATTGTATAATTAAATTAATCAATGTTTAACTTAATTATATAATAACCAAGTTATAGTAAAGTTTTATTAAGATATAAACTATGCTTTATTATTGATTAATAATTACTTTATAATCATGTTATATTATTAATTAATAATTAACTATAAGATTATGACATGTTATATTAATTATTAAATAAACTTTACTAAATTATCATTTAAATGAATCATGACTTATGAAATATGTTTATTAAGCCCCAACTTATATTATATGCTTATTAAACAAGCTTATTCCTATTTATGGAAACATACTAATTATGGAAACTTTCTATTTTTGGATACTTACTAATTATGGAAACTTTCTATTTTTGAAAACTTACTATTTATGGAAACTTACTATTTTTGTAAAGTTGCTATATATGGAAACTTGCTATTTTTGGAAAGTTACTATATATAGAAACCTTCTATTTTTAAAAAGTTACTAATTATGAAACAGCAAGTATAATAACACATGAAACATGAAATACGTTAATCAAGAATACATGAAACACTAAGAAATACATGATAAAACATGAAACGGTAAACAAGTCAAGAACAAGTAAAACAAGTCAAGAACAAGTTAAGTAAACTAAGAATTAGTAATTTATATATGAACATACAACTCATTCACGTCCTTTATTATGTATCACTCGTGAAGTCAGAGTAGTTACTCTGCCTTTCATCTTTCATCGTTACTAGACATAAGGTACGGATATTCCATCCGTCAGTAAGGACATGCTCTTTCTATGCATGATTAGGATTCCCCATTTGCTGCCATATGTTTTCCCTAGTAGTTTACATGTCATAAAACTTTTCAGTATTTGCCATACTATCATTTTTAATTGCCTGAGCTATATACATGCATGACCATGTCCACCTAGTTATGGAGGTATCATAACCATGACACTTGAGACTCCGGTGTCATGACTCTTCCGCGACGAGATTGATTTCTCGCGGCGTTTGTAACAACCCATTTTGATAAATGGAATATCACAGGATAATTATGGCGTGTCATAAAATCAAGCAAAGTAAATGTCAAATCATTAAATGACCATAAAGGGAAATACCAGAATCAAACATCGAGAGTCCAACATAAGCTCACACACATGAATATAAGTACTGGAAGGAAAGGACTAAACAATGTCCAAAAGAAATAATGTAGGAAAATACATAAGGTAAAGGAGGCTGGATAGCTTCCGTCCAGATGCACGTACTCTCAAGGTCCTAAGTGCGTCCCTGAGTACCTTATGTATTTTCCTCCGTCTAGATGCACATACTCTCAAGGTCCTAAGTGCGTCCCTGAGTACCTGTCATTTGGGAGCATGAAAAGGAAATGGGTGAGCAAAACGCTCAGTGTACGGATATATAACATAGTATGAATGACATAACATAATAAAGACTAATAGCAGCGGAAATGTATAAGTCCTGGAAAACCTAGTACATGTTTATAAAACTGGTTTTATAGTTTGAAAAGCTTATGATTAACTTATGAAAAAATGTATTTTAAATTTTAGCCAAGAGCCCATATAGGTCATGAGGTGTCAACGTGCATGAATATTTAGAGGGGTGACATCATCATGCAATTAGAGGGGTTGCCTTTAATTATACTAGTCTGGGTAGGAGGGATCAACTCCTTGTGAAGGATTCAAGGCACACACCACATTCACCATGAAAATCCTGAAAAACATGTAACTAGGATGCATCCATACGCCCCACATAATAATATAAATAAATGGCCAAAACAGAAAGGGACGCCACGAGCAATCACTCCATCATGGGGAAGTCATAATACTGGTTCCTCAAGTGTTATGGTTATGATAACTCCATAACTAGATGAACTGGCATGCATGTATATATCGCTCAGGCATTTAAAATAAAACATAAGCATTCAAAACATATAAAATAACTAGGGTAAACAGATGGCTGCAAACTGGGAATCCTTATAAAGAAAGATAATGTCCATACTGAAGGATGAAATATCCGTACCTTATGTCTAGTAGTGAAGCTAGAAGGAAAGCCGAACGATCTACTCCGACTTCTCGGATACTACATAAATAAGGGACGTGTATGAGTTGTCTGATTACTGAGTGTGTTACTGGTTCTATGTGTTCTTTAACTTATTTTATATGTTCTTGTCATGTTTTACTGTTTTAAATGTTATCTTGTATTTATTCATGTTTTACATGTTTTCTGATTATGTATTTCATGTGGTATTGTATTACTATACTTGTAATGTCATAATAAGTAACTTTCCAAAAATAGAAAGTTTCCAAAAATAGAAAGTTTTCAAAAATAGAAAGTTTCCAAAAATAGAAAGTTTCCAAAAATAGTAAGTTTCTAAAAATAGAAAGTTTCCAAATATAGTAAGTTTCCTGAAATAGAAAGTTTCCATAAATAGAAATAAGTTGGATTAATAAGTCTAAAAATATAGGCTAGTGCTTATTAATCATAAGTTATAAGTCATGATAATTTAAAGTCTATTAAATTAAATACTGAGGCTAAAGTGATTATTAATTAATAATGATAAAATATTATTTATTAATTAATAAATGTCATGGTTTAATTTAATTAAGTCAAATAAAAATACTTAGGTATACATGTATTATTAATTTTAATAATAAACCTAAGTCATGGTTTTAATTAAATAAATTAATTAGTTCATGTAAATTAATTTAATTAATTAATTAATAAAATAATGGTTAATAAAATGTATCCCGAGCCCCGAAACCCGAGACCACAAATCCGAGCACCAACCACCACCACGCAGCCGGTGGCTGCTGGTGGTGGCCGGCGGCTGCTATGACTGCTAGGCTTCGGTTCACACCGGCCTAGCCGGTGCTCCCCTCGCTGAGCCAATCTACCCACCGAGACCATATAGGTCTCGATTCCCACTGTTCCGCCAAAGGTACCCCCGCGGGAGACCTTGGCTTGCGGCTGACCTCAAACAAACACCACCTCCCCTTGTAGGGTTGTGGCTGGTGGTACCAAAAGACCACCGAGACCATGGTTGGTCTCGGTTGGTGTGCGGCCGGAACAAAACAAACCAAACACCCTTTTTCCTTGATTTTAAATATTCCATAACATGTTTAATTAATGATTTAACCAAACGATTCATGAACATAGATCATTAATTAAAATAAAGATTAAAAAAAAGGTTATGAGTATACCAATTGCGTGAATGAATGTAGGATTGGAACACGAACACGAATACGTAAATACCAAAGATCAAGAATCAACAAATCGTCCTTGTGGGTGGGTTGGTTGTCACGGCTCAAATGAAGAACAAGGGGGCTAGGGTTCTTTTGTTTTTGTTAAAAAATTCATAATGAATTCCATGGGATTAATTATTACTAGTTAGTTTCATAATGGGTCGGGCCATGAGGCCCTTCCCTTTCTTTTGTCTTAGCCGCGACCCAACACAAGCCCAACATACGTTTTTCATGTTTAAAAATTATTCGTGTATGTTCGTGAATTAAATATTATACGTAATATTCAACGTGCATTAATAATATACGTAGTTCTTGTAATTTAATGTTCGTGACACGTGTCGTATATTATAAATGGAAAGTTTTAAATTATTCGTGTATTTATGTAATGTACTGTTCATGGTATTTTATGCGGGTTTTACAGCGTCCCTTTCAGTTACTTGGCCATTATTATTATTATTATCATGTGGGGCGTATGGGTGTATCCTATTACATGTTTTGCAGGTCTACAAAGTGACTGTGGTGTGTGCTCTACATCCGTCACATTGGAGCTGATCCCTCCACCCAGACTTATATAATTAGAGGTCACCCCTCTAACTATATGACGAGGTCACCCCTCTATGTATTCATACACGTTGACACCTTTCATGACCTATATGAGGTATTTGGCATTTAAATTACATTTTCATGTATAAACTTAAGACTTTTCAGATATAAACAAGTTTATAAAACATGTTCCAGGTTTTTCCAGGACTTACACATATTACGATGCATTTCATATTTTACTTATGTCTTAGTTATTCTTATCATGTCATTATATCCGTTCACTGAGCGTATTGTTCAGTCGTATTTTCTTTCCATGTCCCATACGGCAAGTACAATGGACGAACTTGAGCAAGTTAGGATACATGCATAGGATGGAAGCTACTTTAGACTTATTTTACTTTTGTGTTTCATATACTTATGCTTGCTTGGACAACGTTTAGTCCTTTTCTACATTCCTTACTTTATGCATATGTGAGCTTATGTTTGGGGGCCGATGTTTGATTTCGGCTTTCTTTTATGGTCATTTATGTTTTTAAGACATTTACCTTGCATGCTTTGATGACACGTCATACTTATCATGTAACGGTCTATTTATCAAAGTGGGGTGTTACATCATTTGAACCTGATTTTGTCTCTTTTATGGTAGAAAATGAACCCACTTCTTATCAAGAAGAGGTGAATTCCTCGGAATGGCCTCGATGGAAAAAAGCCATTAAAAGTGAAATAAATTTTATTTTACAAAATCTTACTTGGGAGCTCGTGGATTTACCTCATGGGTGTAAACCACTAGGCTATAAATGGATTTTCAAGAAGAAGATGAAAGCTGATGGCACCATTGACAAGTATAAAGAAAGATTGATGATCAAAGAAATTAGACAACGCGAAGGTCTAGATTAGTTTGATACTTATTCTCCTGTTACGCGAATAACTTATATCCGAATTATAATTTCTATTTCCGCATTAAGAAATTTGGAAATTCTACCAAATGGATGTGAAAACGGCTTTTCTAAACGAAGATTTAGAAGAAGAAATATATATGAACCAACCTGAGGGTTTTATAGCTCATGGACAAGAGAGCAAAGTTTGTAGGCTTGTTAAATCTTTATATGGCTCAAAGCAGGTTCCCAAACAATGGCATCAAAAGTTTGACCACGACATGTTAGAGAGTGTATTTAAAATTAATGAATGCGACAAGTGTGTTTATGTCAAAGACACAAATAGTGGATATGTAATCTTGTGTTTATATGTTGATGATATGCTTATTGTTGGTAGTAACTGTTGTCCCATATATTTGTGATGATTAAGCAAGGAAGAAAGAAAGAAAATAGATGAAGAAGAGATGGATTCCTAGAGAGAGAAAGTAGTGTGAGAAAGTAGAGAGGAGGTGTTTAACTTGGTGAATATTAGATTAAGAATAATAAGAATTACAAATGACCATCCACCCTCCTAACATGCTAGGAGGGTAGTATATGTAGTCCACCTACATGCGGGCTTTAATGGACTATATATTGGGTCGGGCTTGTCTTTTGGACTTTAATTAGTTTAAATCCAAGCCCTGAACCACGACTATCTAACTAACTATTACAACGTTTTACTAAATATTACAATAGAAACCTATGACCGAACATTCTTGTTTGACTCAAGATTTTGAGGCTAACAATCTCCCCCAATGTGAGGTCATTCCTCTTTGATATTTGGAGTCCAATGGAGATTTATGAATTTCGTCATAAATGAGTCTTGAACGTGTAATAGTAGTGTTGTTCCTTCATGCTATGATCTTTGAGCCTTTGTCATTGTCTTTCGACTTAGTCTTTTATCTTGAGATCTTCAAATCATTCTTGACTCGTCTTTGCCATCTTGCGATCTTGTGTCTTTATCCACATGCTCACACTATTGATTGTTGAATAAGTCTTTGGGCATGAATATGTGGTTTTGAACCTTTGACTTTGCTGAGTACACCGTGACGCCACCTTCTCGCGACAAAACATAGACACGGACTGAATGGCTTTGACATTCGTCCTAAATCGGTAGCGATTTACCTCCGGTCGGTGAAGACCGTTATACGATATTAAATACCGTACCTGTGATTAGGTAGATTCAATTAAGAATCTCCTTGACAGGGTTTCGCGGCTGTACTAGTCGTTCTCTTTACTCGACCATCTCAAAGCAAGACTGCGAACATAAAGAGTGAATAAATTGGATAAATATCCGCTTGATTAAAGTCGTCAATTCAAATTCCTGGAACAAGTTTGATTCATTAAGAATCTTACCATTGTTGCTTTCCAATTGACACAAGTTTGATTCATAAGAATCTCACAAGTCACCTACCGTAGCGCTGTTTGATGTTGACGCCAGAAGGATTTCCATTCGTCATTGTGAATATTAATGAATATCACTCTGAATGTTCTGGCAAGACCATAAAGATATTGCGTAGAAACCTGAAACGAGTTTGAATCAATTCAGAATCAAACCACTGTTGCTTTTCAGTTTTACATATGTTCAATTCATAACGAATCTTGCATATGACCTACCGCAGTGTTGTTTGATGTTAACACTGGAAGGATTTCCACTCATTATTGTGAATACTAAGTAGTATCACTCTGAGTGTTCTAGCAATATCACAAGGATATAGCGTAGGACTCTCTTGATCTTCATCCGTGTGTCCTTGCGAGATTTGATTGATCTCTTGGCTCTAGACTCGATTTGTGCACTTTTAGTGGTCGGAGGCTGGAGCAGATGCCACCTATTCAATATCAACTATCTCGGAGTGAGAAAGTCAATAGAATTCGTGTTGATCTCCGTGACAATAAAACAAACTTATTTTGAGAGAAGCCTGAGTAGCTAGGAAAGGGTTGTGCTTCACATCACTGGGTCCATGATGAGTTGTCTTCATGATGTGTTGACCCGGTTTCTGCCTAAGTTGTATGAAGGGCTTCTTTCTTTAGACCCTTTATCCTTATATTTCTTTTTCATTCTTCAACCCCTTCAATGCTTACCAAGACATCATTAATAGCACCTTGTTGTGATTGTTCCAGTGCTATCATCAGTACTTAGTCGGCATTCAGCTTCGTTCACATTCTACTCCATCTTTCCTAAGGACTTCTAATAATCTATTGGATTGTCCCTGGGAAGATCCCTCCGGTTCTGGTTGGATCATAGGACTTAAACCTAACCACCCTTTTGACACCAATAACGTCGTGAATTAAAGATGTTGTGGGTATTTGATCGTAACCATGAGTGCTTGAGTCTTTAGATCACATTTTAATCACATTTTCTCCCCCTATCTCTAATATATAATATCCTTTGATATTAGAGATACCAAATTTGATTAAATATATTTTGAAAAAATAGTCTTGAAAAACTTCAGGAGAAAGATGTGACAAACTTAGCATGAATTTTGGAACGCTCCCCCTCAAAAATTGATCCAATGGAATTGTCATTACGAGGGATTTGATCCACATTAAACTTTTAAGGATAGGACTTGTCGAACACACAATTTTTGAAAGATTTTGAATATCATTGAGAAATTCTTGAAAAAATTGTGTTCAACGCTTTTTGAAAAATCAATTCTTTTTGTCAAAAAGGTTTTTCTAAAGCATAAACTTGAGTTCATAGACTTTGAATGTCTTGACGAATCCACTCAAGTGTAAGAAGATTTAACTTCTTTTGCTAAGGGTAAGGGCACAAAATCGTACACTCCCCCGTGAATATAGTTTCGGGTTGCAATCTGAAAGTGATTACAAGCCACTGTGTTGAGCTCAAAACGTTGAATGTTTTTTGACAAGCTCAACCCGAGATAGATTGCTCTACCCGTTGTTGGAAATATTGTCCAAAATAGACAATTTCCTTTTGAAAAGATAGAAATGACATGTTTTGAAAAATATTTACAACTTTCATTCGAGCTTTATGTACACACCCGTGTCGTTGTTGAGCGACATTTCTAGGTACGTCCATATTATCGATACTAAAAGACATGTCGAGAAGAATATTTTTGGATTATCAAAGATTTTTTTAATTTTGTATTCTTCTTTTTCATTAATATTTACAGGTAGATGTTTGATAGATGAATCAAGCAGGCTTCTTTGCCAGAATCTCCAGTTCTGCTGGAGTCCAACATCTCATACCAATTTGCCTAACAAGATACGCAAACCTCTCTTTCGAAAGAGCTTTTGTAAACAAGTCAGCTAATTGGTAATCAGTTCCAACAAAGTATAATTCAACAATACCCTTTTCAACTTGTTCCTTAATGAAGCGATATCTGACATCAATGTGCTTCGTGCGGGAATGCTGTACCGGATTGCAGGAGATGGCTATGGCCGACTTTGAGTCACAGTACATAGGTACTTTATCAAAATGGAAGCCATAATCCGTGAGTTGTGTTCTCATCCAAAGAACTTGAGCACAACACGTAGATAGAGACACATACTCCGCTTCGGCTGATGAAAGTGACGTGCAATCCTGCTTCTTTGAAGACCATCCCACAAGCTTATCTTGTCCTAGAAATTGTGCACCACCAGAAGTACTTTTACGTGTATCAAGACACCCTGCATGATCAGAATCTGAATAGGCCGTTAGAAAGAAACCGGTTTCCCTCGGATACCAGAGTCCCATGTGAATGGTATTCTTAAGGTACCGAAAGATCCTTTTAACCTCCTTGAGGTGCTTTTCAGTGGGTCGTGCTTGATATCGTGCACAATAACATGTAGCATGATGAATATCAGGTCTGCTTGTTGTCAAGTACATGAGGGACCCGATCATGGAACGATATCTCGTTTAATCTATGGGTAATTCCTCTAAATCAGCATCTAGGGATGTGGTTGATAATGGTGTCCCAACGGGCTCACATGATGTCATACCATGCTTTGTGATTATCTCTTGACAATACTTAGCTTGGTTAATAAAGATACCACTTGGAGATTGGTGAACTTGAATTCCTAGAAAGAATTTTAGTTCACCCATCATAGACATTTCAAATCTGTTGTGCATTACTTTTTCAAACCATTTTGAAAGTTTTGGGTTTGTAGACCCGAAAATAATGTCATCAACATAAATTTGCACAAGAAAAATTTCATCCCCATATTTATAAGTGAACAAAGTTAAATCAATGGAACCTTTTGAGAAACCTTTGGAGACCAAATTTCGAGAGCTCGTCGTACCACGCCCTTGGAGCTTGCTTGAGTCCATATAGTGCTTTGTGGAGACGATACACCTTGTCAGGATAATGAGGATTGACGAATCCTTCTGGCTGCGTGACATAGACTTCTTCCTTCAAAGGACCGTTAAGAAACGCCGTCTTTACGTCCATTTGATAGACAATGAATCCCTTATGTGCAGCATAGGCAAGGAAAATCCTGACCGCTTCCATTCGAGCTACTGGTTCAAATGATTCTTCAAAATCAATACCCTCTTTTTGTCCATACCCTTTAGCCACTAGCCTAGATTTATTCTTGATGATCGTGTTTTCTTCATCCATCTTGTTTTTCCAGATCCATCGAAGATTTAATGGTGTTACATCGTATGGTCTGTCAGCAAGTTCCCAGACTTTAAGTCTTTTAAATTGTTGAAGTTCATCCGTCATCGATTCAATCCAAGTGTGATCAGCCATGGCTTCTTTGATGTTTTTCGGTTCAGCTGAACTCACAGCGAGGGCGAACATACAAACATCACCATCGGTAGGAAGCTGTCGTCTTGTACGAACGGGCTGTGAAGGATTTCCAATTACATGAAACAAAGAATGATCTCTAGTCCAATGATGTGTTGAAGGATGTCGTTGATAGAACGTATGCATATTTGACGGATCAACATTGTGAGTAGAAGACTCTCCAGTTTCGTGTACCGGTGTACCGAATGGGTTGATAAATTCGTCTTCGTCAGATAATGCATTGTCTGCTTGATTTGTGTTCTCTGGAGCAATGACAGTAGTTGTGGATGTTGTAGGATCTATTTTTGAAGTGATATTCTGAGGACGTAAATCTGCAGCAACCCGTGTTGAAGTAGATGAAGTTGTATCCGGTTGTTGACGATGATCGGTATCATCATTCTTATCATGAGTGACAGCGGAAGACTTCGATACAACTTGTTTCTCCCCCGTGAAATATTCATCATACATTGGTCCATATAACATTTCCAACTCTTCAATTGTCGTGTCGACTGTCATATCAGCTCTAGGAACATTTTCTGGAACCAGCGTTGAACTTGACGGTTCATTGTTGTGGTCTTGAGTTTCGAGTTCCATGCGGTTGTGAACGGAAGTCATTTGTCGTTGTGGATCGGGACTTAAACTGTTTTGTTCAAGTGCCATTTCTTGCAATTCATCAAATCGGATGTGAATTGTCTCGACAATCAATTTTGTTCTCTTGTTGTATACTCTATATCCCTTTGATTGAGTTGCATATCCCACAAGAATACATGCATCACCTTTCTCTTTCATCTTATCCAAATTTTCACCATCTCGAATAATGTAGCAAGTACACCCAAAAACATGAAGGTGTTTGAGTGAAGGTTTTTGATCATGAATTATGTGATATGGTGTCTTTTCATGTCTTGGGATAATTAAGGAACGGTTTTGTGTGTAGCATGCGGTTGACACGGCTTCGGCCCAAAAGTATAGTGGAAGTTTTGAAGCGGATAATAATGTTCGAGCAGCTTCAACCAAAGTACGGTTTCGTCTTTCAACAACGCCGTTTTGTTCGGGTGTTCGAGCAATAGATGTTTCATGTTCAATCCCTTCGGCTTCAAAATACTTTCTCAGATTTGAATTCAAAAATTCTATACCTTTGTCTGTACGAACCGCTTTAACTTGAGCTTGAAGACCACGTTGTATCAATTTAAGAAAGCTGATGAGAACGTCGGGTGTACCTTGAGTAATCATCGACTATTACCAGAATATATTTCTTTCCATTGATACTCTGAACACGCATGGGACCACACAGATCCATGTGAAGAATATCTAACCGTCCTTTAGAGCTTGGTGTGGTCTTTGTTTTGAAGCTACTTCGTTTAGCTTTACAAAGTTCACAAGAAGAACAAATATGATCTTTGATGAATTTCAAGCTTGGAAGGCCTCTCACAATATCTTTCTTGGAAAGCAAGTTAATGGTATCAAAGTTGAGATGAGAAAGACGTTGATGCCATAACCATGCCTGAGTCGTTGAAGCTTTATCCATGAAGCAAATTGGAGTTGATGAAGTTGTGTCTTGAAGTGAAATTGTGTAAAGATCAGTACCCCGTGTACCGGTAAATAAGTCATTCCCATCATAATCACGAACAAAACATGTCTTCTTTCTGAAAGCAACTTCCAAATCCGCATCACAGAATTGACCAACCGAGAAAAGATTGTGATTGAGCCCTTCGACGTAGTATACCCTTTTAATCGTGATATTCCCCTGAACCAAATCTCCATATCCTAGGATCGGTGCAAATTGATCATTTCTGAATCGGACCGTACCCAGGAACTTCTCCACGAAGTTAATTAGAAGCTTGAGATTCCCCGTCATGTGCTTCGTGCATCCAGAGTCCAGTATGAAGAGAATTATTTGTATTACCTGCAGAAGAGTTAGAACACGATGGAGCATTTGTTAAATTGGATACCACAGTAGTTGTGATAATAGAATCATTAGTGTCCTTATCAACATTTAAAGGCAAACTAACACTCGTTTTCACATTTTCTGTCCTAGCTTTCGGCATCCATTTATATCCGGGAGGACATTGATTAGCAAACCACCATTTCCAAGACTTGCTAGCAGACTCATATAATTCCTTAATTTTGCTTCTAGGATTCTTAGTGGTGGAGTCTGATGCATTACTTTTCTTAGTGGGGGTAGCACCAGAATGGTTCACTTTGCGTTTGGGTTTACTAGCTCTAATAGGCATTGCAACTTGCTTCTTAGTTCTAATATCTACGCCTTTGACTTTATTCATAGCACACATAGAATGATTAGCATTAGCACACTTTCCACATTTGACACAAACAAATTTCACATTCATAGCATTCAAATCATTCACAGCATTCAAATCGTCATTACATGCGATTACAGACTTGTTATTCTTAAAAACATTCAAATTCCTAGGGTGTTCTTCTACTTCCTTCATCTTCCCTTGATTCTTGTGTTTCCAGACCTTATCATTCACTTGAGTGCTCTTAAGCTGAGGCCGGCTAACACTAGTAGTGGAGACTATTCCTGTAGTAGAAGACACACGAATATTAGTGTTTCTAGTAGTGGAGACTATTCACATTATTGTGCTTAACGCTTGGTGCTATAGGATTCCTTATGGGTTGATTATGTGGTAACCTTTCCTTTCCATCCATCTTGGGGGCAAACACAGGTTTTGCAAACGAGGAATTTGATAAAGCAGATGGTTTTCCCAAGATAGAGGATCTATTTACTTTAGAGGCATTGGGTTGTCTAACAACAGGTTTCTTAATGCTAGGTTCCACGATTTTCCCACCCATTTTAGCAACGAGTTTCTGCAACTCTGCTATCGCTCTGTCCCTGTCTTGTCATTGAGCTTTCAACCCTTTAATTTCCAAATTCTGTTCATTCATTTCTCGAAATGTTTGGGAAAGTTTTTCTTGCAATTTATTATCATGTGGAAAACTACCAACGTCTTTTTGCAAAGCAAGTTCAAGTGAATGACAATGTTTTTGAAGGAAATTAGTTTTGTGTTGAAGTAACTCAAAAGCCTTTTTGTCAACATTTTCTTTACGTTTCGAAAGCTCAATTTCAAGACGTTCACATTCTTTGATCTTATCAAGATATTGGCATGCAACTTCAGAATATTCATCAATATTAGCACAAGATGTAAAATAAGCACACATAACATCTTTAGAAACGCATTCTTGCAAGAGTAAATCATATTCATCTGAGAAGTCAGACTTCTCCATTTGAAGATCATCAATGTGTTTCTCAAGAGATTCAACATATTTTAAATCATCATACATTTCAGTCCGAATGAACTCCTCAAGTTGAAGAACAGTTTCTTTAATCAACGTCGTGTTTGGAATTAAGAGTTCTTTGACAAGCAAGGTAATATCTTGAGGAATCGGACGTGTCCACTCAGCATTTTCACGTTTTGCCCAGTCTCTTTCAACAATAGATTTAACATTATCTATGTGATGTTTAAGAATACCTAATGTTTTCCTACTCTTGCTTTTAGATTCATCTAGAGGGAGGTAGTTTATGTATTTGTAAACATTAGATTTCTTAGGGGCAAATGCTTTCTTCCATTGAATTCTCTTTTGTTTGCATTCTAGAAACATTGCCTCACGAGTTTTCTGAGTTTGTTTGTTGAAAAGACCATAGAGACTATTCTCATAAGCATAATTATATGGTTTTACAAACTCCTTATTGACAAGAGGTTGACTATCATCATCCCAAAGGGCAGTCTCTTCATTATCGGCACTAACAGGCATGCAATCAAGATTGGTCCTTTTAGTCTCATCAAGATAAAGACTCGGGTTCGCAGCATGAGCTTTGGCAAGGTACTCAGGACTTGCAAAGCTAGCTTGACCCTTAAACATGGAAGGGGGTGCCAGTATTCTTACGGATTGAATAGAATCATGCGTTTTTATAAACAACTTTCTTCAAAAATTCGACTTGTGCTTCTAGTTTCGTACGTTTTCAGTTTCTTTATCATATCTACATTTGAATTCTTGTTTTAACGCATCTACCTCTTGTTTCTTATCCTCAAGAATTTTAGCAGAATCAGTAGTGGTCATAGAGAGCTTTTGTTCAAGTTCATTAACTTTGATGTTGGCAAGGTACGTTTTTGGCGTTCATCCATTAAGAAAACATTATATTGACGCTTCTCTTTTACTAATAACTCAAGAGTTTTATTATATTTGTTTTCAAAATCGTCCTTTTGACTTTTTAACGCACTTCCCTTGTACCCCTCAAGCTCTTTGGTTTTCTGAAGGAGCTCATCTCTATAGCTTTCAGTCATCTCAGTAGATTAGATAAGAGCAGCTTTGCATTCTTCAAAACTTTGAGTGAGCGTAGCGTTTGCCTTCTTTAATTGCTTTTGACTCTTTTTATTTTCAGTGACATCTTTTTGTAAAGTAGCAATTAAATTAGAAAGCGCAATACGTTCCTCTTCATCATATTCATTTGCATGTTGATCATCCTCATACTCATTATTGCACATGTCTGATGAATCGGGTGTGGTATTGCTATCAACCGTTTCCATCATACACGTGTCATTAATGGCATTGGGTAGATCACTATGCTCTGGATTATCACCAAACACATTATATTCATCAGTAGTGTGTACCTTATCGATTGGCTCAGTGTCAAAGATAGGGCCATTGTCATCTTCAGTGACTTTGAGAACTTCTTCAACCTTTGCCATGTACGAGTAATGTGCATCGAGCTCTTGATCAGAATCTTCATCATCAGTATCATCAAGCATTGCTCCTTCCTCAGCTGACAATTTAACCCCTGCTTCCATCTTCTTGCATAGCAGCATCTTTTCCTTGTGATAGCTGGAGTCTCTAACCCTTTTCGGCTTCCTGCATTCCTTTGCCATATGCCCATAACCTTGGCAATTAAAACATTGAATCCTACTATGCTGAACCACTTGACTTCCAACCGTTTCCCTATTCCCAGTAGCAGCAGCAATCCTCTGAGTATCATACTTGGCAGTTTGTCGATCATACCTTGCAGAACCCTCAAAATGCGTTGGATTATGTCGATCATACCTAGAAGAACTTTCACCACGTCGACGTGTGTCATACCTTGGAGGACTCTCAACATATCAGTTCTTGGTGTTAGATGATGTGCGAAGATTGTTGTTGGTGGGTTTGTAGATTTTCTTGTAAGTCTTTATTATGAAAGCAATCTGTTGTTTCATCTCTCGATTCTTTTGAGCTTGGTCTTCATCACTATCTTCTTCAGATGATGACTCAGATGGTGGTGATGGTGCTCTTGGCACTTTACCTCGAGATCTTGTGGATGATGAAGACTTAGCTGATGTGGAAGATCGTGGTGAAGATGATGTAGTGGAATATGACTTAGGAGCACGAGAGTTATGACCTTCAACATGTTGAGTTGTAGTCACTAAAGCAAGTGGATTAGCCGTCTTGACAACACGTTCAGCACGAATCTCATTTGCTTCATTCTGAAATTGCTTCAAGATATCAAAGAGTCGATGATATGAGACCTCGTCTAACTTTTCTTGGTTTTTCACTAAAGTGACGAATCGTGTCCACTCGGGTTGAAGTTGTTGAAGAAATTGAACATTGACTTGCATGGTGGAGACTTGCAGTTATTTCTTGTCATGTCATTCATCATTTTATAAAACCTGGAGTAGTATGAATCAATTGATTCTCCATCCCTTGAAGTAAACTTGCCAAAATTCCAAAACAAGTTTGTTTTGACATCTTGTTTGTTGAGTGATTCTCCTTGTTGCAAGCGTTCAATAGCAGTCCACATTTCATGTGCTGTCGGGCATGCATCAACCGTGGAGTAAATATCATCTCCAATCCCACTTAAAACCATATAGATGGCTTCCTTCTCCGCATCATGCCAAGCACAATTTTCAGGTGTGAGATCAGCTCTTGTTTCATCACGTTCACTTGCAGGTATTGGATCAGTAGTATCTGTGGCTGCTCTTGGAGGAATTGAGATCTTCTTGAATATATATGGTCCATGAGTAATACATTTCCTCAAGGCATCACCATTAGGTCTTGTGTCAAGGTATCGTATGAAACGTGATTGCCATTGAGCATACCGACCAGATACAAGCATTGGTGGTCTCTCTTTGTTACCCGCCACCATTATGTTGTTGTTCGTCACACGATATTCAGCAGTAGAATCCATCTCAATATTCTCTGAAATGATGAAGTGAATATGGATCTTAAGTAGATTTGTTGTGATTGTTGTTGTGGTTTAAATTCCGAAAATTGCAATTTTTCTCCAGTCCGACAATAAATTCTCCAGTCCGACAAAACGGTAGACCAAAAAATTTTGTAATTGCCAAATTTTGAAATCGAGCTAGAAATGTCTTAAAACTAGTATGGAAAAAATTTGAATTTACTTGACGGAAAAATTTTAACTTTTTTTTTCTTTTTATTTTTAATCTTCGTGTAAACGATATTTCGAAACTAGTCTATATGGTGGCTAAGTCTAAAAAATAATCGAACAAAATTTAGCAAAAACACAGCATCGGAATGTCGTCGGAATCACTTATCGGAATACTATCGGAATCCCTTCGTCGGAATGATGTCGGAATGTCTTAACCGGAATGCAATCGGAATCCCTTGTCGGAATGATGTCGGAATGTCCTAATCGGAATGCAATCGGAATCCCTTGTCGGAATGATGTCGGAAATACCTTGTCGGAATACCAAATCGGAATGCAATCGGAATATTTTAAGTCCAGTCGGAATGTGATCGGAAAAGTTGGTCGGAATGTTTAAACCCTTTTCCGATGCGACTGATCGGAATCACTAATCCCTTTTCCGATGACACTGATCGGAATAATAGTACTGTTTCGAGATTTTTAGGTAAAAAGATGAGATTTTCGACAAGAAATCCGTGATTTGAACCAACCCAATGCGACCAAATCCCTACCACAACTATGTAGAAGATTTATATCAAGATTTAGAGCTTGGAAAACACAAAAAAGGTCTTGAATTCGAGATGATTATAGGAGAAAATCACACGAACCAAGTAAAATCAACAACGAATCATAAAACTACCCCATGACGATTGATACCAAATGTTGTCCCATATATTTGTGATGATTAAGCAAGGAAGAAAGAAAGAAAATAGATGAAGAAGAGATGGATTCCTAGAGAGAGAAAGTAGTGAGAGAAAGTAGAGAGGAGGTGTTTAACTTGGTGAATATTAGATTAGGAATAATAAGAATTACAAATGACCATCCACCCTCCTAACATGCTAGGAGGGTAGTATATATAGTCCACCCACATGCGGGCTTTAATGGACTATATATTGGGCCGGGCTTATCTTTTGGACTTTAATTAGTTTAAATCCAAGCCCGTGAACCACGACTATTTAACTAACTATTACAACGTTTTACTAAATATTACAATAGAAACCTATGACCGAACATTCTTGTTTGACTCAAGATTTTGAGGCTAACAGTAACGACAAGATGATCAAGTCTACTAAAGACATGTTAAAATCAAAGTTTGACATGAAAGATATGGGATTGGCTGATGTGATCCTTGGAATAAAGATCATACGAACTCAGAGTAGACTTGTGTTAAGTCAAGCACATTCCATGGACAAATATATTAATACCCACAATGTGGGGAATTCCGGCCTAGCTAGGACTCCAATTGACACCAGTTTGCATCTATCTGAAAATAGAGGCGTAGGTGTTGCCCAATTAGACTATTCGATAATTATTGGCATGTTAATGTATTTGATGACAGGTACCCGACCTGACTTAGCGTATGTTGTTAGCAGGCTAAGTAGGTATACTAGTAATCCAAGTGATGCACATTAGAAATGTATGACTAGGGTACTTCATTATTTGAGATACAGTCGTGATTATAAACTGAATTATGCTAGATTCCAGTTGTTATTGAAGGATACAGTGATGCAAATTGGATATCTAACATAAAGGATTATAGATCGACCAATGGATATGTGTTTACACTGAGATGGGTCGTTATATCTTGGAAGTATTCCAAACAAACTGTAATAGCTAAGTACACGATGGAATCATAATTTATCGCGTTAGATAAATGCGGAAAAGAGGCGGAATGGTTACGTAAATTCGTAGAGGACATACCCAGGTGGCCTAAACCGGTAACGACCATTAGTATACATTGTGATAGTGAATCGACAATTGACTCATAGCACAGTGTATAATGAAAAGTCTAAACATATCCGTCGTCGACATAATTCGATACGTCGCAATAGGAGTTATCTCAACATGTAGGTCCATATGAACTCATACACTTGATCTATTCCGTTTTTGCATTAATCTAGATTCTTTGTATCTCAAAATTTTGGGTTGTCATGTCTCATATAGCTTTCATGCGACCTTACATGTTTTGCCATTATCATATGGGTAGTCCTATTGTATGGAAACATCAAGTTGACCATATTTAGGTCGAAAGTAAATGAAAGAAGTGTAAACGTTGTCTTATTTGTAAGGAGATGATTATGGTAGTCGGGACAAGGTCACGAGTACATTTAATTATATTTGTTGACCATTAATGAACGTAAAAACAATAATACTCTCGATTAGCAAATGATACGTATTTCCTTATTTCGTACTCTAGAACCCTAAAATGTTAATGTTAAAACTTTCGATTTTTTTTCTTCTTCTATATATGTGTACTGCCTTTATATCCGGAACGCGGTGGCCGGTGGGGGAGGCAGGTGAATATTCAAGTGTGCTAAAACAGAGAAGCTAAGGGTGTGTTTAGTTGGAAAATATTTTTAATTATTTTCTATTTTTTATTTTGTAAAAAAAGAAAAAAAAATTTTTACAAAACATTTAAAAATTTAAAAAACGCGTTTAGTTAAAGAAATTTGTGTTTTCTATTTTCCAAAACTATAAAGAAAACAAAGGGGAAATTATTTTTCTATGTCTAAAGGAAAATTTAGAAAACAAAAAAAATTAGTTTTTTTTTTGTTTTGTGTGCAAACGGGTAAAACAGGGATTCTGTATTTTCTAGAAATATTTCTAAAAAACGATGATTTGAACGCATTTTTTGTTTTCCTTGTTTTCTAGAAAACATCTATACTACTTTATAAAGCATTTGGGACCTTCTTAAAATAGTAAGGCTGAAAATTCAGATTTTTTTATACTAAATAGTAAAGCAAGTTGTTGATATATTTATCAACATTATATATTATAACCCTTTTTAATAAATTTTTGTAACAAACTTTTATAACAACCTACTTAAATAACATTTTTCTTTTAAATTGAAAAATCTTTTTATTTATCTATTATTTTTAAAATCTAATTTCACCATATTTTCTAAAATTTTATTCTTTTTAATTCAATATCCATTTTGCTATATTTTTATTAACTATTAATTTTTTTTTTAATTTATAGGTTTTTTTTCGATTTTTTACAACTTTAACAATAAAAACTTAATAGATAAGAGATTAATATTTGTTAGTCTCAAAAAATGATTATGAGTACTCGCCGCCGCATTGCGCGGGTCCATGCTAGTTTTGTATAAAACAAGTTGTTTTCCATCCAACTAAACGCAAATACACTTGTATACGAGACATACAACCATTCAGGGTGTGAGTACGAGCGGGTGATCTTTGTTAACGTGAATTTTAACTCGTTGACGTAAAGATACCCGTATATTTCTAGTGAGAAAAACTTGCAGAGGAGAGCAGTGATAGCTGGTATGATATATTTGTTCCCTACACTGGGTGCCATAATTAGCCCAACTCATGGTACTATACTAATTTAGATATTGAATAATTTGACTAATCGACAAATCATGATATATGCATGCCACATTGACCGCACTTGGTTGTTAATCGGTGTGATTGATTATATTGTTCATTAATACGTTCTTGTTCAGCATGTGTACTTAGTCCAGTGTTATTTATTTGAGTGGGCTTACTCTAGCTAATCCAAATTAATACGAAAGCGAGTTAAATTAATATTTAGTCCGTAAACATAAATAGTAAATTTTGGTTTGATGGCTTCCTTTATATATATGAGTATATGACTAATTATTACATGTGAATTGATCACTTCGAGCTCATCTCAAAAACAACTTTTCAAATGACTTCGCAGACCTCCTAAAATCTCTGTTGAAGTAAAATCATTAGATAATGTGGGGTTTAATACTTACAATCCTGGTTATTTAGATGTGGAATATCGATCGTAAAGAACACATACAAGCAGAATCGACAAAAAAGGAAAACACACAAGGTAACTCTAATCGTTACTCCGATTAGTTATTGAAAGAATGACGTGTTTGGTTCGTTCCCCCTCACCTCCTTTTATAGAGATGAGGGGGAACCGACTATTACAAGTCCTACGGGTCGGATTGGGCTTAGACATTGCCAACCGACCTTTATTCTTAGCTCTTAGGAAACTAGATCCTTATACCCTAGACATCGACTTAAGTGAATATAATGACTAAACATAACAATTTTGTTGGAAATACGTTTTTACGTATTTAGAAAGGATCGGTCAATCTAACGATATATACGTAGATTGGGCTCGTGATCTAGTCATGTAAGTATAACTCATAAAGCCCACATGTAGGGTGGGCTATATATACCCTTCCTAGCATGTTAGGAAGGGTAGTTGTTGATTCTCATTTCATCAATCATACATCTTTCTCTCTAATCCTCTCATTTCTCTCTCTCTAACTTTCTCTCTAGTTCTTCATCTCTCTCCCTCTCTTTAGATCATAAAAACACATTAACAATCCTAAGAAATCATACACTGTAATGTTGTATATGATGTATATGCTGATGAAATGTCACATATTGAGCATTTCGAGCCTAATTATGAAAAACATGGGATGGAAAAGAGTGATAGCGATACCATTTTTGATTCATCCGATGTGCGTCATAATGGGGTAGAAAGTTTTCAAAATGCTAACAATCATGATACTTGCCTTATGACTGTTTCATTAACAACTTCTGATTCCAAGATTAAAGAGCTCGAAACGATCGTAGCTCAGCAATCAAAAGATCTCGAGGATGCCAAACTTGAATTTTCGAAGAAAACGAACAAATTTGAAACATATTTTGAAAAACTTGAAAAGTAAAACGTTGTTCTTGAACGAAAATTGGATCAAAAAGTTCTAGATTCTAAAGCTGAAAAAGATAATCTTTTGAAACAATTAAGTTGCTAGAATCTAAATTGTCATCCCAAGATAAATTGCTCAAAGAGAATGAGACTTTAAAGGCTCAAGTTCAAGAAAAGGTTTTTGCAATAGCGGCTCTGAAAAACGAGTTGAGGAAAACTAAAGGAACTAGTGTGGACACTAAGCTTGAAAAACCATCAATCTTGGGGAAACCGCCTCAAATTCAGTCTGTTAGACAACTGACTGCATTTAGATCCGAGCGACCAAAATCCTCGAGACCGTGGTTTGCCTCCCAAGTTGATATGGTTCATCTTTCTAGACCAGTCGCTCCACCATCTAGGCCCAATGTGACTAAAACAGCTTTTGCAAGACCTAATCACATGATTGCCTCTAGTCTCCCTAGACATAGTCCAAAGAACACGTCTCGAACTAGTTCAAATGACGTTCACCATAATTTTGGTCTAAGGGAAGCTATTCAAAAGACACAAATAAGAGATAGGAATTTCAAACCTAGTAGATGCCTTCTAGATTATCCAACACTGCTAACCGTAGCATGTCTTATCCTAGGAGCATCAATCAATCATCTAGGAATTCTGGATCTTACTCGGACATTAAATATGCTACTTGTAAAACATGTAGGAAATGTGTCTTTAAGGCAAATCATTTGATTCCACCGTCAGTGTGCATACGGTCCGGAACACCTCGAATTTATCTTGTTGTCCAGGCAAATCGTCTTCATTTCTGCCAAGGCGGTTAAATCTCGTCTCGACATCCTTAAGGTAACGCGAACAAAAAGTTAATGCCTCTTCTAAAACATAACCCTCAGCAATAGAACCTTCAGGCTTTGCTTTATTTCGTACATAATTCTTTAGCTTTTTCATGTATCTTTCAAATCGATACATCCACCTGCCGCGAGTAATAGAACCTACAATAGCCTCATCGGGTAGATGTATAACCAAATGAGTCATTATGTCGAAAAAAGCAAGAGGAAAGATTTGATCGAAATTAACCATCATAATGATCAATTTGTTTTTAGCTTCTTTCATGTCCTGCACAGTCAAACTTCGAGGAGCTGCTTAAAGAATAAGCAAATCTCGATTATAGGTTTTGCAACGTCTTTGGGCAAGTATTGTTGCACTCCATAAGGAAGTAACTGATGCATCATTATATGACAGTCATGAGATTTCAGGTTCGTTATATTGTCATCATCAGCGGTCACTTTTTTCTTGAAGTTGGATCCAAAGCCATCAGGTAGTCTGAATCGTTTGATGAATTTACAAAAAAGTTTTCTTTTTTCTTGAGTGAAAGAGAACTTTGGATGAGGCTTATCGAACTTCCCGTTATCTTTTTTAACTAACCATAACTCCTTTCGAACTCCCATTTTTTCTAAGTCTAGCCTTGCCTTTGGCATGTCTTTGGATTTGTCGTTCTGTAACAGGGTATTCAGTAAAGCCATCATAATGATCAATTTGTTTTTAGCTTCTTTCATGTCCTGCACAGTCAAACTTCGAGCACAAAGCTGCTTAAAGAATAAGAAAATCTAGATTATAGGTTTTGCAACGTCTTTGGGCAAGTATTGTTGCACTCCATAAGGAAGTAACTGATGCATCATTATATGACAGTCATGAGATTTCAGGTTCGTTATATTGTCATCATCAGCGGTCACTTTTTTCTTGAAGTTGGATCCAAAGCCATCAGGTAGTCTGAATCCTTTGATGAATTTACAAAAAAGTTTTCTTTTTTCTTGAGTGAAAGAGAACTTTGGATGAGGCTTATCGAACTTCCCTTTATCTTTTTTAACTAACCACAACTCCTTTCGAACTCCCATTTTTTCTAAGTCTAGCCTTGCCTTTGGCATGTCTTTGGATTTGTCGTTCTGTAACAGGGTATTCAGTAAAGCCTCAAGGAAATTCTTTTCGATGTGCATGACATCGTAACAGTGTTCTAGCAGAAGAAAGGGCCAATACTTAAGATTCCAAAAGATAGAACGCTTACGCTAGTTCAATTCAATATCTCGATTATGGGGGTGGTTCTCTTTAGCAATTGTTTTATGTTTCCCCGGTTTACGTTTAAAGACTTTACTAATCTGCATTTGGATATCAAGTTTTGAAAACTTTTTAGGTTTAGGCTTATGTTCGGGAGAACCATAGAATTCCTTAGATTTTTTCCTTTATGGATGATTTTGTTCTTAACCATCTTCTGTAACCAACATAAACGATTTTTCTGTTGATACACATCGATGGAGTGTCCACATTACAAGTAGGGCATGCGTGGTAGCCTTGCCCAGTCCACCCAGACAAACTACTTCGAGCTGGAAAATCATTGATGGTCCATAAAACCGCCGCTTTCATTTTGAAATGAGTACCCGTAGCAGTGTCGTTCGTCCAGACTCCCTCCCATAAATCTTTGAGTTCTTTAATCAGAGGTTGCAAGAAAACATCAATGTCCTTTGCAGCTGGTTTAGGGCCAGGAATTAACATCGTCAACATTAAAGAAGTTTCTTTCAAACACATCCACGGTGGTGTGTTGTATGTTGTCAATATAACCGGCCACATGCTGTAATTTTGGCTCATCATGCCATAAGGATTAAAACCATCAGCAGTCAACCCTAATCGAATGTTTCTAGGGTCACAAGAGAACTCAGGTTTCATCATGTCAAAATATTTCCATGCTTTACCGTCATAGGGTTGATTCATTTTACCGCCTTCCTTAGACTGTCAGGTCGCATGCCAAGTCATCAACTTTGCTATGTCTTTTGTGTTGAACATACGTTGTAGTCTAGGTGTTATCAGAAAGTAATGCACCACCTTGTTGGCAACTAATTGCGTCCCCTTTTCTTCTTTGGGTTTTTCTATCTACTCGCATTACAGATTGGACAAGTATCCCTCGCCTTGTTTTTCAGTGATCCCCAATATAAAAAACAATCATTTATACAAGCATGGATCGATACGTATCCTAACCCGATCTTTTTGTATGTCTTTTTTATTTCATGGTATGAAGACGGGAAATTGTATCCTTTACAAGGGGAACATGCCTTCTAGAGAAGAGCTAGAATTTTGTTAAACCCGACATCAGTTATTTTGTGTAAAACCTTGATGTGCGAAATCTCTGATGTAAATTCCAATATGCTCATATCACTACCCGGGTACAACTTTAGGTAGATCTAGCAAGTAACTCTTCAAACTCGTTACTAGGATCCGATGTTTGGGTTGGTTGAGGACCGGTTGTTTGAGTTGGTAGAGTTTGAGAGGGTGGAGTTTCAGATGGTGGATTTGGAATATTATTTGCAGAAATATCTTCGAAGAACGCAATCCATGTGAATGCGATCAGGTGAATGTGGTAATAGTGGAGGTAACGGAAGAATTAGTTCACCGTGATATATCCAAGTGGTGTAACGTTTGTTAAACCCGTATTCGGATATGTGTACCTCAAGTTGGCTAAGGGTAACCAACGTTTCACGGTTACAACAATGACTACATGGGCAACGGAGCTTTTGTGAGATGGGTGCAAAAATTTCTCACAATCCTGGATGAATGCAAAAAGACCATCTAAAAACTCACTGGAATTACGATTGGATACAGTGGTCCGACTTTTATCAATTGTCATAACTGCGTTGCAAATAAACATACTCAGATAAATTATTTTTTTTATACGTAAAATGTCATACTAACCAAATGAATATGAACTCTTTTGTTTCTTCCTAGTGCAACTATGGAAGGAAATCCTAACCCACCTTTTGAATGTTTCGTCTCATATATGAATGCGTATAACCAGTTTACTATTTGATAAAATTTCGGCAGCATTTCCCCTCTACTCCCCAAATATGTGTTTAAAGATATATTCATAGGAGTAAAGGAGAAACACTGTCGAAATCATCTCAAATAATAAACCAGTTATACGTATTCATATCCTAAATGAGACAAAACATCAAAAAGCAGTCCCAAATAGGGGACTTTCCAAAATTAATTCCTAATAAATTAATTTCGGACGAATTTTCTATAGGTTAATTAACTTCGGACTGGAATTATACGAAATTAATCGATAAAATCCTAAAATATTCCTAAAATTATTTACTACAAACGACTAACAATCATATATCATATATATATATATAATATAATAAACATATGCATAATATTAATTACACACCTCGGTCACGGCTGAAATAAACAAAGATAGAAAGATAGAAAAAGAGGTCCTGAGGAAGTTGTCTCGACTGTCCCGGTGCTAACCAAACACAAACATGAAATAAAAAAAACATAAATTAGTTGGTTTCTGAAATTTTATCTAATTTGAAACAAACACCAAAATAATTTCAAAAAAAAAACATTACCTTTTACACGACTATGACTCGGATCTTGGTTCTCGGCTGTGACTCGGTTCCCTGCTAATTAACTCGGCTGTGACTCGGGTCTCGGCTACGACAAACATATAAAAAAAATTAAACTCGTGCCTATTTCATATTAAGCTGAAATGATATTAAGCCAAAATCCCTATATAAGCCAAAACAAACACCCACCTCTAGTGGTGGTGGCTATTGCTGCTGCTACTGTCGTGGAGGTGGTGGTGGCTACTACTACTGCTGATGTGGTGGTGGTGTTGCTGTCGACTGCCGCAACGGTGGTGGTTGTGAAAACCCTAGGTTTTGGATTTGTCACTTGGTCTTACTTTTAGGTTATTTTATGTGTGCTTACTTGAATTGTGTGTTTACGTGTTTATTTTGTGTGAACGAGGTTGGTGTGGTTATCGTTTATGAGTATAGAGTACTCATAAGTAAATCGAGGAACGGTTATTTCATGTTCATGAGCTCACAAGTGGTGACTATGAAATGAAAATGGTGATATTATGGTGTTTATGTATACGTATAAGTATTATAGTAATAGTATTTTTTTAGGATTTACGTTTTAGCATTTAGAGGTCTCGGGTGAGGTAATTATCCATATGAATATTTTTCGGGATGGTTTTAAGTCATTTAGGACTTAGTTATAAAGTTTATTTCAAAATTTGAGATTTTTTATAAAAGTGTATATTTTACGTCTTTTACGGTAAAACGCGTAAATTGACTAGTTTTACGGTTTTGGGGTTTTGGAGGCTTTAGGAGCTGAAATAAATTAAGGAATATTAAGGTAATATTATTAATACATATATTAATAATAAAAAAGAAAAAAAAACGAAAATTAAGGGGTGTTAGTCGGTTTGGACGCAAGAAAGAAAGAAAAAAAGCAAAAAACGAGAAAAAGGAAAGTGGGTTGTATTGGGCTAGGATTCTTGAAAAAAAAACTATATAAGGATTTTAAGTAGATCAAATCCATCATAATCCCTGGAGAAAAAAATAAAGGTCGGCGCTTTGGGAGTGTTTTTAGGGTTTTCATGGTTTTTTTTCATCTTCCATTAAATTAAAGGTAAAACCTTCTTAAATCTTTTTAATTAAATTGTTTTTATGTTTAATTGATCATCTTATGATGGATTAGGGTTAGGGTTTATATAAAATCAGTAAATTAATGATGTTATAATCATAATATGATGATCATATAATCTAGGGCTTGTATTAGATGGGGTTATGGGTAATTAATTAGTTCAATTTGTTTAAACCCGTTTTTTAAAAACTGGGCAGATTTTGTGTTAATTGTTTTGATCATATCGGGAGTTCTATAAACTCTTATTTTACGATCCAAGTACCCCTGGAAAGATATTTGAAGTGGCTTTCCAATGAAAGAAACGAGAACTAAATTGGAGGTAGGGAAGTGGGTCAAAAACAGGTTACAACAGTCGGAGGTCAAAACAGTTTTGAATTCAGCCTGTTTTCTTTTTAAGTTTTGGGTTGTTTGGGGTATTTAGGGTTGCATTGGGATCTTCTCACGAACGTGAGAGATGGTTTATATATTGTAGTAAGTATCTTCACTTGGGCTAAGGTTGTGGTTTAGGGTAAGACCCCTTAATGGTAACAAACGTTTAGTACGTTTAAAATCAGGAAATCTGGAATGACAAAAGTAGATATATGTATATCGGGGCCTTAACAGTAGCTTTAAGGTTAGGGCAAGTGGGAGGTGTTAGCCAACATATGTAAGGGTATGAATATTTCTTTTACAGAAACCATGGGTATGCTTAAGAGGACTTTTGACTTAAAGTTTTGAGACTTAAAAACTGGGACTGATTTGTGTAAAATATGAACGGGATAGTTATTAAACTTAATCAAGTTAAGGACTTGTTAGGGAAGGTTAATGGGATGGTTAGAGCTTATAAATGAGGTAAATATGTGGGAATAGGCTAGATGTCCATCATAGGTTGATGAGCCATCTTAGTGATTGGTTCGTGTTTTTGGTTTGTTAGCTTGTTGCTAGTGCGAGGACTTGTGAAGAAGCTATCAGGTGAGTTTCATAGTCCCATGTTTACTATTGATTTTGACTTCCAGATGGGATGGAAGAGACACTGTGTTGAATTATTTTCTAAATTAATGATGTGAATGTTTAAGGTTTGAGATGGACTTGTGTGTACATTTATGTGATTAACTGCTATGTGATTCTTGTTTGTGTGTGATCTGGATTGGAAAGGTACATAGGTGTATGGGCGCCTATGGGACCTATGGTTAATGATAAGGCGTGATGCCTTGGAAATTGTGATTGTTGGTAAGGCGTGATGCCTTGGAAATTGTGATTGTTGGTAAGGCGTGATGCCTTGGAATTGTAATGATTGATTCAACTTGAATGCTAGTTGTTAGTACATGATTGTAGCGCATTGTCCATATGTTTATTGGTTTATGGTATTCACAGCTTATGACTTGTCTTGTGTTGGAGTCTAAACCTATGACTCTCATCAACTTTATGTTGACGTGTTTTAGTGTCTCTTTCAGGTGATATTATGGTTAAGCATGAGAACATAAGTGACTAGGAGCTTAGGAATGCATATAGAAGGAGAATCCCCGTTTCCTTCTTAGTTTTTATTTGTTCTTTTAATAAGTGATACTGTGGCACACATATATTTGTTTGGTTATGTTATTTGTTTGTCTTGGGTAAGCGGTAGGACTGTTACCTACTTACCTAGACTCCTGAGTCTGATGAGATATTGTCATGACTTTGTGTCTCCATTTTATGACATTTCTTATTTCATATAGTTATCTCTATAGACACGCCATGTTGTGATGATATCCATACGTCGCGCCCCATATTCCGCCATGGTGGGGTGTTACAGTGGTGGTGGTGGTGTTGCTACCATAACAAATTAAACATTATACACCAAAATTTAACATTATACCAAAATTAAAAATAGAAAAATCAATTACCTTTATGAAGATTGGTTGGATTGGTGGTGACAACCGTGGTTTTGGGTTTGTCACTTGGTCTTACTTTTAGGTTATTTTATGTGTGCTTACTTGAATTGTGTGTTTACGTGTTTATTTTGTGTGAACGAGGTTGGTGTGGTTATCGTTTATGAGTATAGAGTACTCATAAGTAAATCTAGGAACGTTTATTTCATGTTCATGAGCTCACAAGTGGTGACTATGAAATGAAAATGGTGATATTGTGGTGTTTATGTATACGTATAAGTATTATAGTAATAGTATTTTTTTAGGATTTACGGTTTAGCATTTAGAGGTCTCGGGTGAGGTAATTATCCATATGAATATTTTTCGGGATGGTTTTAAGTCATTTAGGACTTAGTTATAAAGTTTATTTCAAAATTTGAGATTTTTTATAAAAGTGTATATTTTACGTCTTTTACGGTAAAACGCGTAAATTTGACTAGTTTTACGGTTTTGTGGTTTTGGAGGCTTTAGGAGCTGAAATAAATTAAAGAAAATTAAGGTAATATTATTAATACATATATTAATAATAAAAATAAAAAAAACGAAAATTAAGGGGTGTTAGTCGGTTTGGACGCAAGAAAGAAAGAAAAAAAGGAAAAAACGAGAAAGAGGAAAGTGGGTTGTATTGGGCTAGGATTGTTGAAAAAAAAACTATATAAGGATTTTAAGTAGATCAAATCCATCATAATTCCTGGAGAAAAAAAATAAAGGTCGACGGTTTGGGAGTGTTTTTAGGGTTTTCATGGTTTTTTTTCATCTTCCATTAAATTAAAGGTAAAACCTTCTTAAATCTTTTTAATTAAATTGTTTTTATATTTAATTGATCATCTTATGATGGCTTAGGGTTAGGGTTTATATAAAATCAGTAAATTAATGATGTTATAATCATAATATGATGATCATATAATCTAGGGCTTGTATTAGATGGGGTTATGGGTAATTAATTAGTTCAATTTGTTTAAACCCGTTTTTAAAAACTGGGCAGATTTTGTGTCAATTGTTTTGATCATATCGGGAGTTCTATAAACTCTTGTTTTACGATTCAAGTACCCCTGGAAATATATTTGAAGTGGCTTTCCAATGCAAGAAACGAGAACTAAATTGGAGGTCAGGAAGTGGGTCAAAAACAGGTTACAACAGTCGGAGGTCAAAACAGTTTTGAATTCAGCCTGTTTTCTTTTTAAGTTTTGGGTTGTTTGGGGTACTTAGAGTTGCATTGGGATCTTCTCACGAACGTGAGAGATGGTTTATATATTGTAGTAAGTATTTGCACTTGGGCTAAGGTTGTGGTTTAGGGTAAGACCCCTTAATGGTAACAAACGTTTAGTACGTTTAAAATCAGGAAATCTGGAATGACAAAAGTAGATATATGTATATCGGGGCCTTAACAGTAGCTTTAAGGTTAGGGCAAGTGGGAGGTGTTAGCCAACATATGTAAGGGTATGAATATTTCTTTTACAAAAACTATGGGTATGTTTAAGTGTACTTTTGACTTAAAGTTTTGAGACTTAAAAACTAGGACTAATTTGTGTAAAATATGAACGGGATAGTTATTAAACTTAATCAAGTTAAGGACTTGTTAGGGAAGGTTAATGGGATGGTTAGAGCTTATCAATGAGGTAAATATGTGGGAATAGGCTAGATGTCCATCATAGGTTGATGAGCCATCTTAGTGATTGGTTCGTGTATTGATTTCGTGTTTTTGGTTTGTTAGCTTGTTGCTAGTGCGAGGACTTGTGAAGAAGCTATCAGGTGAGTTTCATAGTCCCATGTTTACTATTGATTTTGACTTCCAGATGGGATGGAAGAGACACTGTGTTGAATTATTTTCTAAATTAATGTTGTGAATGTTTAAGGTTTGAGATGGACTTGTGTGTACATTTATGTGATTAACTGCTATGTGATTCTTGTTTGTGTGTGATCTGGATTGGAAAGGTACATAGGTGTATGGGCGCCTATGGGGCCTATGGTTAATGATAAGGCGTGATGCCTTGGAAATTGTGATTGTTGGTAAGGCGTGATGCCTTGGAAATTATGATTGTTGGTAAGGCGTGATGCCTTGGAATTGTAATGACTGATTCACCTTGAATGCTAGTTGTTAGTACATGATTGTAGCGCATTGTCCATATGTTTATTGGTTTATGGTATTCACAGCTTATGACTTGTCTTGTGTTGGATTCTAAACCTATGACTCTCACCAACTTTATGTTGACGTGTTTTAGTGTCTCTTTCAGGTGATACTATGGTTAAGCATGAGAACATAAGTGGCTAGGATTGGAGAAGCTTAGGAATGCATATAGAAGGAGAATCCCCGTTTCCTTCTTAGTTTTTATTTGTTCTTTTAATAAGTGATACTGTGGCACACATATATTTGTTTGGTTACGTTATTTGTTTGTCTTGGGTAAGCGGTAGGACTGTTACCTACTTACCTAGACTCCTGAGTCTGATGAGATATTGTCATGACTTTGTGTCTCCATTTTATGACATTTCTTATTTCATATAGTTATCTCTATAGACACGCCATGTTGTGATGATATCCATACGTCGCGCCCCATATTCCGCCATGGTGGGGTGTTACAGTGGTGGTGGTGGTGTTGCTACCATAACAAATTAAACATTATACACCAAAATTTAACATTATACCAAAATTAAAAATAGAAAAATCAATTACCTTTATGAAGATTGGTTGGATTGGTGGTGGCTACTGCCGACTGCAGCTGCTGATGTGGTGGTGGTCATGGTGGTTCCGACTACATCACCATCATCGCGGTGGTGGTGGTGTTGCTACCATAACAAAAAAAACATTATACCAAAATTAAACATTATAGAAAAATTAAACATTATACCAAAATTAGAAAAATTAAACATTACCTATATAAGGATTGGTGGTGGTGGGTAGAATTGGTGGTGGAGATGAGTCAGATTAGGGTTGATGATGGTTCGGATTAGTGGTGGTGATGGGTTGGATTGGTGGTGGAGATGAGACGGATGGGGTTGATGATGGTGGTGGAGATGAGACGAATTGGTGGTTGATGATGGTGGTAGACATGAGACGGATGGTGCTATAATCGTCCTTCCCCGGGTTTTTTTGTTTTAAAAGTAAATGAGGATAAGATAGTAAAGGAGGAGATCTATAATCGCAAACTTAGGGACGACCTACACTTTGTTATTTAGGGACGACTATGTCTTCCCTAAGTATATAATTAATATTTTTTTTGATACTTTAAAATTTAGGGACAACCATACGTTGAAATTTAAGGACTACTTAGTCGTCCCTAAAATTTGGAGACGACTAAGTCGTCCCTAAGTGTCTACCGGGAAAACTAAAACCCATAGCGGGTTATTCAAATTTTCACATAAATTTTCCAAAAAATTGCTAAGTGTTTGAGGGTTATTTAGGGATTACTTTATAATGAAATTTAGGGACGACTAAGTCGTCCCTAAGTGTTTTTCATATATTTTGTGCATTATTATACCTTTTATGTAATAAAATTAATAATAAAAATCAAAATTAGATATTGTAATTACGTTAGAGGTTCAACTAATTAGTCGATATGCTAGGGTTATACATTAGAGGTTCAACTGATGAGTCGATATGTTACGGTTATACGTTATATGTTCAACTAATGAGTCGATATGTTACGGCTATACGTTATAGGTTCAACTGATGAGCCGATATACTAGGGTTATACGTTAGAGGTTCAACTGATGAGTCGATATGTTACGGTTATAGGTTAGAGGTTCAACGGATGAGTCAATATGTTACGGTTATACGTTATAGGTTCAACTGATGAGTCGATATGCTAGAGTTATATGTTAGAGGTTCAACTGATGAGTCGATATGTTACGGTTATACGTTATATTTTCAACTAATGAGTCGATATGTTACGGTTATACATTAGAGGTTCAACTGATGAGTCGATATGTTACGGTTATGTGTTATAGTTCAACTTATGAGTCGATATGCTAGGGTTATACGTTAGAGGTTCAACTGATTAGTCGATATGTTACGGTTATACGTTAGAGATTCAACTGATGAGTCGATATGTTACGGTTATACGTTATAGGTTCAAGTGATGAGTCGATATGTTACGGTTATATGTTATAGGTTCAACTCATGAGTCGATATGTTACGCTTATACGTTAGATGTTCAATTGATGAGTCGATATGTTACGGTTATACGTTAGAGGTTCAACTGATGAGTCGATATATTACGGTTATACGTTATAGGTTCAACTGATGAGTCTATATGCTAGGGTTATACGTTATAGGTTAAACTGATGAGTCGATATGCTAGGGTTATACGTTAGAGGTTTAACTGATGAGTCGATATGCTAGGGTTATACCTTAGAGGTTCAACTGATGAGTCGATATGCTAGGGTTATACGATAGAGTTCAACTGATGAGTCGATATGTTACGGTTATACGTTATAGGTTCAACTGATGAGTCGATATGCTAGGGTTATACGTTATAGGTTAAACTGATGAGTCGATATGCTAGGGTTATACGTTAGAGGTTCAATTGATGAGTCGTACGGTTATACGTTAGAGGTTCAACTGAGAGTCAATATGTTACGGTTATACGTTATAGGTTCAACTGATAAGTCGATATGCTAGGGTTATACGTTAGAGGTTCAACTGATGAGTCGATATGCTAGGGTTATACGTTAGAGGTTTAATTGATGAGTCGATATGTTACGGTTATACGTTATATGTTAAACTGATGAGTCAATATGTTACGGTTACACGTTAGAGGTTCAACTGATGAGTCGATATGTTACGGTTATACGTTATAGGTTCAACTAATGAGTCGATATGCTAGGGTTATACGTTAGAGGTTCAACTGATGAGTCGATATGTTACGGTTATACGTTAGAGGTTCAACTGATGAGTCGATATGATACGGTTATACGTTATAGGTTCAACTTATGAGTCGATATGCTAGGGTTAAGCGTTATAGGTTAAACTAATGAATCGATATGTTAGGGTTATACGTTAGGGGTTCAACTGATGATTCGATATGCTAGGGTTATACGTTAGAGGTTCAACTGATTAGTCGATATGTTACGGTTATACGTTAGAGGTTCAACTGATGAGTCGATATGTTACGGTTATACGTTATAGGTTCAACTAATGAGTCGATATGTTACGATTATACGTTATAGGTTCAACGCATGAGTCGATATGTTACGGTTATACGTTAGAGGTTCAAATGATGAGTCGATATGTTACGGTTATACGTTAGAGGTTCAACTGATGAGTCGATATGTTACGGTTATACGTTATAGGTTCAACTGATGAGTCGATATGCTAAGGTTATACGTTATAGGTTAAACTGATGAGTCGATATGCTAGGCGTTATACGTTAGAGGTTCAACTGATGAGTCGATATGCTAGGTTATACGTTAGAGGTTCAACTACTGAGTCGATATGCTAGGGTTATACGTTAGAGCTTCAACTGATGAGTCGATATGTTACGGTTATACGTTATAGGTTCAACTGATGAGTCGATATGCTAGGGTTATACGTTATAGGCTAAGATGATGAGTCGATATGCTAGGGTTATACGTTAGAGGTTTAACTGATGAGTCGATATGCTAGGGTTATACGTTAGAGGTTCAACTGATTAGTCAATATTCTAGGGTTATACATTAGAGGTTCAACTGATGAGTCGATATGTTACGGTTATACGTTATATGTTCAACTGATGAGTCGATATGTTACGGTTATACGTGAGAGGTTCAACTGATGAGTCGATATGCTATGGTTATACGTTATAGGTTCAACTGATCGTTATAGTTTGGAAATATTAAGTCATTGTGTATTAAGTCATTGTGTGTCTCAAAGATAGTTATAGTTTGGAAATAATATGATAAAATAATTCATTAGTAACTAGATTGAATAGAAAATGAGTTAGAAGATGAGTATTAGTCAATTGTCTTTATTACAAAACTAATTATGATTATACAGTTAATAAGTGTGTAAACACTTATCCTTTTGCCACTAAAATCAAGGAAAAACAAGACCTAATCTTGTGTTTAATGTCGTAAAAGTCGGAATTACGCGTGGTTTTGTGTTTTTGTGTTTAAATAGGTACAAATGATCAAAAGAAGAGAAAACACGGGATTTCACGGTCAAATATGAAGAAAACTCCAAGAAAGAGACAAAGACAAAGTCAAAAGATCATAAGTGTGCCCAAGTTCACGAGCTCCGGCTAAGTCGACACAATTTTGAAGAAAAGATCGAAAGGCCAAAAATCAAGTCGTTTTGTTCGGGGAATTAATTTATCGAAGTTATCGGGCTTGTGGGTCCCACATTGGATCTAATGGGCTTAAAAGCCCATTAACAAAAACAAGTTATCTATTTTTAACATCAAATAGTCCATTAAAGGACCAAAAGCCCATTTACTACTAATGAAGTTATTTAAACAGTTTGGGTCCAACTTATTTGCAAAGCCCATTTGCACAACTATCATACGGATGAAAAGCTTGGGCTTTAAAAGTCCATGTGGCTTAGCAAAATTGGGACAGTTTGAAAAGGTGGAACGAATTGCTAGGTCAACACTACACAACCCCCCCACACGTTTTATAAAACGTTTAATATCCCAACATTAAATAAATGTTTTAACTTATCCCTTGTCCCACTCTCCCCACGTGTCTATAACACGTCTCTCATCCCCACTCACCAATTTAAACAAACGTAACCCCCAACCTAAACCCTCATTCAGTCAAACCTAACTCCCACGTGTCTCACCCATATACCAAATAAATAAAACGCTTTTTTATTACCCCATACACACTTTCGATAATAACAAAGTCTTTTCTTTCACCCACCTTCACTGTTTTTCTCTCCCTCACCAAAACACACAACCACCCTTTTCATACTATTACTCAAACCCTAAAAATCCTACACCAAAAATCACAAGTAAAAATTGGGGGTTTTTATCCACCCATTTAATTCACATCAAAAGAAATTAAATCCCCAATTTTTCGGAGGCATCCACCATAGTGGTCCTATCTCTCTCATCCGACGTGGCCTTTTCCTTGCTTTTAATTGGCCAAAACACCTCAACACGCCAAGGTGGCGATCCGTGTGACCCCTGAGTGATCCTCAGCCGCTAGATCAAGAGAAGAAAAGAAAAGAAGAATGGATGGCTAGGATTGAAGAACGTAGGCACCAAGGAAAAGGTTTCCTAGGGTTTGCCTATAAAAACCCTTAATCTGTAATGATAGATAGCACTTTTCTTTACATTTTTATTTTTCAGTAAATTAGATTAGTTTTAATCTTGTAATCTTAATTTTCAGTAAGTTGTAATTTCTCTTTTTAATTAATGAAAAGTAGTTATTTTAATTGATTCATCTCAATTTTATTTTTCTGTCAAGTGTTTAAATCATCGCATTTAATTTGAGTCTCAATCTTTAATCCTTTTTATATATTGTTCGTCCGTATTATTATTATAAAAAAAAAAGTATAATAAATCTCCCTACTGGAGATTTATAAAAGATTACTGTTCGGATTAGAAGATTCGTTTGGTTCGTTTGGATTATTGGTTCGAAGGAAGCTGTTTGGTTTGGTGGTCTCGATTTTGGTTCATAGGGGGTTCAGCGCCCACCTACGTCCCAAAGGTTTCGTCATCAGGTTCATTTTCTTCTCTTTTAATTTTTATTAAATTTTAGATCAAAATTTGTTTTATGTTTGTTTAAGTTAATCTGCTATATTAAGTTTAGTGGTTACTGTTTATTTTAATTTTATGTTATTATTCAGTGTTATAATCTGCTTTTGCTTTATTAAATTTGAATCTGCTTAATTGGTTTATGTTACTTGCTTAACTGTTCAGTTTTGATTGCGTTTTAGTTTTGCTTATTGTTTTATGTGAGATTCGGTTTGCTTAGATTTAAGTTTAGACTGTTTTGATTGTTACACTGCTTATTTGATTATATATTTTTGCTTAGTAGTTTATAGTTTAATTCGGTTTATGTTGCTTATTGAGTGTTATTTTTATTCAGCCTATTTGATTGCATCCTTATTTGCTTATTTTTATTGATTCTGACCTGTTTGGATTTGCTTAGATAGTTATAGCTTTTTCAGCTTAATGCTTTATCTGTTTAGTTGTGAGGGGTATTTGGCTTATTTAGTTTTTTTGTTTGCTATTCTGATTTAGCTGATTATTTGTGCTGATATTGTTCTACAGACCCAATTGGTCTGTGGATTTAATTGTTTTCTCAATTCCAAAAAGTAAAATAAATTTAATGGCTAAAAAAATTAGTCTGTCCTGGGGTTCGAACCCAGGACCTCTCGTTCACTAGCCAAACAACCTAACCATCTGAGCTGAATCTTTATTTGAGTATTGTTCTGCAACATCTCATTAATATAGTTAATTTTACTTTGGCAGATTATTTAAATTTGGTTCAATTAAATGTTTTTAGTTTAATTAAGTTTTAATTAAAAAGTTCTATTTTCTTTTAAATCTGTTTTTTATAAAATAATATAAAAAGACAAAAAAATATATTTTTATTTTATTTACTTTTAAATTTAGTTTAATTTTTTTATTAGTTTTAAAATTAGTTTTATTAAGTTTTCATTTAAAAGTTTTTTTTAAATAGCTTTCTTTAAAATAGATTTTAGATATAAAAAGTTTTTATTAAATAGTTTTATTTTTAAAGTTAATTTTCAATAAGATTTTTAATTTAGTTTATTTCAATTCATTAAGTTTTATTTTTAAAATAGATTTATTTTATAGTTTTTAAAAGTATTTAGTTTAAAATTAATCAAGTTTTTAATTTAGACTTTATTTTAGTTTTGTTTAAATTTTAAAATAGATTTTATTTAAATTAGTTTAAAGTAGATTATTAAAATTAGTTTTTATCATTAAATAGCTTTAGTTTAAAATACCAAAAATAGATTTTACCAAAAACAAAGTTAAGTCTATCGTCTAAATCCGATTTCAATTCGAGTCGAGTCGAGGAACGATAATAGAAATAAAAAAGGGTATACAAAATCCCATTTATCAAATGGCGCCGCTGCCGATTCGCTCGTATGATTGACGATTTTTCGTGAAGACGTTTGGATTTTGGGATCCGTTCTCTTTGAACGTTACGTTCTTGCAACAAAAAAAATCAAAAATACAAAAAAATCAAAAACTTAAAAATACAAAAAAATTAAAAAATCACAAAAGTAATTTCTTTCCTAAGAATTGCACCAAAAAAATTAAAAAAGCAAAAGTAATACTTTTCCCTAAAAGTATTACACCAAAAATATTACGTATTAGTGTTAATTTTTAGTTCGATTTCTTTCGTTTTTCTTGTGAATATATATTTTTTTTCTAAAAAATACAAAAAGATTTTTCTTTTACTATATTCTATTACGTAGCACAATAAATTTACCTACTTTTCAAATAAGCCTTAGTTGGGATTTCATCACCTAACTATTATAGTCGAATCCTAAACAAAATAAAAAGGCAAAATAGATAAATACTAGTAAGACGTTTGAACTCGAAATATACAAACTATAAGGTGGGTATAAGGCGACGCGCTATAAAAGGCCGTCTAAGGAAAAAGGTTTTTAAGTGCTTTGTGCCACCTCGTTTCCCCGCTTGCTTGTGCGTATATTGAGAGGGACGACTGATTATTGGTTTGCCACCTCATGTAGTATTTAAGTATATATTTTTGTAGATTTTTCATATTGCTCCTCGAGAGGGAAAATCCTTTTCCTCTCAAAGTCGACCCGAGGTCACCTACCTCATTCCAAAGTTTTAATTGTATGCGCACTCGCGCGCGTACATACATACCGAGTGGTGTACCAAATTCTTCCAGTTCTTCCAAAAAGAAGAAGAAGAAGAATAACAATAAGACCGTCATTCAAGCCGATCCCGAGAATCGAGCTTTCGACATAACGATGGCAACGGATAATCGACCAATGATTGAGATTCTTCAATCTCATGTTGAAGGAAACGATGACGCGATTGTGGTGCCGACCATTGGAGCTAATCATTTTGAACTTAAACCGGATTTTATTCGAATGGTTTCCGCTACACCATTTTTAGGTCGTACTAATGATGACCCACACGCTCATATCAAACGATTCATCCAATTAGCAAATACCGTCAAATACAATGGGGTGCCACAAGAGGCCGTTCGCCTACAACTTTTTCCTTTTTCCCTCGAGGGACAAGCCCGGATTTGGCTTGATAAGGAACCACCCCAAAGTATTGCAACATGGATCGACTTAGAGACCAAGTTCATTAATTATTTTTTCCCACCATCACGGACCACTTCTTTAAGGAATGAAATAATCACCTTTGAGCAAAAATATGGGGAAACGTTTAGTGAGTCTTTGGATCGATTTAAAGAGCTTTTGAGAAAATGTCCACAACACGGTTTCACCAAAGTGCATCAAATAAATACGTTTTACAATGGTTTGACTCTAAATGACCAAGACTCACTTAATAGTGCCGCGGGGGGCAATATTCTTGTGAAAACCATGAACGAGGCTTGGTCCATAATTGAAAACAAGGCTAAAGTACAAACCAAAAGTGTTAGGGCCACTATGGCAAGTGCTAGTTCTAGTGAGAGTGACAAGAGAATCGATAAACTTACTTCGCTTGTTGAAACACTTGCTCTAAAAACAGACGCCCTCGCTACACATGTGCATGCCGTGAAAGATAATAGTGAAACGTGTGAGACTTGTGGTGGACCACATTCATATTTCAGTTGTGATAAGGTTTATAATCAACAACAACAAGTTTGTGCTTTTAATGCTAATGAAAGGGTTCCATTTAAACCTAATGTTGATGTTAACCATTTGTCTCACAATAGTACTAATTATTTGGCTCCCCCGGGTTTTGTAGCACCTCAAAGACCACCCCCACCCGCCCAAAATACCCAATACCAAAATAGGAACCAAGGTCCTCAAATGGGTAATTTCAAGGGAATGCTAATCAAGGGAATTTTAATGGTCAAAATCAAGGGTTTCAAAATAATCAAGGTTTTTACAATAACAACGGTTTTCAATCTCAATATCAAAATCAAGGTTTTCCTAATCAAGGGGTTAATAATCAAGGGTTCAATCAAATGAATATGCAAAACCCTCAAATGGACTTGGTTCTACAAAAATTGACCGAACATGAGAAAATCATGAAAGCTATGCAAGAGTCTACTAGACAAATGCAAGAGTCCAACGATAAGAGATTTTTGACTATGTTGCAAACCCTTAGACCCCAAGGTGCCTTACCATCCAATACCGAGATTAACCCTCGTGCTAATGTGAGTGCTATTAATACTCGAAGTGGAGCCACTTTAGTGGGACCTTCCATCTCTTCGCCCATAAAGGAGAGACAAGGCCCGGAGGTCATAATGAGTAATCCTACTCCCCCTCCGGTGATTCCGCCCACTACCACTCCTAGTTCTAGTCCTCCATTGCCGAAAGAGCCTATTCCTACGGTTGTTCAAGAAGCGAGTCCTTCTCTTTCTCAACCTTCAAAGTCTACGCCTAATATTCCTTATCCATCTAGGTTAGGCAAGACTAAAGTGCTCACCAAAGATGACGTTCATGTCTCTAACTTTTTGAAAATGATTTCCAATGTGAATGTTAACATAAGCCTTATCGAAGCACTCGCTCAAATGCCAAAATTTGTGAAAATGTTTAAAGATTTGCTTAATAAGAAAGAAAAAATGGTTGAGCTCGTGAACACCCGTTTAAATAAGAATTGTTCCGCGGTTCTTCTCAAAGAGCTTCCCGAAAAGCTAGGAGATCCCGGACGATTCGTGTTACCTTGCTCGTTTTCTCAAATCGATGATTGTATGGCTTTAGCGGATCTCGGCGCTAGCATCAATCTTATGCCACTTTCGGTTTGGAAACAATTGTCATTACCCGACCTTGTACCGACTCGTATGACTTTAGAGTTAGCTAATCGAACTCTCGCATACCCCGTTGGTATTGCCGAAGATGTTTTTGTTCGAGTTGGTACATTCACTTTTCCCGTGGACTTTGTCGTCGTCGACTATGAGATGGATCCTCGTATTCCGTTGATACTTGGTAGACCATTCTTAAGGTCCGGAAGAGCCTTAGTTGATGTAGCCGAAGGGGAGTTAATTCTTAGGGTTCGGGATGAACAACAAGTTTTTAAAATGGGAAAAATCACAACAAAATCAAATGGAAAAGAGTCGGTCAATATGATTGATGTTCTTAATTACGATAATGAAGAGATTTTTATTAATCCTTTTGGAATTGAAAAGTCTACTCAAAATGATTTTGTGATAACTCATCCCTTCCCTTAGAGCCTCAAATTTTTGAAACTCCTAATTATGACACCGATAGTGATGACACTTTTTCAAGTGATCACACTATTTTCGGCTTAGACGACTCGTCTTTTGACCCACTCACTTTTGACCCACCCATTTATGATCAACCTATCTTTGATACCTACGATGATGACACTTCTTTAAGTGATCTCATTAATTTTGATGACCCACCCCATGATCTCAATGCACCTCATATCTCTATGAGTGATTCTTCCATGGAGACTCCTTTTGACTTTTATACTCCAATTTTAGAAGTCATGACTTATGAGGAGGATCCTCCACTCTTAGAGATCATACCTACTTTAGAGGTTATTCCATTTTAGGAGAATTTAGAGAACTTTCTAAACTCCTATTTTCCTCACGAGGATGAGTTTTCCTATGACTCCGACGATACTTATGTTTTCACATCAAGTTTGGAAGAGGACGACCTTCCCACTTTGGATTTTGACGACATTTTGAGCTTAAATGTCGACACCTCTTGCTATTTTCCCATTACGGAACCGGTGTTTGATCCGGGAATAGAGACTTTTGTGCTTTCATTGCCATACCACCTTACCCTTCCTAGTAAGAGACTTTTGCCTAAGGATACCCCACTTTTCTATGACTTGCGTACCACCTCGGGGTTTATTTCCTTTTGTGATGGAAATTATGTGTTTGACCCGGGTGGATTTTCATGGGGTATGCCTTGTATGACTTTGTTTCACCTTTATCATGGAGAGATTTTCCTCCCTTGGAAATCTCGGTTGTTCCATGATTTTTCCATTTGAATGATGACATTCGGGAATTCGAGTCAAGCTAGAGACTCGTGATTAAAAATCAAGCATCGTTTAACTAGGTTAGATTTTTACCCTTTTTCACCCATTTTCACCAATAAGTGTAGGGGGAGCCAAGTAGGTTGTTTGTGTTGTGATGTTGTGTGCAGGGACATGTGCTTAATGATCCACTTTTGGTACTTTTGACTCGAACCGTGTTCCCGTGTTACCCGTGTACCCGGTTCCTTCGATAAGTTTTTGCTATTGTGATTCAATCTTGTATATAAATAAAACGAATAAATGTAATCACTTTAGTTGTCCCTTCCTTAGCTCGATTTTAAACAACGTACTCAATGTCCTAAGTGTAGGGGAGTTTATTCTCCCACATGCTTCAACATCGAGGACAATGTTTATATTAAGTGTAGGGGGGATTTCTATCGAAATTTTAGTGGGCTTTCCCATGAATTTGACCCCATTTTTACCGGAAAATTTTTAAAATTTTCAACGTTTTTCAAATTTTTGATCTATTTTGGCCTAGTAGTATTTTCTTTTATTTTTGTCATCGCATCGTATTTATATTTTCCGTTTTAAGAATAAATTCAAAATAAATAAATAAATAAAATGGTTTTAACAAGTTTAGATATCTTTGATATATTAGGCCCGTCGTGAATATTTTGACTCAACCCGAGTTTACTTATCCAAGTTTACTCTAGCTAGTATCCTTAACCATATGGACCTTAATTGGTTTATTAGGCTAAGCATCCACGAGTCTCATTCCTTGAGATTTTAAATTGTGGAGAACGAGAGATGATAGAGTTAATTATAAGTTTGGTATTCTTTCATTAACTTATATGAGTTAGTTATGAGCTTTTTCTCCCATCGCTTGTTAATAAATATTTTTGCAATAAATAAGGTTGTACGATTTGAAAGGTTACTTAGCTTCTAGCACAAGATCGTTTAAAAGTTGCTCGGTATTAATTAGAGTTCATAGCCAAGGCATAACTTATTGAAGCGGGACGCGAAGATTGGCTTTTCCAAAAAGGCCCTAACAAGGCATGAGGATACCCGAGTCCAAAAAGGACCTCACAAGGCATGAGGATTCACTTTTTTTGCTAAAGATCCTAAGAGATTGTGAAGATCATTAATCCAAATCAATATGATGGATCAAGACACACGACGAGAAGCAATTACTCCCCTAAAGATCATGGAGAAGTCTATCCAAAAAGACCCTAACAAGGTATGAGGATAAATAGATCCAAGTCCGAAAAGGAGGCGGATCGTTGTATATCAAAATCCTAAATAAAGAAGAGGATAAATGAAGAAGTCGTGGTCAACGTTTGAAGCATCTTTCACTCCTTATGAATATCTATACCAAAATGAAGAGAAGACCATAATTTCAAGATCGTCTCTCAAGATTTGAAGTTTGAAGTACAAGCAGAATATCGGTCCGAGAAAGGTCTCAAATCGTGAAACGAGTTATGCCAAGATATGAACTTTATGAGGTTTCGAGAAGCAGTTTTAAAAGATTTTGTCCTTTAGCTAACTATTGATAAAATCGTCCCACTTTATTTTCGGCCTTAATAAATTATCGAAATAAGTCAAAAATGCATCCTCGTGATCATTCAAGACAAAAATAAAATACAAGAGATACACCGTAGGAATAAGGGGGTCTAAGTGATTAGCTAAACCACATGAGTAAGTGTTAGTTGTGCTAACTTGTAATAACAATGATCTCGTTTTTGAGCTTGGTATGGGGAACGTGAAATTTGAGGGTGATTAATATTCATGACACTAAAGCCCTAATCTAAGTCTTAGATTTCTTTACGAGTTTCTTCCATCAAATAATTTCCAAGTTTAATAAAATGTCATAACTTTTGTCCCTTTTAAAAGTTTTTATCTTTTCGTCATAGTAGTAGTAGCGATAGTAATAAAGGCCGAGATGGGTTAATTATGAGAAAAATGTAACTTTGTGCTTTAAAATAATGCATTGCATGGGGTCATTGCAATGGTCAAGTGTAGGGGATTTAATAAGTGTGTAAACACTTATCCTTTTGCCACTAAAATCAAGGAAAAACAAGACCTAATCTTGTGTTTAATGTCGTAAAAGTTGGAATTACGCGTGGTTTTGTGTTTTTGTGTTTAAATAGGTACAAATGATCAAAAGAAGAGAAAACACGGGATTTCACGGTCAAATATGAAGAAAACTCCAAGAAAGAGACAAAGACAAATTCAAAAGATCATAAGTGTGCCCAACTTCACGAGCTCCGGCTAAGTCGACACAATTTTGAAGAAAAGATCGAAAGGCCAAAAATCAAGTCGTTTTGTTCGGGGAATTAATTTATCGAAGTTATCGGGCTTGTGGGTCCCACATTGGATCTAATGGGCTTAAAATCCCATTAACAAAAGCAAGTTATCTATTTTTAACATCAAATAGTCCATTAAAGGACCAAAAGCACATTTACTACTAATGAAGTTATTTAAACTGTTTGGGTCCAACTTATTTGCAAAGCCCATTTGCACAACTATCATACGGATGAAAAGCTTGGGCTTTAAAAGCCCATGTGGCTTAGCAAAATTGGGACAGTTTGAAAAGGTGGAACAAATTGCTAGGTCAACCCTACAAAACCCCCCCCACACGTTTTATAAAACGTTTAATATCCCAACATTAAATAAATGTTTTAACTTATCCCTTGTCCCACTCTCCCCACGTGTCTATAACACGTCTCTCATCCCCACTCACCAATTTAAACAAACGTAACCCCAACCTAAACCCTCATTCAGTCAAACCTAACTCCCACGTGTCTCACCCATATACCAAATAAATAAAACGCTTTTTTATTACCCCATACACACTTTCGATAATAACAAAGTCTTTTCTTTCACCCACCTTCACTGTTTTTCTCTCCCTCACCAAAACACACAACCACCCTTTTCTTACTGTTACTCAAACCCTAAAAATCCTACACCAAAAATCACAAGTAAAAATTGGGGGTTTTTATCCACCCATTTAATCACATCAAAAGAAATTAAATCCCCAATTTTTCGGAGGCATCCACCATAGTGGTCCTATCTCTCTCATCCGACGTGGCCTTTTCCTTGCTTTTAATTGACCAAAACACCTCAACACGCCAAGGTGGCGATCCGTGTGACCCCTGAGTGATCCTCAGCCGCTAGATCAAGAGAAGAAAAGAAAAGAAGAATGGATGGCTAGGATTGAAGAACGTAGGCACCAAGGAAAAGGTTTCCTAGGGTTTGCCTATAAAAACCCTTAATCTGTAATGATAGATAGCACTTTTCTTTACATTTTTATTTTTCAGTAAATTAGATTAGTTTTAATCTTGTAATCTTAATTTTCAGTAAGTTGTAATTTCTCTTTTTAATTAATGAAAAGTAGTTATTTTAATTGATTCATCTCAATTTTATTTTTCTGTCAAGTGTTTAAATCATCGCAATTAATTTGAGTCTCAATCTTTAATCCTTTTTATATATTGTTCGTCCGTATTATTATTATAAAAAAAAGTATAATAAATCTCCCTACTGGAGATTTATAAAAGATTACTGTTCGGATTAGAAGATTCGTTTGGTTCGTTTGGATTATTGGTTCGAAGGAAGCTGTTTGGTTTGGTGGTCTCGATTTCGGTTCATAGGGGGTTCAGCGCCCACCTACGTCCCAAAGGTTTCGTCATCAGGTTCATTTTCTTCTCTTTTAATTTTTATTAATTTTTAGATCAAAATTTGTTTTATGTTTGTTTAAGTTAATCTGCTATATTAAGTTTAGTGGTTACTGTTTATTTTAATTTTATATTATTATTCAGTGTTATAATCTGCTTTTGCTTTATTAAATTTGAATCTGCTTAATTGGTTTATGTCACTTGCTTAACTGTTCAGTTTTGATTGCGTTTTAGTTTTGCTTATTGTTTTATGTGAGATTCGGTTTGCTTAGATTTAAGTTTATATTGTTTTGATTGTTATACTGCTTATTTGATTATATATTTTTGCTTAGTAGTTTATAGTTTAATTCGGTTTATGTTGCTTATTGAGTGTTATTTTTATTCAGCCTATTTGATTGCATCCTTATTTGCTTATTTTTATTGATTCTGACCTGTTTGGATTTGCTTAGATAGTTATAGCTTTTTCAGCTTAATGCTTTTTCTGTTTAGTTGTGAGGGGTATTTGGCTTATTCAGTTTTTTTGTTTGCTATTCTGATTTAGCTGATTATTTGTGCTGATATTGTTCTACAGACCCAATTGGTCTGTGGATTTAATTGTTTTCTCAATTCCAAAAAGTAAAATAAATTTAATAGCTAAAAAAATTAGTCTGTCCTGGGGTTCGAACCCAGGACCTCTCGTTCACTAGCCAAACAGCCTAACCATCTGAGCTGAACCTTTATTTGAGTATTGTTCTGCAACATCTCACTAATATAGTTAATTTTACTTTGGCAGTTTATTTAAATTTGGTTCAATTAAATGTTTTTAGTTTAATTAAGTTTTAATTAAAAAGTTCTATTTTCTTTTAAATATGTTTTTTATAAAATAATATAAAAAGACAAAAAAAATATATTTTTATATTATTTACTTTTAAATTTAGTTTAATTTTTTTATTAGATTTAAAATTAGTTTTATTAAGTTTTCATTTAAATTTTTTTTTAAATAGCTTTCTTTAAAATAGATTTTAGATATAAAAAGTTTTTATTAAATAGTTTTATTTTTAAAGTTAATTTTCAATAAGATTTTTAATTTAGTTTATTTCAATTAATTAAGTTTTATTTTTAAAATAGATCTCTTTTATAGTTTTTAAAAGTATTTAGTTTAAAATTAATCAAGTTTTCAATTTAGACTTTATTTTAGTTTTGTTTAAATTTTAAAATAGATTTTATTTAAATTAGTTTAAAGTAGATTATTAAAATTAGTTTTTATCATTAAATAGCTTTAGTTTAAAATACCAAAAATAGATTTTACCAAAAACAAAGTTAAGTCTATCGTCTAAATTCGATTTCAATTCGAGTCGAGTCGAGGAACGATAATAGAAATAAAAAAGGGTATACAAAATCCCATTTATCAACAGTAAGAGTGTAAGACAATATGTTATTATTGCTCTGAGGTGACCATGAAACTAAAAATACTGAGCTTAAGCAGGGAAACGCATGTTATTATACAAAGGTTATACGTTAGAGGTTCACCTGATGAGTCGATATGTTACGGTTATACGAGAAAGCCTAAATTTGGCGGGAAACGTTGACGGGAAAATGTTGTCGGAAAAGCTAGGGTCTAATAAGTCATCCCTAAATGTGTTGACCCTAAATTTTTATCTTTATTTATGGTAGCTCTTATCCTCACAAACTCTTATCCTCTCATACCAAACTCACCACCACCCGATTTTGCATAAAATGGATCCGCTTGAAGCTTATAAGTGTCGATGTGGAAAGGGATATATAGTGTTGAGACAGTCATATCAACCTCATAGCTTTGGTAAACTTACTATGCATGTCCCTTTCTAAGGTAAACAATCTAATGTTTTATTTATGTAATACGTGTGATTATTAAAATGACATGTCATGTTATTTCTTTACTTTGTAACAAAAAAAAAAGATTATGGATGTAAATATGTTAAATGAAAGGATGATTTTGATCTCGAACTCCGTATAAGATCTTCCTCTGGATCTTCAACATCTCAAGGTTCACATCCTAGTTTTTCTACAGGTCCTTCTCAATCTGCACCCACTGAGTGCTCAAATTGCAAGATCAAAGATCCAAAAATAAAGATGCTAGAGGCAAGACTAGAAATGAAAAGGCATCCTGAAGACCACACATGTCAATCGGCTGCAATACTTTATGAGCTTTTAAATGAAATGGAAAATCTTAGCTTTGAGTAGTAATCTCTTTGTTATTTTAATGTGTTAATTTGTATTTTATTATTATGTGTTAATCTGTATGTTTAGTTTGAACAAGTTTGTGATGTGTTTTTTTCGTATTTATGAATCTATTATCGTTGTAATATCTATGTTTAATTAAGCGCGGTGTTTAAGTGTCCGTGTTGAATATATCTAAAGTTTTTTTTAAATACGCATAAAGTTTTTTTATAAATAAATATAAAAGTTTTTTTAAATATATATAAAGTTTTTCTAAATATGTATAAAGTTTTCTTAAATATGTATATAGTTTTTTTTAAATATGTATAAAGTTTTTTTTAAATAAATATAAAGTTTTTTTAAAATATATATAAAGTTTTTCTAAATATGTATAAAGTTTTTTTAAATATGTATAAAGTTTATTTTAAATATGTATAAAGTTTTTTTAAATAAATATAAAGTTTTTTTAAAATATATATAAAGTTTTTTTAAATATGTATAAAGTTTTTTTTAATATGTATAAAGTTTTTTTTAAATAAATATAAAAGTTTTTTTAAATATGTATAAAGTTTTTTTTAAATATGTATAAAGTTTTTTTTAATATGTATAATTTTTTTTAAATATGTATAAAGTTTTTTTAAAATAAACATAAAAGTTAATTTTAAATATATATAAAGTTTTCATTTAGGGACGACTTCCCTATGAAATTTAGGGTCGAAAAAGTCGTCCCTAAATATTTTCACATAACTTATTACCGGGTAATTTAATTTATTAGCGGGTTATTTATTTTTTTTGGAAATTTTTTAAAGAATTTGGGGGGAAATTTAGGGACGACTTCCTTATGTAATTTAGGTTCGAAAAAGCCGTCCCTAAATTTTTTCAATATATTTTCCCCTTTTAATCTAATATTTTTTACAGAAAAATAATTATATTAATTTTAAATAATTTTAAATAATAAAATGTGATAGAAAAAAAAGAAAATTAGTTTCTTTTACTTTAGAGACGACTTGGTCGTCCCTAAATTACGTGTGTCTACTTGTTCCCACAGCCTTCATTTGACTTGATTTTTCTTGAAAAAGTGGTGAGCCCCACTTATTTTAGGAAAGATTTTGTCAACCTAAAAAATCTCGACCCAAAACTTAGTTTTGCTGTAGTGAAAATGAAACCTGCAATCTCAGTTTTGCTTCTTCTGCTACCATTTTAATAGCTTACGAATTTTTTCTTATTAATTATCAAATACACAATAGGACTAAAGTTCACGATATGACCATTTCAGAGATGCTATACCTTTAACTTTAAAACACCTTGTATGGTAAAGCTAAACCCACCACAAGAAAGTTGAGAACAGATGACGGGGGTTTCCCTGGCGACAAAATGTCGCCAGGGATAACCCCTTTTCCCTGGCGACAACGCTGACGTGGCGGTAAAGTAGGTTTACTTTTTGGTCAAAGTTTGACTAGAGTTTCCCTGGCGACATGTCGCCAGGGATAATCGGTCCAAAATCAGATACCAAGTGAAAGAGCGCGAAATTTTCCCTCCAAGGTTTCCCTGGCGACATGTCGCCAGGGAAAACCTAGTCAAACTTTGACCAACTTATCCCTGGCGACATGTCGCCAGGGAAAACTCGTCCATCGTATTTAACAAAAAGTATGTTTGCTAATTACATGTCAAGATTATCCCTGGCGACAAGTCGCCAGGGAAACCGTTTCCATTTGTGATTAGTTTCAAAATTAAACACAAATGTTTAATTACATGTCAAGAATGTGTAGCGGGCTTTTACCCGCCAAATCCCAAATGTTTCCCTGGCGACATGTCGCCAGGGAAACTCCCTGACATATATTTATTTTGTTTTTTCTTGTTAATTATTATTTTAACTATCGATCCGATGTTATTTAATTTTTGCGACGTTTATATAATAAAAATGAGACATTTATTAAACAAATATTTATTTATTCCAAATAATTATTATATTAACTATCGATCCGATGTTATTTAATTTTTGCGACGTTTATATAATAAAAATGAGACATTTATAAAACAAACATTTATTTATTCATAATATTATACATAGCCCTTGTGGAATCAAATGGAAAACTTAAAAACAGACATTACTAATCAACTTAAAGTTCGTGAAGTAGTGCAGCCGATTACTACTCAACGCTAAGATTTTCCATTTCATTTAAAAGCTCATGAAGTATTGCAGCCGATTGACATGCGTGGTCTTCAGGATGCCTTTCCATTTCTAGTCTTGCCTCTAACATCTTTATCTTTAGATCTTTGATCTTGCAATTTGAGCACTCAGTGGGTGCAGATTGAGAAGGACCTGTAGAAGAACTTGGATGTGAACCTTGAGGTGTTGAAGATCCAGGGGAAGATCTTATACGGAGTTCGAGATCAAAATCATCCTTCCATTTAAAATATTTACATCCATAATCATTTGTTTTTGGCTGTTACAAAGTAAACAAATAACATGACATGTCATTTAATAATCACATGTATTACATAACTAAAACATTTGATTGTTTACCTTCGAAAAAGGACATGCATAGTAGAGTTTACCAAAGCTATGAGGTTGATGTGACTGTCTCAACACAATATATCCCTTTCTACATGTACACTTATAAGCTTCACGGGGATCCATCTGCTACCAAATCAGGTGGTGGTGGTGGTGAGTTTGGTAGGAGATGATAAGTGTGTGTGTATGTGTGTGTGATCTGCTGATGATAAGTGTGTGTGAATCCTTTTATGGTCAAAAAGTGAGGGAAATGGTTAACATTTTCCCGCCAATGTTTTCCCGCCAACGTTTTCCCGCCAATAGTTAAACGTTGGATGTTCAATGGATGACCCGGTTTGTTATGGTTATACGTTTGATGTTCAATGGATGATCCGGTTTGTTATGGTTATACGTTGGATGTTCAATGGAAGACTCGACATGTGTTGGTTACACGTTAGATGTTCAATAATTGCTTCTCAGGTTGGTTGCCAGTTGTCTCAACTTTCACTCAGAACGTTATGACATATGCTTCTCAGTTTAGTGAAGTGATAGCGGACGGGATGTTGTGTGAGAATGAAAAACATGTAACCAAGCTTGGTTAGACGTTAGATGTTCAATGGACGACTCGACATGTGTTGGTTACACCATAGATGTTCAATAATTGCTTATCAGGTTGGTTGCCAGTTGTCTCAACTTTCACTCAGAACGTTATGACATATGCTTCTCAGTTTAGTGAAGTGATAGCTGACGGGATGTTGTGTGAGAATGAAGAACATGTAACCAAGCTTGGTTAGACGTTAGATGTTCAATGGACGACTCGACATGTGTTGGTTACACGTTAGATGTTCAATAAATGAGTCGACATGTCTTGGTTAGACGTTAGATGTTCAATGGATGAGTCGGTATGTCTTGGTTAGACGTTAGATGTTCAATGGATGAGTCGGTATGCATTTGTTAAACATTAGATGTTGAATGGATGAGTTGGCATGTCTTGGTTACACGTTAGATGTTCAATGGATGACCCGGCATGTCTTGGTTACACGTTAGATGTTCAATGGATGAGTCGGTATGCATTTGTTATACGTTGGATGTTCAATGGACAACTCGACATGTCTTGTTACACGTTAGATATTCAATAAATGAGTCGGCATGTCTTAGTTACACGTTAGATGTTAAATGGATGAGTCGGTATGCATTTGTTAAACGTTAGATGTTCAATGGATTAGTCGGTATGTGTTGGTTACACGTTAGATGTTCAATAAATGAGTCGGCATGTCTTGGTTACACGTTAGATGTTCAATGGATGACTCGCCATGTCTTGGTTACATGTTAGATGTTCAATGGATGAGTCGGTATGCATTTGTTAAACGTTAGATGTTAAATGGTTACCAAATTAGAATAAATCGAGAAACTAAACGGAATAAATCGGAATGAATTTAGAAATTAAACTGACCGGGATGATATAGCTATTTTATAAATAATAATAATTATTTTATAAATTGTAATAATAATAATAATTATTTCATAAATAATAATAATAATTATTATTATTTTATTACTAATTATAATAATACGTAAGTAACAAGAAACTTTATTTTCACAAAAATTATCCCTTGCGACATCTTTGACTATCCCTGGCGACATGTCGCCAGGGAAACGTGTGCTTACTTGACTTTCTAAAAAGTCAGCCAAGTTTCCCTGGCGACATGTCGCCAGGGAAAATTGGGCTCACTTGACTTTCTAAAAAGTCAGCCAAGTTTCCCTGGCGACATGTCGCCAGGGAAGGTTTGGGAGACACGACAAAAGTTATAGGTACGTGCATATGCGTTGAAAAGTCAAAGGTATCCCTGGCGACATGTCGCCAGGGAAACTTCGTCACACCCCTCCAAAATTTTTCAATAACGCGCATGTGTGTGTGATCTGCTGATGATAAGTGTGTGTGAATCCTTTTATGGTCAAAAAGTGAGGGAAATGGTTAACATTTTCCCGCCAATGTTTTCCCGCCAACGTTTTCCCGCCAATAGTTAAACGTTGGATGTTCAATGGATGACCCGGTTTGTTATGGTTATACGTTTGATGTTCAATGGATGATCCGGTTTGTTATGGTTATACGTTGGATGTTCAATGGACGACTCGACATGTGTTGGTTACACGTTAGATGTTCAATAATTGCTTCTCAGGTTGGTTGCCAGTTGTCTCAACTTTCACTCAGAACGTTATGACATATGCTTCTCAGTTTAGTGAAGTGATAGCGGACGGGATGTTGTGTGAGAATGAAAAACATGTAACCAAGCTTGGTTAGACGTTAGATGTTCAATGGACGACTCGACATGTGTTGGTTACACCTTAGATGTTCAATAATTGCTTATCAGGTTGGTTGCCAGTTGTCTCAACTTTCACTCAGAACGTTATGACATATGCTTCTCAGTTTAGTGAAGTGATAGCTGACGGGATGTTGTGTGAGAATGAAGAACATGTAACCAAGCTTGGTTAGACGTTAGATGTTCAATGGACGACTCTACATGTGTTGGTTACACGTTAGATGTTCAATAAATGAGTCGGCATGTCTTGGTTAGAAGTTAGATGTTCAATGGATGAGTCGGTATGTCTTGGTTAGACGTTAGATGTTCAATGGATGAGTCGGTATGCATTTGTTAAACATTAGATGTTGAATGGATGAGTCGGCATGTCTTGGTTACACGTTAGATGTTCAATGGATGACCCGGCATGTCTTGGTTACACGTTAGATGTTCAATGGATGAGTCGGTATGCATTTGTTATACGTTGGATGTTCAATGGACAACTCGACATGTGTTGTTACACGTTAGATATTCAATAAATGAGTCGGCATGTCTTAGTTACACGTTAGATGTTAAATGGATGAGTCGGTATGCATTTGTTAAACGTTAGATGTTCAATGGATGAGTCGGTATGTGTTGGTTACACGTTAGATGTTCAATAAATGAGTCGGCATGTCTTGGTTACACGTTAGATGTTCAATGGATGACTCGCCATGTCTTGGTTACATGTTAGATGTTCAATGGATGAGTCGGTATGCATTTGTTAAATGTTAGATGTTAAATGGTTACCGAATTAGAATAAATCGAGAAACTAAACGGAATAAATCGGAATGAATTTAGAAATTAAACTGACCGGGATGATATAGCTATTTTATAAATAATAATAATTATTTTATAAATTGTAATAATAATAATTATTATTTCATAAATAATAATAATTATTATTATTATTTTATTACTAATTATAATAATACATAAGTAACAAGAAACTTTATTTTCACAAAAATTATCCCTTGCGACATCTTTGACTATCCCTGGCGACATGTCGCCAGGGATAGTTTCCCTGGCGACATGTCGCCAGGGAAACGTGTGCTCACTTGACTTTCTAAAAAGTCAGCCAAGTTTCCCTGGCGACATGTCGCCAGGGAAAATTGGGCTCACTTGACTTTCTAAAAAGTCAGCCAAGTTTCCCTGGCGACATGTCGCCAGGGAAGGTTTGGGAGACACGACAAAAGTTATAGGTACGTGCATATGCGTTGAAAAGTCAAAGGTATCCCTGGCGACATGTCGCCAGGGAAACTTCGTCACACCCCTCCAAAATTTTTCAATAACGCGCGCTTTTGGCTAAACGACAAAAGGCAAAAGTATCCCTGGCGACATGTCGCCAGGGATTGTCGCCGGGGAAAAAAAAGCGCTTTATTGACCAGATACCTTATCTTTTCTCACAACACTTAACAAAAAAAAAACTTCATCCCTTCTTCGTTGTTGCTGCTGTATCACCACCACCACCACCACTCTCCTCCACATCCCGCTGCTATATCACCACCACCACCACTCACCACCACCACTCACCATCACTCTCCTCCACACCTGCACACGTGCACGCACCACCACTCACCACCATCTCCAGTCGCCAACACCACCACCACGCCATCTACATTCACCGGCACCACCACCACCGCAATATATATTAAGGTATTTTATATAATTTATATTGTAATTGTTAAGGTTTTTTTTTATATAATTTTTTTTATAATTTATATTGTAATTGATTTTTTTATATAACTTATATTATAATTGATAGTATATTTGGTTTTGTTTTTACATATCCGGTTACCGCAGCCGAGTCCCGACCGTAGCCGAGCCCGACCACAGCCGAGACCCGACCGCAGCCGAGCCCCGACCACACCCGCGCCCCGACCACAGCCGAGACCCGACCACTATTTAAAGGTATGTTTTTTAACTTTTAATTGTAATTGATAATACATATTGTTTTTTTTAGTTTTTTTTAGATTCCCTGGCGACATGTCGTCCGGGATGTTTAAACTTGTTAATTTTTTTAAACGTAAATCCAAACACTCCTTATGTTACCTATTTGATGAGAATAAGCTGTTTGATAACAGCTTATCCTAATAAGCTTATCAGGATAAGCTGTTTGATAATAGCTTATCCTGATAAGCTTATCAGAATACGCTGTTTAAAAACAGCTTATCCTTATAAGCTTATCAGAATAAGCTGCTTATCCTTATAAGCTTATCAGAATAAGCTGTTTTCAAACAGCTTACTTTGATAAGCTTATCGGGATAAGCTGTTATCAAACAACTTATTCTAATAAGCTTATCAAAATAAGCTGTTTGAAAACAGGTTATTCTGATAAGCTTATCGGGATAAGCTGTTTTCAAACAGCTTATTCTGATAAGCTGTTTTTATTATATGATATAAATGTTTTATTGGACTAAGCCTTAGGAATGTTTTAGGATTTTAGCGATTAATTTCGGAAAATTCCCGTCTGAAATTGATCAACCTATAGAAAACCCGTCCGAAGTTAATTTATTAGGAATTAACTTCGGAAAGTCCCCTGTTTGGGACTGCTTTTTGAATGTTTTGTCTCATTTAGGATATGCATGCGTATAACCGATTTAGTATTTGAGATGATTTCGACAGTGTTTCTCCTTTACTCCTACGAATATGTCTTTAAACACATATTTGGGGAGTTGAGGGGAAATGCTGCCGAAATTTTCTCAAATAGTAAATCGGTTATACGCATTCATATATGAGACGAAACATTCAAAGGGTAGGTTAGGATTGCCTTCCATAGTTGCGCTAGGTGAACATACTATTTTCTATACTTGATAATTATATCTTTTAATAAATATTATTATATAATTATATACTTTATAAATAATAATTATATATTTTATAATTATTTTTTATAATTTGATATAATACATATTATTATTTATGAAATATATAATAATTAAGTTGCATATAATAACTAAATGTATCGTTAAAACACAGTTATGGTACTCATTGATAAGAGTTGGACACGGTTAGAGCGTCATCAGCCAGAATATATATTGGGTCTTGCCAATTTTGTCAAGCATTCTAGGAAGTTTGTGAATCGTTTGAATGAGATACCATGTCCATGCAAGCGTTGTCGAACAAGACTCCTGGTAGATATTGACCTTCTTTCGAACCACGTTATGAAGTCCGGGTTTGACAACAGTTATACAACATGGGTACACCATGGTGAACCGGCTCCTCCTACACCTACACCTCCTCCACCACCACCACCACCGCCACCACTGCCAATAATAGATAACACAAGACAACCTTTTATAACTGACATGACATCGTTACTTGATGACCTTACCTATATGCCTCCGGACTATATTCCTCCTCCACCTCCTCCCAACTCAAGTAACAGACGGACTCAAGCTAACGAGTTTGAAGAGTTATATCGCAGTGCCAATGAGCCGCTGTACCCTGGTTGTGTAGAAGCGACTCGATTAGACTTCATGGCAAAGTTTACACATTATAAGGCCAAAGGTAAAATCACCGATACCATATTCAATGATATTCTAGAGTGGTTCCAAACTATCTTTCCCCCAAGCAGAGGATTCAAGCTCCCACCGTCATACTATGCAATAAAGAAGACATTTAAAACGATCGGGTTAGGGTACGATTCGATACATGCTTGTGAACACAATTGTTGCTTATTTCGGGAAGGATACGCCGATTTGGATTTCTGTCCGGTGTGTAATACAAGTAGATGGAAAGACACTAACACGCCGGGGAAGAAAGTTCCTAAGAAGGTGCTGCGTTACTTTCCGATCATTCCTAGACTACAACGTTTGTACAAGTCTAGTAAAAGTGCAAAGGATATGATTTGGCATGCTACTGGAAAGTGTACGGAGCCCAGTAAGATGCAACACCCGTGTGATGGTGCGTCTTGGAAGAAATTTGATGCCAAGTATGGTGATTTTGCAGCAGAACCAAGAAATGTTCGATTAGGGTTGGCTGCTGATGGTTTTAATCCATTCGGCAACCTTAGTCAGACTTACAGCATGTGGCCGGTGATATTGACAACATACAACCTGCCTCCGTGGTTGTGTATGAAAGAGAGTTCTTTAATGCTGACGCTGTTAATTCCTGGCCCTAAATCCCCGGGCAAGGACATTGATGTTTACTTGAGACCTTTAATTGATGATCTAAAACTTTTATGGGATGGTGTGAGTACTATAGACCAAGCTACAGGCGAGGCATTCACCATGAGAGCGATGCTTTTATGGACCATCAATGATTTTCCGGCTCGAAGTAGTTTGTCTGGGTATAGTGGGCAAGGTTACAAGGCTTGCCCTACATGTAATGACGACACTCCATCTCTTCATGTGGCAAGCAAAATAGCTTATGTTGGCCACAGAAGATTCTTACCGCCCCGTCATAAATCCAGGACTTCACGTTTATTCAATGGTAAACCTGAACACCAGCCCCGTCCTAGAACATTTACCATGGACCAGATTGACGAGCAACACGCTTTACTGCCAAATCGACTGCCCGGTAAACATAAAAATTTTGGGGGTGTGAAGATAACACGCAATTTTCGTGTTGAGCCTAACTGGTCTAAACGGTCTATTTTTTACGAGCTTGAGTATTGGCCTTTTCTTTCACTAAGACACAATTTAGACATCATGCATATCGAAAAAAATGTGTTGGAGGCCATCCTGAACACTTTGTTGATGAATGACAAATCTAAAGACACTGTCAAGGCAAGACAATACTTGGAAAAGTTGGACATTCGAAAAAGCTTGTGGCTCACCCAAAGTAAAAACGGGAAGTGCAAGAAGCCTCTGGCTTCGTATTCTTTCACACCAGAGAACAGGAAAAAGTTTTGTCAGTACATCAAGAGTGTTAAACTACCAGATGGGTTCGGATCCAACTTCAAGCACAAAGTGACCGATAACGATACCAATATAACGGGCATGAAGTCTCATGACTGTCATATAATGATGCAACGTTTACTTCCTTTCGCACTTCAGGAATACTTGCCTGCTGAGATTGCAAGACCACTGATCGACCTATGTAACTTGTTTAAGCAACTCTGCTCTGCAACTTTAATGGTGGATGACATGTTGACTGCTGTAAAAAAGGTGGTTGACATTTTGTGCGATCTTGAGCTCATATATCCTCCTGATTTCTTTGACATTATGGTTCACTTGGTTATCCATTTACCTGATGAGGCCATTGAAGGCGGGCCTATCCGCCCCCGGTGGATGTATCCATTTGAAAGATACATGAAAGAGCTAAAAGGTTTTGTACGAAATAAAGCTAAGCCAGAAGGTTCGATTGCGGAGGGTTATGTTGCACAAGAAGCATTGACTTTCTGTTCTAAGTATTTTCGGGATGATGTTACCACTAAATTTAATCGTCTCGACCGTAATGTGGACCCCCCTCCCCCAACGTGTCAGTTTTAGGTGTTCCGATCGGTATGTAACCCGCTTGGGAAAAAGTCGTATATTCCGTTCCCTTATCAAGAGTTCAAGAAAGTGGAATGGTATGTACTAAACAACAGTCCTGAAATCGACAAGTATATTTCTGAGTTCAAGAGGTACGCGTTTTTTATTTTATTTTGAAACTTCTTTTTCTTAACAATAGCGACTTATTCTAATACCATGAACGTTTTTCAGATTATATACTGACAAAGACGAGAAAAAAGAATTCTCCGCGTGGTTTGGGAAAATGGTAAACTTAGACTTATCTTGTGTACTTACCTGTAAAAAAATAATATTATTATAAATAGTTTTCTGTACCTAATCCTTTATTCCTCATAGATCCATCAACGTCACGTAGACAATGACAAAGACCCAGAGGTTATCCAGACCAGCGAGTTATTCGCTTTGGCTTGTGGACCATCACCGCATCCAATCTCAATAAACTCTTGCATAGTCGACGGTGTGAGGTATGTCGTGCACAGTCGCGATGAACGTCGTACAACTCAAAACAGCGGCATTTGTGCGCCTGGCCTTGAGAACACAATGGCTTATGGTCAGCTTCAACAGATCCTCGTGTTTCGTTATTTGTCGTTCAGTGTTGTGTTGTTCAAAGTTAAGTGGTTCGACACTCGCCCCATGTTACGTAAAAAACGTCTTATCTATAGAAACAACATGACTCAACTCACCGACACAAGAGCTGAGTATTGGAAAGATGAACAATACATTCTCGCAACACAAGTCAAACAAGTCTTCTACATTGAAGATCAGAACAAACCCAACTGGAAGGTCGTTGAACATGTTAATCATAAAAAGTTTTCCAACGGGGGTGTCATAGTGTCAGATGCCGTTCCTGATATTATACATTTCGACAACTCATCTGATCTACCACTTTCCACTGATTTGAATGACTTGGGTGATGTGACCTTGAATATAGATGGCCACGAAACGGAGGTTGATGCACCGCCAAATATCATTGATGTTGATGAGGAAGACGATGGTATTACTGATGATGAAGACGTCCCTCATGATTTAAGTGATGAAGAACGTGTGAATGATGATGATGGTGAAGACAGAGTTTATTCTAGTGAAGAAGAAGATTGACCTTTAGTTGTAACTTGCAAAAGACACTTATTTGTTTGAATTAATGAATCTAATTGTTGTGGATTTTTTAAATGTGTATATTTATTTGGATGTGTTGTATTTGAATTTGTGCATGCTTATATTATTTTGTTCATGAATTTGTCTATGTTATGCTAATTGTACTTGTACAGATGTCAGCAGATGTTGCAGGATCACACGGTGGTGACGGTGGTGGTGAGGATGAACCTCCTACGCCAAACATCCGCAGCGGTTGTTTCGCCGTATTTAGAAATAAAGGTAAGAATATTTGGATTATTGTAACGTAATCAAAAATTTGGTGCATATATATGTTGCTTGCCTTGAATTTTTATTACTTTGTCACTCACTTGATTTTTGCAGGCAAAGGCAAAAGAAAAGAAAATTTGGGCGGCAGAGCGGCCGGTAGAAAGACTCGGGGCATTAGCCGATGTATCGATTTGTTGGAGGAAGTTGGTGAGCATGGCCCTGTCCCGATAGATTTTGAAGAAAAATCTCACCGGCCTCGCGGCACGCATGCTCAGCATTTATCTAATTACATCGGGGATTGTATCAGGAGGCTCGTGCCACTGTACTACCCAAGTTGGGCTGATGTCCCTGATGAGATCGATACATTGGTTTGGGCGAACATAGAGGTCAGTTATCATTTTTATGTTCATAACATTATTGTGTTTATTTATTTAATGATGTATATATTTAAATAAATTTGTTTATTTATTTATATCATATAAATAAATAACAAATTTAAATAAATATACAAATTGTATCTTATTTATTTATATCATATAAATTTTTTTTAAATATATATAAAAAAATTAGAATAAATATAAAAAAATTTAAATAAATATATATTTGATGAGAATAATGTAATAAGCTTTTCGGATAAGCTGTTTTCAAACAGCTTATCCTGATATGCTTATCAGAACAGGCTGTTTGAATACAACTTATCATGATAAGCTTATCAGAACAAGCTGTGTGAAAACAGCTTGTTCTGATATGCTTATCAGGATAAGCTGTTTTCAAACAGCTTGTCCTGATAAGCTTATCAGGAGAAGCTGATTTCAAACAGCTTGTCCTGATAAGCTTATCAGAACAAGTTGTTTTCAAAAAGCTTATGCTTATCAGGATAAGTTGTTTTTATTATAAAAAATTAAATAAATGACTAAGCCATTAAATAAATAAACAAAATAATGTATAAATTATATCTCTAACTCTAACTCTGTGTTTGTTTTATTTGTTGTATATGAATGCATAATAAGTTTAATTTGACGCCACACAAGAGTGATCCTGGTAGATGGAAGGAAATACGTGGCGGCATCAATCAAATGCTTACAAAGAGTTATAATTCTCGAAAAAATACGCTCAAGACAAAGCATTGGGTCCGAGACATCGATACCCGGCATGGTAGATATCGACAGAGTCCGCAGCGAGCGTCCAGAGGAAATTACTTCAGAGGACTGGGAGAAACAGATCGCACTTTGGAGTAATCCGGATTACGAGAAAAGATGCCAGACGAACTCCCAGAACCGGTCTAAGCAGAAGACGCTGAGTCGGCAGGGATCCCGATCGTTGGCACGCCTTCGAGACCAAGTGGTGAGAAATTCTATAATTAATTTACATACATATATGTCTTTGATTATATGTTTTGGTGTGTTGTGATTTTTTGTTTTGAATTTGCTTCATTCTATATATGCGTGTCTATGTATGTACAGACGCAAGCTGCAATTGAAGCTGATGTGCCACCCCCGACTGTCATTGATCACTTCTTCATTGCGCACACCGACCAGGATGGGAATTTTCCTTGCGATGCGGACCGTGTTATGTATGTAAGTATTTTTTTTTTAAATTAATTAATTAATTAATTTTTTTTTGGATATGCCTTGGTTTTTTACTATTCCTTGCCGATAAATAATGTACCAACCCGACTAATATATAATATACTAACTGTCGTTTGTTTTTGTCACTTCATTAGGAGGAGATGCTTGCGATGAAGGCTGAAGGAAAATATACGGACGACGAGATCAACCGTATCGTCCGAGGTGGAAAGCAGCGAGGCCACATGCCCGGTGTCGGCCAGATAGTGCCGAGAAGGAGTGCTCACTATATTCCTCCTCCTCCTCCCGTCGACCCACGGTTGGAACAAGGGGCTCAAGTGTTTAACTTTATGAGAAGTGACGATAGGTTTGCCGATGCATTCGCAACAATTCTATCGGGTGGTGCTAGCGGGAGTGGCACGGGAGGCAGCGGTAGTGGCGCCGGTGGGAGTGGTAATGGTTAGTATGCTTGTCTTGTTTTTCCTACCTTAGCATGCAAGTTTAATAATTGTAAACCCCGAATTGCAAGTTTAATAAGTGTAACTAGGAACTTTGTACTCAAGTTGTGACATGTATTTGTATTGATCGAGAGGTTACATGTTATTGTGTTTTGGTACTAGATTCGTGGTAGATTTTTAGTATTTTTATCTTCAGGTTTTGTATTTGTATTCCCAGGTTTTGGTAGATTTTTTCCGGAAAAATTCCGGAAAAAATCTGGAAACAGCCTGCTGTGCAGGCAGCTAAAAAAAAAATGTCAAAGTTTCCCTGGCGACATGTCGCCAGGGAAACTTTGGCTTATTTGACTTTCTAAAAAGTCAGCCAAGTTTCCCTGGCGACATGTCGTCAGGGAAACTCAAAAAAACATTGACTTGTCAACGCCAGGCGTTGACTCGTCAACGTTACGTCTAGTTTCCCTGGCGACATGTCGCCAGGGAAACTCAAGAAAAACATTGACTTGTCAACGCCAGGCGTTGACTCGTCAACGTTACGTCTAGTTTCCCTGGCGACATGTCGCCAGGGAAACTCGAGAAGAACATTGACTTGTCAACGTAACGTCTAGTTTCCCTGGCGACATGTCGCCAGGGAAAAGTGAGGTTTAATAACCTGTTTAACTTAAGTTCCTTAATCAGCCATATTTTCCCTGGCGACACATGTCGCCAGGGATACTATCCCGCACCAACTCCAGCGTGGCACCAATTTTTGAACCAAAGAGTTTGCGGGGCCCACTTGTCGCCAGGGAAATCCTAATTTGTCGCCAGGGAAACAATCCCGCACCAGCCTTTCTTGGCGAGGTTTCCCTGGCGACATGTCGCCAGGGATTCATCTTCCCTGGCGACATGTCGCCAGGGAAACGTCACGAATTTGGCCAGGGAAGGCAGCGAATATTGTAGTGACCCTAAACCTTTTAGACAATAACTTAGGATATACGTACACCAAGTCACTGTAATTAATGTTAATCAAAGATATATATGTATATACATTGATCGAGAAGATCCTTTTGGGACTCATCACTCAAGGATCTTTGAAACGAGTTAAAATTCCTTAAAAGTTTTAGGTTGTACACCCTGAGAAATTTAAGGTATAAGTTAATTAGCAGATAAGAGAGGTGGGTGTCACGACATGTCATGTCTCGTTGTGACGACGTAACACCCTCATCGTTTCTCTTTGCCCCTTGTCGTCACACCGACACTCCCTCATCGTCGTCAAGATTTCGGAAAACCGAAATCTGAACGACGACCACGTTGTGGTACCCCTCTCGTTGCTTCCCTTTTTTTTTTCTTCATTTCTTGTTTTTAGTGATTTTAGGTGAGGCCAAAATGGTGAGGGTTGGGTGTGTTGTGAGTGAGGAAGTATTTTTGTGAGTTGTGTTCGTGTGATGTGGCGCTGAGTTACAGCTGACTAGGCAAAATTTTGAAGGATACCCATGTCGTGATACCCCTCTCTCTAAGAGATTGAAGAATGCTCTGGCTCGTCCACAGTTGCTTTTGTGTTTTGACATTAATTTGCTTCATGTGACATCAAAGTAATTAATAACGACCAAACTAACCAATTAACCAAAGACTTTATTCGTTATAAATAGCATAGATCTTAATTATACACGCGTACAAATTTATCAAGACATTGACCTAGCTAGCAAAAAAATCATGACCAATGGATTTGTGATCAAATTGATGATCATCAAAACAAACATAGTAATCCCCATGATCACCTGCAAGCAAGCTTGAGCTTGCAACTTCGTCACAAGAACTCGAAAAAGATGGCAAAGAGGCATAATTTACAGTCTTTGATGACACCAACATATCTTTAGCTTTTTCTAACTCACCTTTGAGTCTCTCAACCTCCCTTTCAAGCCGATCTTTGTCACTTGACACACGTTCAAGCCGATGTTGAAGCGTCTTGTGTTCAGTCTCTAGGCTTTGGTTCCTCCAACGGGCTCGTTTGTTTTGATACCATATGGCTATTTGTCTAGCAGGGACGCCTAGTTCTTGAGCTAATTGACTCTTTCGAGTCGAGTCGAGCTTGTTGTTGAAATTGAAACTTGTTTCCAAGAGCTTTACTTGTTCAGTTGTGAGCCTCTTCTTGTTGCTCTTTGGGTGTTTTTTGGGTTGTGAAAAATCCATTTTTAGGGGTGTAAATCTAATGAAAAAATGTGCACCTGCTTAAATAGAAATATTGGTTCACTAAAGATTGGAAAGTCGAAATGCTACGTCGTTTTCATGCATGCAAATGGTCACGTGGGGATGCGGCCCATCTTCATAGTGAAAGATGGGATTCATATTCATTTAAACCTCTCACTTCAAAGTCGCCTCATTTCTGGCCCCTCATGATGTTAACATGAATAGTGTACATCTTATCTTTATTCTTGATTTCAGATACAGATATAGACATAGTACCTCATGTTTGTTCTTTTCCCAAAACAAAGTTAGACCGGACTTATGGGTGTAATCGAGTTGAGCTAAGCCCGAGTTCAACAAAACTCAAGCTCGGTTCGAAACATAATAGGTGGGCTCGAGTTTGGTTCGATAGCTCATCGAACTTTAATTATTAAAGCTTGAGCTTGAATTGATTAAGATTCGAACAAAACTCGACTTGATTTAGGCAGCTATAAATTTAATTAAGATCGAACTGTATTGTTTATTTTTTTTTTCATTTTGTTTGAAAATAGATATTTATAATACTTTTGTAATTCTACATATGTTTATTTGTAAAAATGTCAAAAATAATATGTAAAAATAATTATCTCGATGAAAATTTTGAACCAAGTTCATTCAAAAATATTTTTATTTTAAAAACAAGACCATAAAAATATCAATATGAAATTTTAAATAAATAATACTACTATATAAGAAACAGGCAGCTTCTTACCTACATATACAAAACTGTTTTTTCTACTCGAAAGAAAGTAATTTAGCATGAAGTGTTTCGGTGTTTGTAGAAAAAAGATACGGAGTATTTACCGGCTATAAAAGCAAAGCAAAATAACAAATAATCTCATATATATTTTGCATGACAATTTGTTACTTGTCACGAAACACGACGATAATATTATTCAAATTGAGATTGGTCGGACGGATTAACTCGTCAACCTGTTTAAAACAGGTTGCTCATTTAATGTGAAAAACATTTAGACAAAAGGCTCAAACACATGGCATTCATGTTATATTACAAATTATGGTGACAAATTTATTTTATTTACCTAGTATATATTCATATATTCTATCCAAATGATCAATCCTAACAATTTATATATGAGACTCTTAACCACTGTTTTAGAAAAAGAAAAAGAGATATGAAGTCGATTAATTGTCGTTTATATATTATGAAATCATTAATTTTTTTGTGATTGATTAATCAATTAAATAATAAGTTAATTACAGTTAATAGGTGTTAAAGGTGATCAATGATAGTCAAATTTACTAAAACATGCAAATTTTATTAAAAATATTTAAAATTCGTCATAAATATGTTTTCAAACTTGCCTAATACAATTGTTGAATTTACAGTCATTAACTATTTTAGATAATTAGATTTATTAAAGGTCTGTGAGATCTTATATTCAGTTTGTGTACGAGTTAAGAAAGTAGAATGCATACTCGTTGAGCTAATATTTTTTTTGACTAAAACAAGAATGTAAGGTTAAAGGACAAAGCCTCTTGTTGAGTTCTCACTTCCTGGTCAGTAGGTTGGGTTCGATGGAAGGCCTCCCGTCGCGAGGTTAAATTCTAAACGATTTTTATGAATCGGTTGTAAAGGATCACCAATAACTGTTGTTGATCACCAATAAATATTATCTTATCTTGTTTATTAACAAAATAGCCGATCTCATAAAATATACAATAATCAAACAAATTTTTTATATTTTTGCTTTAATCTCTCATGGTTACAATTAAAGTGTTTTCATTTTAAATTATCCTAATAAAAGTTTTGTGAACTAAACACTATAAAATCGAAATATTTTATATAAAACTAGCATGGTATTTGTGTAATGCAATAACGGGTATTAATGACGATTTTTGAGGTGAAAATACTACTGGTTCCTATTAAATTTGTATTTAAAATTTGAATTTATAAAAAGATTAAATGAAAATAAAATAAATATTAAAAAACGAGAAAAACTAAAATTTATTAAAATATATCAAAATAAAAATTGAATCAAAGAGCATAAACTTCAAAAAATACGGTAAAATTAGATTATGAAAAAAATAATTAGATAAAAAAATATATTTTCATTTTTAAAATAAATATTGTTTTTTTAATAGGTTGTTACAAAAAGAAATAGATAGGTCAATTACAAACAAGCCCGACCTTAGTACCGGGCGGGGTGGACGATAGGGGTGTAAACGAGCCGAGCTTTTATCGAGCTATTCGAGCTCGAGCTCAAGCTCGACTCGATCGAGCCGAGCTTTTATCGAGCTCAAGCCCGAGCTCAAGCCCAATAATAGGGCTCGAAACATATAATGAGCCGAGCTCGAGCTTTTGATAGCACGGCTCGAGCTCTTATCGAGCTTTTCGAGCCTTAATAAAAAAATATTTTTATATAAGTAAATCAACGTAGATTTGAATATTAACCTTATTATAAAGGATAACTCTATAAAATATTGAATAATTTATTGATAGTCGTTATCATAATTTAATAAAAATATAGAATTTGTGATGGTGTGTTAATATTAGTGATGTATTTGTTTCATATATAAAATTTCGAGCTTTTTTAGCTAAGCTCGAGCTTTGCTCGAGTCCTTATCGAGCCGAGCTCAAGCCTTAACGGTTAAAGCTCGACGAGCTATCGAGCCGAGCTCGAGCCCACCTTTTATGTTTCGAGCCCGAGCCCGAGCCCTGTTAAGCTCGGGCTCAGCTCGGCTCGTTTGCACCCCTAGTGGACGACACCTCGGGGTAGCATATTTTGGGGGTATCAAATTTTAAGTTCATATATACAGGGTATAAACAGAAACACAGATCTTCGATTTAGTATCTGATAAAAATGGCGAAAGAGGCTAAGGAAGAAGAAAATATAAGAGTGTTAGGTGTAGTCACACTCAAACAACACCAACTCAGAAAAAAATAAAGTTATATCAGCGCTACATAAACATAACACCAAACCAACATCAACCCCTCTAAATCTCTAATCATAACACCATCCAACACCACTCACCTCCTTATTTATATAAAACCCTTTTAACAATAATTTACGTAATTCATTAAACAAACTAATAATTTCATTTATAATCAAAAATACAAATTATATTTAAAAAATAATCGAAACAAAATAACAAACATGTAAAAAAACACTTGAAAAATTATATATACTAAGACATTCTTTCGCTTTTGCATATTATTACACGACTCGACCCACCAATCTTTAACATTTGTCGTTTTAAAAAAAAATATAACTTTAGAAATATTGAAGAAAAAAAATAGTTAAAGAAAATATTGGGTTTCGTCAAACAAAAACATTATCCTACATATAAAAAAAACCCATAAAAAACTCTACCAACCTTCCAACCCTGCCCCTTCTTCCCCAACCCTCTTCTTCCTCCATCACCTCTAAACCATCTAAAGAAAAAAAAAACTACTGCAGACACGAAAACAACACACAAGTTGGGTTTTTTTTTTCTTTTTTGCCATTTGTGTCCATTTTAATATCAAAGGGGGTGTTTAGAAAAGTTTTTTTTTACACAATCCACCCCAACGCGCGTTGTCTTGGCAATGACAGGGCCAACGCCGTTTGATTTTGTCCATCGGCGGTGTAATAATGTCGACCAACGCTGTGCGAGGTAGGCATAACACCGAGCTCGACGTTACCTCACCTAATGCTTTAAAGGGGAAAGAGAAAAGCAAGACGTAAAAACAACATTCGAAAACTCAAGACTGACGCTAACTACAAAATGAATGTTTTACAAAAGTTAGTTTTAAATGTATTAATTTTCAAATCGTTCAAAAATAAAAATGTTATAAATGATTTATAATATAATAAAAAGTAAAATAATATAAGAAATAAAATATAATTTTAACACGATTTAAGTAAAATATTCAAAATTATAATTACACACATCATAACCCGATTTTTAACAACCTCTAATTTATAGTACGCGTAATAATGTATTCCTACTGCCCCAAAACAAAGGGGGTAATTGTTATAGGAGTATACGACGAGGGTTGAAGCCGACAATATATTATAAATTTTGGCAAAGTTGGTGATGGGTCTTTGTAGATTGTTCACGGTGGCATACTCAATTGTGACAGCTATTTAACCTGAAGTGGGACCAAATACTACAAGTATCAACTTTGACTAGTTTTTTTATTTCTAATTTCTAAATTTGTATAAAGGATTTCTATTTCTATTATATATATTTTTCGTATCAAATTTATAATCGTTCTTTTTATTTTAAATTGATTTAAAATTATTGTTTTATATTAAAAGTAACTATTTTTTAATCAATTTTACAATATTGTTTTTGTTTAAAATTATTATTTCAAATTTTAAATGAAACAAGGATTTAAGCCCAGGTTTCGCCCCGAGTTTTTGTATATATGACTGTTAGAAAAGTGACTTAAACTCTCAAGGGGCGTTTTGAATTTGATATTCCGATATTTGAATTTGAAGACCAAGTTTCGTTTGTTTTGAAGTTTCGTATGAAGTTGAACTCACGGTGGAGATTGTTAGAAAGTGAGTTAAACTTTAGGGTTCGTTTGATAATTTGTTTGACTTCTCCTACAAGTTTTGTTATTTTTAGTATGTTTGGATTTAAGAGAAAAGTTCTATAAGGAACATGCATCCAAAAAAGAACAAAGGAAGCAATCTCCACCATCCAATATTAATCTTTTTAAATTTAATTAAAAAAACACATTTTCATCATATTTCTTAAAAATTAAATATCTCTCAAACCGTTAATCGTTATGAAAAAATAATTATACCGTCACGACGGGAATTAAATTATCTTTCCATAGATATGCACTTGTATATACTTTCGGCGAACTTTTTTTAAAAAATTTCGTAAAAAATCACATGTAGTTCTCGAAAAATTACATGTAATTCTCGAAAACTCATATTTGATTAATTATTTTAAAAATCACATTTGAATTTGTAGTCACATGCGATTTGTGAAATCACGTGTATTTTTTTTGACGAGAATTTCAACATTGTAAAATCGTTAAAAGTATATGAAAATAACCGTTTATTAAATGACAAAAATATTTTCGTTATTATTTTAAAACCACACGTGATTTATGTGAATTACATTAAAATGTTTGAGTCACATGTAATTTTGTTAATATATTAAAATGTTTGTTGCCATTAATATAAAATATGTTCATTTTACCGGGGTGGATCCCCTTTACCCAAAAAAAAAATATATGTAAAACAAATTGGCTTCTGAATTACATGTGATTCGGTGATAATTACATGTGATTTTGCTTGCATTACATATGATTCAAGCATACCGAAACCGTAACTTTTTCTAACAAACCCACATTAGATGAATCACATGTGATTTTTTTAATCACGTATTATGTTTTCATTTATGTAAAATATATAAAACAAATTGGCTTCTAAATTACATGTGATTTTGTTTGAATCACATGTAATTCTGCTTGAATTGCATGTGATTCGGTGATAATTACATATTATTTTTCTTGCATTACATGTGATTCAAGCATTCCGAAACCTTAACTTAGTCTAACAAACCCACTTTAGATGAATCACATGTGATTTTTTAATCACATGTAATCTTGTTAATATATTAAATTGTCTGCTTGAATTACATGTAATTCGATGATAATTACATGTGATTTTGCTTGCATTGGATCACATGTAATTCGATGATAATTACATGTGAATTTGCTTGCATTACATGTGATTCAAACATTTCAAAACTTTAACTTCTTCTAACAAACCCACTTTAGATGAATCACATGTGCTTTTGTTTGAATCACATGTAATTTACCACGAATTACATGTAATGCAAGCAAATTCACATGTAATTATCATACATGGATCACAAGATAGCATACATGGATCACAAGACCACTTTAGATAGCATACATGGATCACAAGACCACTTCGGAAGGATGGATGATGTGAGGAATGGAAAGAAAATGTTATTTACCACGAATCACATGTGATTTACCACGAATTACATGTGATTTATCACGAATCGCATGTGATTTACTTGGTTTCTAGATTATTGGTATTAAAGTTGAAAATAAAAATCTATGAAAACATGTAACTTAAAAAAAAGACTAACGCGTCAAATGGGACGAAAGTTAGATGTAAAGTTATGTGAGTCTACATGAATCACATGTGATTTAAAGCAAAATTACATGTAATTATTTATAAAATCACATGTGATTTAAAGCAAAATTACATGTAATTTTGTATAAAATCACATGTAATTTGAGCAAAATTACATGTAATTATTTATAAAATCACATGTGATTTAAGCAAAATTACATGTAATTCACACAAAATTACATGTAATTTTTATTCAACACTAACTAACCACTTTATTACAAAAATCACATGTAATTCACACATAATTACATGTGATTTGCATTTAACACTAATAAACTATTTTATTACAAAAATTACATGTAATTCACACATAATTACATGTAATTCACACAAAAGTTAACGATTTACAGTGTTAAAAATTCTCGCCAAAAAAATTACACGTAATTTTCGAAAATTACATGTAATTTTTCGAGAATCACATGTAATTTTTTATGCGTAAATTTAAAAAAAAAAGTTTGCCGAAAGTGTATAGAAGTGCCTATCTATAGAAAGATAATTTAATTCCCGTCGCGATGGTATAATTAGTTTTTCGTAACGATTAACGGTTTGAGAGATATTTAATTTTTAAGAAAGAGGATGAAAATGGGTTTAAAAAGATTAATATAGACCATTAGATGGAACTTGAATGGATGGTTGAGATTGTTTCCTTCCTTCTTTTTTTGATGCATATTCTATAAGGATCTCACCTCTTGGATTTAATATGTTTTAGGTCATTGGTCTCCTATAATTAGAGGCCAATGTCATTAGTTTTTTTTTGTAGCTTTCGGTTTGTAACTTTGATATTGAATAAAAGCTTCCGCTTAGTTTGTTCGTATTTGTTTTGTTCGTTTGATTTATCCAACAAGACGATCGAGTCAAGAACCGATCGAAAACTCGAACATTTTTTTTCTTTCATTTCTTCATGATTGCGGATCGATCACGCTCTGATACCACTTGTTGGATAAATCAAACGAACAAAACAAATACGAACAAACTAAGCGGAAGCTTTTATTCAATATCAAAGTTACAAACCGAAAGCTACAAAAAAAACTAATGACATTGGCCTCTAATTATAGGAGACCAATGACCTAAAACATACTAAATCCAAACATACTAAAAATAACAAAACTTGTAGGACAAGTCAAACAAATTACCAAACGAACCCTAAAGTTTAACTCACTTTCTAACAATGACGAAGCGTGTAAGAACTTATACGATAAATGATTACTCAGATACAATGACATATATAAACTTCCATATGGGGGTGGTGAAGGAAGGGCACCAATTGGTAGGAAAAAACCCACAACCCCAGAATCATTTTCAAAAATGACATTGAAGAATATGGAACGCTACCAGACAGACCCGCAAATATTGTCATCGTCGTTGGATGAATTTTCATGGCTAACAACTTCTCGGCTTTCCCTTGAAAGTTCCCCGACCGAAACTACCATAGAGGTAGTCCCATCGCGCAGCTTCTGTCTGTGCTACGATGACCTGTCCAGCGTCTCGGGGTATTACATTGTTGGCACAACTTGTTGACATTTCCCTGCAATATGCAAAATTTATTAGATAGGTCACTGACACACTAAAACATCAAATATAAAAACAACCATTGTGATTAAAGGCGTAAAAATATATGATATGTATCTTAGTGCCCATGTTTCCGAATAAGCTTTCTGCAGGTTCTCTCAAACAGTGATTTTAGACGAGTTTATCATATGGGTTTATACAATAGGACAATACACACAACTTTACCTATGTTATCATTTTTCATACCCACGTTTATTTGATAATGTACTCTATTCAGTCTACTTTGTGGTGATGGTTTATTAAGTTCACATTAGTTACAGTTTTCATCATGAGGGTAAAGCTCATTTAGAACATATCCATATGTGTAGATTTTGTCTATCACATTCACAGAACTATCCCCTTTGCTGTCTCATACATTTACTTGTCAATAGTCCTCTAATAAGTAACTATTTTTTGTAAAATAATACTCTGTATTAAATCCCTCAATATAACAATCCTATATCCATATTGTACTTGTTGTGGATTTCTTCACTTTCTAAGAAAACACATAAGTGATAGAAAAAACTGAAAATAAAAAGCTCTTTCAGCTAACTCATGTGTGATACCTCGAGCTTTTTATCGAGTGAGTAGCTGTTTTGTGTTTTTTGTTGTTGTTTTAATAAGCTAGGCTCAAATACGTAAATACAAAAGAATTTGGTTTATTAGTCATAAAAAATCGTCTACATTATGTAGAAATGAAACTGGATATGGGCATAAGAGCACAGGTGGAATTTGTGTTATGTCTATCGAAAAAAACACATACCAGTTTTGTCGTGTCATCGTCGTTGCTAGACTCTGAACATGTGATGTTACTTCTTACTCTAGCCTCCCGAGCTACTCCCTTTAACTACAAATCGAGAAGCAAAAATGTATGTCATAATTCTCTTTACACGTATATTTGAACCGTGTCATATATAATTTAGGATAGGCATAATGCTTGATTCATTTTATTTCATCCTAAGTGTTGTATCTAACTGCATTACTTGGGTTTGGATTCGCTAATTTGAATTTGTCGTTGATCTGAGTCGCCGGAGCCGTTTTTTCAGCATTAGCAATCTCAGTGCACAAAATCCTGAGCAATAGTTATTGCTTAGGAAAATAATCCTATTCCTATGCGTCTTTCATACCTCAGAAATTTAAAACCATAATGGTAGTTAATATACTGAGAAGTCCATCTAAAGTATAAGATAATTCACTAAAACAAATCAGAGAAAAAGTTTTAAAGATCAAATAAAAGTACAATTACCTCGTACAGCAAGGAGCTGGACTACTGGTATTCATCTTCAACACCTGTATAAAAAAAATCGTGAGTGAATTAATAAATCAAAGTGTTGATGGAGTTCTAGTTCATACGGAAGCAATCACATTTCATCTCGCATCGTCTCGACCCGTTTCGACATTTTTCATCCATCTCGAATTTCTGTAAGCCTCCCTTTCCTTTTATACACTCTTCTATATCACTAAAATATATAAATAAACTGGTCTTAATCATTGTTAAACCAGAACTCACGCTTAACTTTTTGTTGTTAAAACGGAGAACGTAGAATGATGGCCTGCTGGGTCACTTTTGAGCTCTAATATACATCGAATTCTCTTAACAACTTAACTAGTTCTTTCTGTGAATCTAAAATCTAAACTACACCTAAGTGGCTATAAGAACCTAGATAATCAGCCCTTAAATCCAAGTATTTCTTATCTAAATATTCGTGTGAAAATTTGTCCCCAACAGTAACTATAAAGTAATAAAACGAAAACGTAACCTCTAGGGAGTGATTTTCGAACCTTATTAACTTGCAAACATGGTTCAAATAAACTCTCAAAAAAATTCGTTTCATCTTAAATTTCTGTAAGCCTCCCTTTCATTTTATACACTCTTCTATATCACTATCACATATAAACAGTTTGGTGTTAATGATTGTCAAACCACAACTCACGCTAAACTTATTATTGTCAAAACCCAAAAACATAAACAGATGGCATGTTGGGTCACTTTTGAGCTCTAATATATGTCGAATTCTCTTAACAACATAACTAATTGTTCCTGTTGGAAATACGTTTTAACGTATTTAGGAAGATTCGGTCACTCCGACAATATATTAAGTAGTAGCTCGTAGTCTAGATATCTTTATTAAACAAACAAAGTCAAGCCTAGCCTACAACATGTGTAGGCCGGCCCAACATTGTAAGCCCAAGCCCATCACAAGGCTTGGGTATATAAACCCTCTCCTTTGATGGAGAGGATGTGTGTTCTTCATTTTTACACATAGTGAAAAAGTGTTTTTCTTTCACTTTCTCTCTCTAAGTGTGTGTGTTCTCACCATCTCTCTATCTCTTTCTCTCTCTAAAAACATAAGCAAGATTTACATATCCTACAAATGGTATCAAGAGCCATGGGATGATTGTATTGTTCATGTGTTTGTGTTCTTGATTCATACGCCTACTTTGATCCATTTTTACACGAACCAATTTTTTTTTTGTGTTTTTTGATGGTTTTTTATTGATACAAATCTTCTACATAGTTGTGGTAGGGATTTGGTATAGGTACTTTGGCTAAAAACACAAAATTTTTGGGTGTTTTGATCATTTTTTGGCTTAAAATCACGAATTGGTTGAGTTTTGTCCGAGAAAAGTGGGAATTATTCCGATCAGGTCATCGGAAAAGGGTTTATAGGACATTCCGATCAGTGTAATCGGAATAGGGTTTAGGGATTCTGATTTTGGGTACATTCCGATCAGGTATTCCGATTAGGTATTCCGATTAGGTATTCCGATTTGGCATTCCGAAAAGGGGACATTCCGATTTGGTTCATTCTGATTTAGGACTTTTCGATATTTGACATTCCGATTAGGGTTTATTCCCATTTGGTATTCCGATCAAGGTATTCCGATAACACATTCCGATCAAGGTAATCGTGTGTAATTTTGACTTGGAATTTTTGGTTTATTGAGAACATATTTTAGGGGATTTTAACATTGTTTCTCGACTTCAACTCACAACAGCAAACACATTTACTTTCTTTCATTGATCGATCAACGTTTGTAAATCTTAACTTATTGAAATGGAGTACACATCTCTTACGGATAAGTCCATCCTCTCGGGTACGGATAATTGTCCACCAATGTTGGTGAAGACTATATATGAGGAATGGGCTTCTCGAATGGAACTTTATATGTTGAACAAGGAGAATGGACATCTCATTTGGGCATCGGTGCTCAATGGACCATTAGATTATGGTACAGTGACGGAAGGTACAACTACTCGTCCTCGCACAACGGGTGAATTGACTGGAGATATGAAGATTCAAGACAAATGTGATAAGTATGCTACAAACATCATTCTCCAAGCCCTTCCTCCAGATGTCTACAAACTCGTCAGCAAACATAAAGTTGCCAAAGAGTTATGGGATAGAATTCGTGTTCTCATGCAAGGAACCTCGTTAACTAAACAAGAACGAGAGTGTAAGCTTTATGATACTTTTGATAAGTTTGCCTATGTGCCAGGGGAGACTCTCAATGATTACTATCTGAGATTTACCCTATTGTTGAATGAGCTCAATATCTATGGCATGACAATTCCTACCTTTCAATTGAACACCAAGTATTTGAACACTCTTCCTTTAGAATGGAAAAAATACGTGACGGATGTTAAATTGGCTAAGGACTAGCATAACACCAATGTGGATCAACTTCAAGCTTTTCTTCAACAACACGAATGCCATGTGATCGAGGCTCGGTTGTCTACACCTCAAGTTCATGATCCACTTGCAATGTATGCTTCTCAACAAAACATGGCTTATACTTATCAACAACCATCATACTTGCAGCAACCACCACCACACACCTATCAGCAACCATCTTATCAACCACCAGTGATGCCACAGCAAGCATTTCAACAAGGTGTTCATCAACAATCTTTTCCGCAGCAACCACCATATCAAACATCACCATCACAAGCCAACACTTCTCCAATGGGCTATACTCCTCAGCAACGATATTTTCCAATAGAAGCACAACCAGCACAAGCTTTCTACTCTAATGAACTTCCACCAATCCAAGCACCGGTCTTTACTCCAAATGATACGCCAACTGATGTTCTAAACCATCTCACAGCCTACTTGTCAAAACTTGTTGCAACTAGAGGATTTCCACCAACAAACAATCAGCTCCGCACCTCATCAAATCCTCGACAACAAGCCACTGTTCAATATGGTCAAGTGACGGTGCAACCAATTCAGGGAAGGCAAAATTCATATGGACCTCCTACAAGGACTGGGAACAATCAAGCTGTGAATTCTCAAGCTAGTGGAAATGGGAGTCCTATTGGTCCTAAGAAGGTTGTGACTTGCTACAATTGTCGAGGACAAGGTCATATGGCTAGGGAATGCACTCAGCCGAAAAGGAGGAGGGATGATGCATGGTTTCGTGAGAAGATGTATTTGGTTGATGCTCAGTCTAAGGGGAAGATTTTGGATTTAGAGGAGTTAGCATTTCTTGCAGACCCAGGGGCAGCAGATACTGAAGGCATTGCAGTCGTTTCTACTTCTAATGCAGCTTATCAAGCAGATGATCTTGACGCATATGATTCGGATTGTGATGACATTCACTCTGCCCAAGCTACTCTCGTTGCTAATCTCTCTCACTACGGTTCTGATGTCGTCAGTGAGGTACCAACCACATCTAATAATATTGATGATAACCAACATCAAGTTGGTCATGAAAATGACAACCTCGAACAACATTCGGGAACTAGTAACTCAAATGATGTGGTACCCAATCCTACACATTTGAGTGAACCTCAACCAAATGCTACGACGGGTATGGAATCTTATGCTCAACATGATTTGGTCATGGTACCTAAACATATTATTGATCAAATGCATATGGCTCTCAGACAATCCGTAGATACGAATTCCACCCTAACTGCTGAGCTTGCGTTGCATAAAGAAAAGGTCAAAGCTTTTGAAATGGTCCCTCAAGAAGAGAAAATAACATGTTCTGAATTTGACCAATTTCGTTTTGAAAAGATTGAACACTTGAAAGAAATAGAATCATTAAAAGCTAATCTTTCCAATGAATTAAAAGCAAAAGAGTCGGTTTTCAATGATTTTCAGAAACTTAAAATAGATTTCGAAACTCTCGAGTCTAAAAAGGTTGAATCGGAAATTAATGCTACCAAACTTTTTAAATTTAAAGAACAACAGCTTTTAAAACAATACGCTTCCACAGAAAAGGTTCATCTTTTAACTAAATCATTTAAAGAACTCGAACTTAAGCGTCTTCAAGATTTACCACCTAATCCAGGTTATGTAAAACAAGCTCAGGAACATATTCCCGGTCTTTATGATATGACCATAATTGGCAAATCGAAAGAAGCACTTTTTGTTCGTAGTACTAAGGAGACACAGTCACTTGCGGATGAAACTCATTCTAAAATGATTTCAAAATTCCATACAATTGATTATGATCAACATAACAAAGATCAATTTTCGAAAAAGACACGCATTCGCTTACAAAAGGAATTAGCTGAATTGACAGTTCTTGTGCCCCAAAGTTTGTCAAATGAAAACCTTCCTAGTACGTCTCCTACACTTGTTAAAACGGATTTAACGAAGTTAATTCCACCGGTAAGTAAGGCGTCCGTTAACTTAAATTCGGTACACCAACACTTAGCCGATTTTGACAAGGTCATTTTGGAACGTACGACGGCTTCGACCATAACGGAAGGTGAATGGAACTTTGAGCACACTAGAGCTGCGTTCCGAAACGAAATTGTTCCGTTTGTAGACAATGTTAAAGCTTGTCTTAGTAATCTTGATCAAGACTTGCTTTTCGAAATAGAAGAAGTTAGACGTGTTTTCAATAAAATGGAAGATGCTTATGAAAATAGTTTACTTGAAATAGAACGGGTTTCACGCCAAAATGATCAGCTTCTGAAGCAAGTGATGTCTCATGATATAGTTTCTGTCTGTGTGAATAAAAGTGTTGATGATGATTCTATTGTGCATAATGTTGAATCTGTGGATACTGTGGTAGATAGTACTTGTCACGAATCTGATGCTGAATTTTTAAAGCTTCAAGATTCATATTCTTCGCTTTCAAAACGTTTTGATGAGATTCAAACACATTGTATTTCGCTTGAATGCAAGCAACAATTTATTCAAGAAATCTTTGAAACGTCATTCGAAGGTGTTAATATCGATGATGCAAACTTTGAAAAGAATTTTCGATTGAATTTACAATCAAAACAGCGTCAGCCAAGTGACAAGGTTGCTCAATCTTTGCCGATAGACATAGAGAAATCTAAGGAGCTTAACCGTGTGAACGTACTTGAGGCCGCTGAGAATTTAAAAGTTGATCTAGATAATCGAGTTTCCAAGATTTTGTCCAAAGTTGATAACTTAAAACAGAAAAATACACGACTCTTCGATTCAGTAAAGCCCGCATGTGCTAATACCACTGCACAGAATCAATCGTTGATTGAACAATTGAATCGAAAGTCGGTGGAAATATCTGATTTGAGGGAAAAAATTTGTGATAAAAATCTGGTCTTGGATGAGTTAAAGGAAACACTTCATACTTTAAAAGGTAAGAATGTTGTAGATAACGCAGCCACTGTCTCAGCATCGTCCTCTAGTGCAATCAAAAGGAACCTTATAGCCGTCACACCACTTAACAAGGGCCCTAGGACTAAACCATCTCAAACTTTGGTCACTAAAGATAAGGCAGAATCAAAACCAGCTTCTAATATTCCCGTGTTGCCTTCTACAGGAGTAAGCACCACTACTAAGGCTCAAAGATCTAAGCTTAAGAGAAACAAGAAGGATGATAGCATCTTGCCCCCATCTAGTAGTCAAGTGAAGAAGAAAGTAGAAGCCAATTCTAGGAATGTTATTTCTGTTTTGAATAAAAAGAATCATGTAGCTAAACCTAAAGGCTCTGCGGTTGTGCAGCGTTCTAAGCCTAGTGTGAATTCTAATTTGAAATGTTGGAATTGCAATGAATGTATGTTTTCTAGTCGTCATGATTCTTGCCTTATTGACCATGTGAATGAGATGTATGCCCGGAAAAATGGATTAGAATGGAAACCGACTGGGAAAGTGTTAACCCAAGTTGGTTGGATGTGGCGCCCCACTGGTATAACTTTCACTATAGTAGGAAATACGTGCCCTTTAACTAGGATCACTCCCACTACAGCGAAGAAAGCGTGCCCTTTAACTAGGAGTACCAAGGCTACCAAAACACAAGCGTGTCCTTTAACTAGGAACACCGACACTACTGTAGGAACCAAGTGCCCTTTAAATAGGTCTACTCCCACTGTAGTGCCCGCGAATAATCCAAAACCTAAGAAAGTTGGAACAGTAAAACCTGTTAGTGCTAAAACTCACATTAGAAAATGCAGGAAATCTAAGGGTCACACAAATGTTAGCAATTATGATAATCTTATATCTGTATCTGCTAACACTCCGAAACCAATAGTTTCCAATGCATTGTCTGCTGTTGTTGTTGAAAACAGGTGGTCCAAATTGTTCTCTGGTATTTGGACTCTGGTTGCTCCAAGCATGTGACCGGAGATCGCTCTCAGCTCAGAAATTTCATCAGCAAGTTTCTTGGTACGGTTCGATTTGGAAATGATCATATTGCAAAGATAATGGGTTATGGTGAATATCATATTGGGAATGTTATAATTTCAAGAGTGTATTACGTGGAAGGTCTCGGTCACAACTTATTTTCTGTGGGACAGTTTTGTGATGCAAACCTAGAAGTTGCTTTTTGAGAGCGTACCTGCTTCATACGTAATTTGGAAGGGGTTGATTTATTGAAAGGTAGTCGAGGGAATAATCTGTACACTTTGTCTCTACAAGATATGATGGCTGATAGGTGTGTAAACACCCATCTTTTCTACCACTTAATTACAATAATAACCGGACCAAAACGTATATTTTATGTCTTTTATGTCGGAATTATGCGTGGTTTGTGTTTTTGTTGTGATTTAGGACAAAAAGGTGAAAAATGGAGAAAACACGGGAGTTCACGGGCATTTACGGACTTTTACTGAAGAAAAAGATGAAAGACGAAGTGAAGAAGTCAAGAGTGCAAAAATAACGGAAGTCCAAGACCAATTCTGAAGATTTATCGAAGAAAAAGTCAAAAGACGGAAGTTTATCAAAAGCCGAAGAACTTAAGTCTATTTCATTGAAGAATTTAAAGACAAGTTCAAAGAAATCCCGAAGCCAAAAGTCCTCAAAGTTCAAGTTTAAAGAAGATTAGAAGAAAAGGACTAATGGTGCAATTAATGAAGATTAAAGAAGGAAGGACCTAATCTTGTAATTAAGAGAAAAAGAAAGAGGGGAGGAGGCTTCCTTAATCCTCCCCTATAAATAGTCATTAGTTGTTAATTTTCTTTCTTGTTGGCTAATAGTGACAATTAGTCCTTCCACCTTTAATTACCTTGTCATTTACTTTTCTTGTCAACTTTAAATACATGTTTTGCACCTTAATTACCATTTAATTCCAAGTAAGTTTTCATTTTAATTCTTGTCAATCTTTACTTTATCTTGTCAATCTCTTATCTACCTTTCTTAATCTTTGATTTTTGTGTTTATGTTTATGTTCATGTTCATGCTTTTATTTTGATCCAAATGGGTTTTTGATTATTGTGGTTAAATTTGTTTGTTTTATTGATTTAAATTGTTTGATTATGTTAACTGTTGTTTCGTTAATAGTCTGATTAAATCTTTGTGTTGATTTTGGTTGAATTTGTGTTAGATCGTGTTTATTTTTGATCCCTTGTTCTTCGGGAAGTTTGTTTCTGTTTCTTTGTTTCCAGGAAAAGTTCCGAGCCAAGGCAAGAGAGGAGGCTTCATTCGGAAGTCCAAAGTTCCGAGCCAAGGGGTTTCATCCGGAACATTCAAAGTTCCGGATCAAGAGTGTTCACTCGGAACTCCAAAAGTTCCGAGTCAAATACTTCCGAATGAAAGTCCGACTCAAGCATTTGTTCATTCGGAACTTAAAAGTTCCGGATCAATATACTTCATTCGGAACTCAAAAAGTTCCGGATCAAGGAGATTCATTCGGAACTCAAAAGTTCCGAATCAAGGGGCTTCATTCAGAACTTCTTAAAAGTTCCGAACCAACTTCCGGATCAAGGGCAAGTTCCGAATCAAGAAGGCTTCATTCGGAAGTCTGAAACTTCCGAATCAAGGAGGCTTCATTCGGAAGTCTTCCGAATCAAGGGTTGATCAAAAGTTCCGAATCAAGGCAAGATTGAGAAGTTCCGAATCAGTAAAGTTCCGAACGAAGGATTGTTTTGGATAAGTGACATATACAGATCAATTTGTTCCGGATCAAGGATTTTGGTAATATTCCGAGCGAAGAAGAATCATTCCAACCGAAGGTGACATTCCGGACGAGTGATTGTTCCAAACGAAGGATTATTCCGAATGAGTTGTATTCAGGTTCTTATTAGTTTTTGTCTTTGATTTTTATTTTCAAGCTTTATTTTTCCTGCTTTTTCCTTAGTGCATTTTAAGATTATTTGTCTTAATTAAATTTTAGTCTTGCCTTAGTTTAAGTTTTAGTTGCGTTTTAAGTTTGCCTTAGATAGATTTAAGTTTGCGTCATTTACTTTAGCGCCCTTTAATTTCAGTCACGTTTTTAAATACTTGCACCTTTATTTTAATTAGACTTAGATTTACTTTAAGAGCACTTTTACTTTAATTGTCCCGCACCTTTAATTTTAAAAAAACTACAACGACACATCTTTGTTTCCACCAAAATAAGACTGAGTCACACATTAAACACAAGTTTTTCAATTCGATTAGACCAACACAACGAACTTAATTTTCTTACAGGGTGTCAAAAGCCATGTATCAAATGGCGCCGCTGCCGGCTCTTTTCATAAAGATTAACGGTTTTCTGTGAGAGACGCGTTGCTTTTTGGGATCCGTTCACTTGTGAGCGTTATTTTTCTTGCATAAAAAATTCTAAAAAAACCATAAATATTAAAAATTTCAAAAATCCAAAAAGATTTTATCTTTATTGTGTATATATATTGTTTTTGTGTTTGGTTTCTTTTTCTTTTGTCTTTGTAGGTGCATGCGTACTAGATCTTCTAATTATCAAGAGCCCGAGCCTCAAGAAGATTTAGCTATGTCTGGTGTTAACAACAATAATCCACCGCACCCTAATAATAACAACAATACTCTTCCACAGCCCGATCTTTGGACCATGGAGGAACTTTGTCAACCAACAATGTTTGGACGAGGAGGACCGATTGCGCCAATGCAAATCAACGCTCCTGAGTTTTCGTTGAAGCACCACATGATTCAGCAAGTACAAACAAACCCATTCCGTGGATTGCCTGATGATGATGCCAACAAACACCTCGACAAGTTCATTACAATCACCCAAAGCATGAAGTTGGCCGGTGCCACAATGGATGAACTTCGCCTACAACTCTTTCCACACACTTTATTACATCATGCCGAGAAATGGTTTGATCGTCTCCCGAAGAATTCTATTCACACTTGGGATGACATGACTCAACGCTTTTTATCGCGCTACTTTCCACCATCCATGGTCACGAGCCTTCGCAATCAGATCAGCGGTTTCATGCAAGACCCTGATGAATCTCTTTTTGATGCTTGGGAGCGATATAATGTCTTGATCGATAGATGTCCAAACCACAACATGCTCCCTGTGACCTTAATAGACACTTTCTACAACGGTTTGACTTTTCGAGATCGTGATACGATTAATGCAGCCGCCGGTGGCACATTCATGAAAAGGAGACCCGAGGAGTGTAGAGAGTTAATTGAGAACATGACTACTCACCACAAAAACTTGGATTCCTCTGCTTCTTCAAGGAACAACCCGAGAGTCAATGTTTCCTCGACCTCAACAAACCCTGATATGACCGAACTCACCCGCATGATGACTGAAATGAGTAAAAGTATTACGCTTCTCGCTTCAAACCAACAACAACAACAAGTTAAAGCGGTTGCTAATCCTTGTGAAACATGTGGCGGTCCTCACTCATACATCGATTGTCCTTCAACTCAAGGAAATTCGGAAAATGTGTATGCGGCTTACGGTAATTATTCACCGGAAAATTACCAAGCTCGACAACAAGGGGATAGAAATTTGCTGAGCTACCGTTCCAACAACTACCTTTCACTCGGTTTTTCTCCTCAAAACCAAAACCCCCGCCAACAACTATAATAGAAGCAACCAAATCCCACCAAGAGCTTCTAATCCTTATCAACCACCCACCCAACAACCCCCACCCATTAATCTCGATGTGGAAGCCATCATGAGAACTCAAGGTGAGCAAATTAAGAATCTACAGAGCCAAATCATCAATTTGAAAGGAGATATCATGAAGCAAGGTAATGACATTAGAACCGAGGTTCGTGATAATATTCAATCCTCCTTCAGCACTCAAACGACTGAATTAAAGAATCTGTTGGCTAGTTTCTTGCCCGAAGCTCAACCTTCTTCTTCGGGTTCTCTACCTTCAAACACCGTCACTAATCCGCGAGCCAATGTAAGTGCTATTACTACTCGTAGTGGAGTCACCATCGTAGGACCACCAACCCCACACCCATCATCTACACCTACTCAACCACCATGTATCCCTACTCCTCCTACACCTAGTATTAGTACACCATTACCGTCTCCGCCTCGTCATGACGATGTATCTAGGAAGGACACTTCAACATCCCAACCTTTACCTACTACACCTTCACCTTCCACCTATAACCCTAGAATCCCATACCCTTCTCGCATAGGCAAGACCAACGAGCTAACCAAGAATGACTGTCAAGTATCGAAATATGTGAATATGCTATCTCAAATGACCATCAACATTAGCCTTGTTGAAGCACTTTGCCACATGCCAAAATTTGTCAAAGCATTCAAGGAATTACTTAGCAAGAAGGAGAAGCTGATTGAACTCGCCAACACACGCTTAAATGAAAACTGCTCTGCAGTTATTCTTAAAGAATTACCGGAAAAGCTTGGAGATCCCGGTCGTTTTGTGTTGCCTTGCGTGTTCAACAAAATTGAAGAATTTACTGCCCTTGCTGATCTCGGGGCTAGTATTAATCTTATGCCTTTGAGCGTTTGGAAAACACTATCATTACCCGACCTCATTCCAACAAAGATGACTCTCGAACTTGCAAATCGCACTCTCGCTTACCCCGTTGGTATAGCCGAAGACGTGTTTATCAAAGTTGGCACATTTACTTTCCCGGTCGATTTTGTCGTAGTTGATTATGAAATGGACCCTCGTATTCCTTTAATACTTGGTCGGCCATTTTTTAGAACCGGACGAGCTTTAGTAGATGTGGCCGAAGGTGAGTTAATCTTACGAGTCGGGGATGATTCAAAAGTTTTTAAAATGGGGAAGCTTACAGGCAAATCCTTTGGAGGTCGAGAATCAGTGAATAGGATTAATGTGCTCGATGACTTTACCGTCTATGACAATCCTCTATTCGATTCTTCCATCGATAATCCACTCTTTGAAGATAATGTGGATGATTCTCGCTCTACTTTGGACGCTTCTCCCATTTATGATTCTCCACCGGTCTTTGATGCTTATGATGATGATGATTCTAGCTCAGATTCGGATGATTTTGATGATTGTACTTCTGAGTATCCCGAGCTGCCCACATATGATGATTTCGATGAGGCTGATACTCTCTCGAGCGATTCTTCACATGATGAAGATCCTCCGCCATCACTCGATCCTACTTTGGATGATTACTCATTTGAGGAAGATTTCTCTGAATTTCTTAATACTTACTTCCCTCATGAGAGTGATGCTCCTCCTTATGACTTTGAAGATTATCGTCTTGATCCTACTTTGGATTTGAAGAATATTCTGTCAAAGGAGAAGAAACCGGTTGACACCAATATCCGTTGCACATATGATTTGACACCTCTTTGTCCCTCTTCTGAGGACGAGGTTGTGCTTCTTTGCGGATCTTCTTCACACTCGGCTGAGCCTGAGTGCTATTTTCCCTTAAAGGGAAAGGTGTTCGACCCCGGTATTGAAGTCTTTAAGCCATCTCAGTATCCACCTGATAAAATAAAAGGAAAAATATTTGGAAATTTTGAAGACATGCTTGCACCACTTCAACCTTTCTTCCACCATGCTCCATCACTACTTAAGGGAACCTTGCCTACTCTTCTTTGGCTTGCCTTGTTCGCCTTAAGCTTGTGCTTATTGATGGATGAAAACTATGTCTTTGATCTTGGTGGATATGTTTCATGCTTCTCCCGTTGATGATCAAGGTCGAGTCAGGCTCACGACTCGGTTAACAAAAATCAAGCGCTTCTTGGGAGGCAACCCATGCATCTATCTTTTCGCTTTCTTTATCATAAGTGTAGGGGAGACCCTTTGGTTTGCTATTTCCTCTCCTCACTTCTTAATCAGGGATTCGAGCTTCAATGATCCACTCTTGATGATTCTTGACAACCCGTGATTCCGTGTTCTACTTCTTCCCGGTTCTATCCTAAACTCTTTTCGATTCACTATTTTATATTTTCTCAATATTAAAATAGGAATCTCTTTAGTGGTCTTTTCCTTAGCGAGATTTAAACAACGTGCACAATGTCCTAAGTGTAGGGGAGTTTACTCCCACATGCTTAAACATTGAGGACAATGTTTATCTTAAGTGTAGGGGGACTTCTATCGAAGTTAAGTGGTCTTTTCCTTGTATTTGTCCTCATTTTAACCGGAAAATCAATTTTTCGACATTTTTCAAAATTTTTGATCTATTTTGGCCTATTAGTTTATCCCTTTATATAGTTATTTTCTTTCCTTATTAGAATAAATGTTTAATAAGTGGTTTTAATTTTCAAACGTTGTGAATCTTTTGACTCAACCCGAGTTTACTTATCTAAGTTACTCTAGCTAGTATCCTTAACGTGTTTAAGTCAAGTTTTGCTAGGCTTTTATATAGGGAGCTATAAAACGCGAAAGTCTTAACTCTCACGGGTTAAGAACAAGAACTTTTCGCAAGTTCCTATAATTGATCCTAGAGAGTCGTTTATCAAGGGAACTTTAAAACGCGATTTCTAAACTTGAAAAAGTCTAAGAATTTGCAAGATCCTATAGGCGACTCGAAAACCCAAAACTTTGATTTAATAGGCTAAGTATCCACGAGTCTCATTACTTGAGATTTTAAACTATGGAGAACGAGAGATGATAGAGCCAATTATAAGTTCGGTATTCTTTCGTGAATTTATGTGAGTTAATTATGAGCCTATTCTCCCATCGCTTGCTAATAATTTATCTGCTAATAAATAAGGTTGTACGATTTGAAAAGTTACTTAGCTTCTAGCCCAAGATCGTTTAAAAGTTGCTCGGTATGGATTAGAGTTCATAGCCAAGGCATAACTTATTGAAGCGAGACGCGAAGATTGGCGAGTCCGAAAAGGCCCTAACAAGGCATGAGGGCTATATTTTGTTGCTAAAGATCCAAAAGTGATGTGAAGAATCATTTATCAAAAATCAATATGAACGATCAAGACACACGACGAAAAGAAAATACTCCCCAAAAGTCATGGAGAAGTGTATCCGAAAAGACCCTAACAAGGTATGAGGATAAATAGATCCAAGTCATAAAAGGAGGCGGATCGTTGTATATCAAAGTCCAAAGTAAAGATTGGAGAAAAATGAAGAAGTCGTGGTCCAAGTATGAATCTCTCAAAACTTCAAGTGAAGAAATTCTATTATGAAGAGAAGACCATAATTTCATGAACGTCTCTCAAGATTTGAAGTATGAAGTCGCTGCCAAATATCGGTCCGAGAAAGGTCTCAAATCGCGAAACGAGTTATGCCAAGATATGAACTTTATGAGGTTCCGAGAAGCAGTTTTAAAAGATTTTGTCCTTTAGCTAACTATTGATTAAATCGTTCACTTTATTTTCAGACTTAATAACTATCAAAATAAGTCAAAAATGCATCCTCGTGATCATTCAAGACAATAATAAAATATAAGAGATACACCTAGGAATAAGGGAGTCTAAGTGAATAATTGGCCCACATGAGTTCGTGATAGTTTACTAACTTATAATAACAATGATCTCGTTTTTAAGCTTGGTTTGGAGAAAGTGAAAACTTGAGGATGATGACTATTCATGACATTTCCAAAACCTAAGGTATGCTTTTGATTTCTTTATATTGTATGTCTTTAATTTTCTATCTCTTTAATAAAGGCCAACGTGGATTAATTATGATGAAAAATGTAATCTTGCTTTGTAACTAATGCATTGCATGAGGACATTGCAATGGTCAAGTGTAGGGGATTTGATAGGTTTGTAGCACCCATCTTTTCTACCACTTAATTACAATAATAACCGGACCAAAACGTGTATTTTATGTCTTTTATGTCGGAATTATGCGTGGTTTGTGTTTTTGTTGTGATTTAGGACGAAAAGGTGAAAAATGGAGAAAACACGGGAATTCACGGGCATTTACGGACTTTTATTGAAGAAAAAGATGAAAGACGAAGTGAAGAAGTCAAGAGTGCAAAAATAACGGAAGTCCAAGACCAATTCTGAAGATTTATCGAAGAAAAAGTCAAAAGAAGGAAGTTTATCAAAAGCCGAAGAACTTAATTCTATTTCATTGAAGAATTTAAAGACAAGTTCAAAGAAATCCCGAAGCCAAAAGTCCTCAAAGTTCAAGTTTAAAGAAGATTAGAAGAAAAGGACTAATGGTGCAATTAATGAAGATTAAAGAAGGAAGGACCTAATCTTGTAATTAAGAGAAAAGGAAAGAGGGGAGGAAGCTTCCTTAATCCTCCCCTATAAATAATCATTAGTTGTTAATTTTCTTTCTTGTTGGCTAATAGTGACAATTAGTCCTTCCACCTTTAATTATCTTGTCATTTACTTTTCTTGTCAACTTTAAATACATGTTTTGCACCTTAATTACCATTTAATTCCAAGTAAGTTTTCATTTTAATTCTTGTCAATCTTTACTTTATCTTGTCAATCTCTTATCTACCTTTCTTAATCTTTGATTTTTATGTTTATGTTTATGTTCATGTTCATGCTTTTATTTTGATCCAAATGGGTTTTTGATTATTGTGGTTAAATTTGTTTGTTTTATTGATTTAAATTGTTTGATTATGTTAACTGTTGTTTCGTTAATAGTCTGATTAAATCTTTGTGTTGATTTTGGTTGAATTTGTGTTAGATCGTGTTTATTTTTGATCCCTTGTTCTTCGGGAAGTTTGTTTCTGTTTCTTTGTTTCCAGGAAAAGTTCCGAGCCAAGGCAAGAGAGGAGGCTTCATTCGGAAGTCCAAAGTTCCGAGCCAAGGGGTTTCATCCGGAACATTCAAAGTTCCGGATCAAGAGTGTTCACTCGGAACTCCAAAAGTTCCGAGTCAAATACTTCCGAACGAAAGTCCGACTCAAGCATTTGTTCATTCGGAACTTAAAAGTTCCGGATCAATATACTTCATTCGGAACTCAAAAAGTTCCGGATCAAGGAGATTCATTCAGAACTCAAAAGTTCCGAATCAAGGGGCTTCATTCGGAACTTCTTAAAAGTTCTGAACCAACTTCCGGATCAAGGGCAAGTTCCGAATCAAGAAGGCTTCATTCGGAAGTCTGAAACTTCCGAATCAAGGAGACTTCATTCGGAAGTCTTCCGAAGCAAGGGTTGATCAAAAGTTCCGAATCAAGGCAAGATTGAGAAGTTCCGAATCAGTAAAGTTCCGAACGAAGGATTGTTTTGGATAAGTGACATATACAGATCAATTTGTTCCGGATCAAGGATTTTGGTAATATTCCGAGCGAAGAAGAATCATTCCAACCGAAGGTGACATTCCGGACGAGTGATTGTTCCAAACGAAGGATTATTCCGAATGAGCTGTATTCAGGTTCTTATTAGTTTTTGTCTTTGATTTTTATTTTCAACCTTTATTTTTCCTGCTTTTTCCTTAGTGCACTTTAAGATTATTTGTCTTAATTAAATTTTAGTATTGCCTTAGTTTAAGTTTTAGTTGCGTTTTAAGTTTGCCTTAGATAGATTTAAGTTTGCGTCATTTACTTTAGCGCCCTTTAATTTCAGTCACGTTTTTAAATACTTGCACCTTTATTTTAATTAGACTTAGATTTACTTTAAGAGCACTTTTACTTTAATTGTCCCGCACCTTTAATTTTAAAAAAACTACAACGACACATCTTTGTTTCCACCAAAATAAGAGTGAGTCACACATTAAACACAAGTTTTTCAATTCGATTATACCAACACAACGAACTTAATTTTCTTACAGGGTGTCAAAAGCCATGTATCAATGGCCGCTTCTCCCGTATGTCTTCTCTCCAAAGCATCGAAGACTAAGTCATGGTTATGGCATCGCCGGTTATCTCATCTTAACTTTGACGCTATTAATCACTTGGCGAAAAACGAACTTGTTCGTGGTCTTCCTAAACTATCATTTCACAAGGATCATTTGTGTTCCGCGTGTACAATGGGGAAAAGCACTAAGAAGTCTTACAAACCCAAGACTGAAGACACCAACCAAGAGAAACTTTATTTGTTGCATATGGATCTTTGTGGGCCAATGCGTGTTGAAAGTCTTAGTGGCACAAAGTACATCCTCGTCATTGTCGATGATTACTCTCGGTTTACATGGGTGAAATTTCTTAAAGCAAAAAATTAGGCACCTAAGTTCATCATCAGATTTCTCAAGATGATTCAATTGCGTCTCAACACTACTGTCCGACACATTCGTACAGATAATGGAACCGAATTTGTGAATCAAATCTTGCGTGATTATTATGAAGAAGTTGGCATATCTCATGAAACATCAGTTGCACGCACTCCACAACAAAACGGTATCGTTGAAAGGCGAAATCGCACACTTATGGAAGCTGCTCGAACGATGTTAATTTACGCAAAGGCTCCATTGTTTTTATAGGCAGAAGCAATATCTACAGCAGTGTACACCAAAAACCGGTCACTAATTCGTAAACGCCATGGTAAAACACCTTATGAGCTTCTCCATGGAAAAGTACCAGATTTATCATATCTTCATGTATTTGGTTCTCTTTGCTATCCAAATAATGATGGTGACAATTTGGGAAAACTTCAACCAAATGCTGATATTGGTATTTTCATTGGTTACGCCCCCACAAAGAAGGCATACCGAATCTACAACCGTATCTCTCGTAAGATCCTCGAAACTATGAATGTTGATTTTGATGAGCTGACAGCAATGGCTTCTGAGCAAAGCAGCTCTGAACCCGCACTTCATGAAATGGGACCCAGTAATATTAGTTCTGGTCTTGTCCCAAACAACCCTACTTCATCATCATTTACACCACCTTCTAGGACTGAATGGGATACGTTGTTTCAACCGTTCTTTGATGAATTCTTTACTCCTCCAAGTATTGTTGCTCCAGAACCTAAGGTAATAGCTCCGGTAACCGAAGTTGTCGTTCATGCAACCGAAGCACAATCAGATACGTCTGCACCTACAATTGGTCAAGATATACCTTCAACAAGTAATTCTCAACCAACACCTGTTTCAACTACCCATGTCATGCCTATTGATGATGAAGAGGATGATGATGATCACGATTTGGAATTCGCTCAAATGCGTCAACTTCCATTCTTTGGTGTACCAATTCCTGACCCTAATCAAGCTGGGTCGTCCACCTCAGAGAAAGCTCCTTCTACAGTTTACTCCAATCCACAGATTCGTGAACATGACAGCAAGTGGACAAAGGATCATCCTATAGATTCTATTATTGGTGACCCTAATCGTCCAGTATCCACACGAAGTCAGTTACAAGAAAGTGCAATGTTTTGTCACTTTGATGCTTTCCTCACTGAAGTTGAACCTAAGACATGGCAACAAGCTTTTACTCAATCCTGTTGGATAGAAGCTATGCAAGAAGAACTTAATGAATTTATACGTCTTGAAGTATGGGAACTTGTCCCATGCCCGGATCAAGTGCAGTTACTCACTTTGAAATGGGTTTACAAGGTGAAACTCGATGAGTTAGGCGGAATATTGAAGAACAAAGCTCGACTAGTAGCTCGTGGATACAAGCAATTATTGGGCATTGACTTTAAGGAATCCTTTGCACCTGTTGCCCGTTTGGAAGCTATTAGACTATTCCTCGCTTATGCAGCCCGCATGAATATGATCGTCTATCAGATGGATGTGAAGACGGCATTTCTTAATGGTGAAATCAAGGAAGAGGTCTATGTACAACAGCCGGATGGTTTTATGAATCCTAAATATCATAATCATGTGTACAAGCTTAAGAAGGCTCTCTATGGGTTGAAGCAAGCTCCTCGCGCATGGTATGATCTACTATCACAATTCCTCATTACGCAAGACTTCGCTAAAGGCAAGGTGGATCCCACGCTGTTCATTCAGAAACGAGGTAAAGATATGATTATGGTACAAATATATGTTGATGATATTATATTTGCAGCCTCGACCCAAACTTTATCCGACGAATTTGGGACACTCATGTCTTCCAAGTTTAAGATGTCAATGATGGGCAAGGTATCATTCTTCTTAGGTCTTCAGATATCTCAGAGTCCCAGAGGCATCTTTATCAATCAATCCAAGTATGCCCTTGAATCGCTAAAGAAATATAAGATGGAATCTTGCGACCCTATGGATACTCCAATGGTGGAAAAATCTAAGCTTGATGCAGATCCACATGGATTTGTCGTTGATCCGACACTTTATCATGGAATGATCGGTACTCTTTTGTATATTACAGCTAGTCGACCTGATCTTTAGTTTGCTATATGTATGTGTGCTCGGTATCAAACTCGACCTACTGAGTTACACTTGGCCACTGTGAAACGGATCTTTCGATATATTAAAGGAACCATTAATCGGGGACTTTGGTATTCGAAGGACTCTTCTATTGCACTAATGGCATATGCAGATGCAGATCACGCGGGTTGTCAAGATACAAGGCGTAGCACGAGTGGAACATTGCAACTACTAGGAGATCGATTAATCAGTTGGGCATCGAAAAGGCAGAAAAGCGCTGCAATTTCAAGTACGGAAGCAGAATACATAGCTATGTCCGGTTGCTGTGCTCAAATTCTTTGGATGAGATCGCAATTAACTGACTATGGTCTAGGTTTCAACAAGATTCCGATGTACTGTGACAACAAGAGTGCAATTGCCTTATGCTGCAACAACGTTCAATTCTCCCGGTCGAAGCATATTGACATTCGCTACCACTTCATCAAGGAGCAAGTGGAAAATGGAGTGATCGAGATTTACTTTGTCCGATCTGAGTATCAATTGGCGGATATTTTCACGAAGGCTTTAGATCGCGCTCGAATTGAATTTTTGGCCGACAAGCTAGGAATGAGAACCTTCTCACCTGAGACTCTAAAGGAATTGGCAGATGAAGCGAAAGAATAGTGATGGTAAACTATTCTCTGTATCTTTGGTGATCATTTGTATATATTGTTTATATCTTTATCCACAAAAGCAAAATACAAAAATATAAAACCATATAAAAACCATAAAAATTGAAAAATTCATAAAAATCCAAAAATATTTTTACTTATTTTTCAAAGGTATGTCTTTTGGTACGATAATATTTACGGCCTTAGAAATGTTGATTAATATCGACACGGCGCCATAAATAGAGTTCGTATAAAAGTTGTAAATATTTCATAAAACATGCCTAAATGGCTTGTAGTTATTTCTGACTGCAACCCGGTTTTCATATTAAAGTCAAGTATTTCTTATGAAAGCTTTGGCTAACAACGGGAATTCATTTTCTCGGGCAAGGTATACTTTAAAACCTTGTAAGGGATCAAGTTTACTTTATAACTTGGTCTAACACAAATTTATGTACGCCTCAGTGCATTTATTTGTTAAAACAAGAGAAGTCTTGTTTTTATGAAGTTATCATCTCTACAACCATAGCAATCTACAATTGGTATCTACATCCTCGACGATGCGACTACTCAACCGACGACTACAGCTCTTTCAGTAGAACACAGGTCAACAATTGAGGGGGAGCAATTGTCAAGCATTCAGAATCTTTGATGCCGAACGTGCCTAGTTCACAAGTTGGTGTCAAGACAACAATACCAGTCGTACATGTGGTGTCAAGAGATGACTTCAGACGTGACGAGGCGACCAACATATGCTGACAAGAACCATTTGATCTTATCATATGATGTTCTCATCTATCAGGTCCAACCTTGTCATTTCTTTTTAATATGGTGAATATGTGATCATGCTACAAATCGATATCATATCTCATACATTTGGTATCATGAAGATAAAACGGACTTGCATTTTTCTTCCCAAAACCTTTGTTAAAACTTCATTAAATCAGTTGATATTAAAAACATAGATTGGGTTAATATTTTTAATATGGGGGAGAAAATGTGATTTAATATGGGATATTATCACAAATGGTTTGACTTAATGTGCTGGCTCATCCCGACATATGCGAAATGTTTTCGAATATCGTGGCATATGTTAAGGGGGAGCAAAACGGATTTGCATATCAAAATGGATTTTCATGGTGACATATACTTACCCAAAACCTATTTATTTCACGACGATGAAGATTGTGGTGACATAAGGATGGTAGGATAGGTTAAAGTCCAATGATTCCTCTAGAACCAGAGGAATCTTCCCAAGGACATTCCATAGCTAGAAATAGTAGTCCTTAGGAAAGATGGAGAAAGATTGTGAACGTAGCTGAATGCCGACCAAGTACTTAAGTTAGCACTGGAACAATCACAACAAGGTGCTAGTTATGACGTATTGGTAAGCATTGAAGGGGTTGAAGAATGAAAAAGAATTGTAAAGATAAAGGGTGTAAAGAAAGAAGCCCTCCTTACAACTTTAGGCAGAAACCGGGTCAACACATATGCTATTGAGATCATTTTAATGATTCTCGATATTGAAGACAGACATCATGGACCCAGTGATGCAATGCACAACCCATCCCAGCTAACTCAGATATCTCTCAAAAGGTATTTGTTTTAATCACACGGAGACAACACGTTATCTATCGATTTATTCACTCCGAGTAAATTGGTATTGAAAAGGTGGCACTCCTCTCCAGCCTCCGATCACTAAAATTCAAAATGCACGATCGAGTCTAGAGCCATTTGAGATCATCAAATATCTCATTAGGACACACTTTCACATTTCCTTGCTTCTTCACACACTGTGAAAAGTAAGAAAGATTTTAAGAGTCCTACGCAAAATTTTCATGATCTTGCCTGAACATCCGAGTAATACGAGAGTATTTACAAGGAAGATGGAAATCCTTCTTGAGCGAATATCAAAAAGCTCATGGTAGGTGACTTGTGCGATTCTTTATGAATCAAGCTTGTGATAACTGGAAAGCAACAGTGCTTTAATTCTTAAATGAATTTAAACACGTTCCAGGCCTCTACGCAATATCTTAGTGATCTTGCCAGAACACTCAGAGTGATACCTTAGTGTTCACAGTGATGAGTGGAAATCCTTCTAGTGTTAACCTCAAACAGCACTTGGTAGGTAACTTGCAAGATTCTATACGAATCAAGCTCGTGACAACTGGAAAGCAACGATGGTGCGGTTCTTAATTGAATTTCACTTGTTCCAGGAACATGAATTGACGGCTTCAAATCATGCGGATATTATTATCCAAATGATTCACTCTTTATGTTCACAGTCAGCTTTGGACGGTCGAATAAAGAGAACGGGTTTACCCGCGAAATCCTGTCAGGAAGTTACTTAATTGAAACTATCCGTCACGGGTACGATATCTAATATCGTCCAACGGTCTTCACCGACCGGAGGTAAAATGATACCGATTTAGAATGAAATGTTCAAAGCCATTTCGTTCGTATCTACTTATGTTGCGGCATTTGAAGACGGTGGCGTTGCGGAATCCAAGAAGAAGTCGTCCCCGCATGCTTATACTTTATGCACTTAATACCTCATCTAATTCAAGAAAGCCTAAAAGTTAAGTCTTCCGCTGTATCGAACTCTGAAGCTTTCAAGAATTACAAAGGTATAAGTATATGGGACATGGTGTCACGAGGAGGCGAAGATCACAAGTGATGGATGCACAAGATCAAGGCAAGAGATTAATGCTAAAGATTGATGTCAAAGATCACATCAGCATGTTCACCAGAAAAGAAAAAGAAAAGAAAGACGAAGACTACGAGCTCAAGACAAGCATAGTATGCTAGGTTTATTTTATTATTGTAACTCGGGTGACGCCCTTGTTTGGAGTGACCTCCCTTAGGGGGAGATTGTTGGAAATACGTTTTTACGTATTTAGGAAGATTCGGTCACTCTGACAATATATTAAGTAGTAGCTCGTAGTCTAGATATCTTTATTAAACAAACAAAGTCAAGCCTAGCCTGCAACATGTGTAGGCCGGCCCAACATTGTAAGCCCAAGCCCATCACAAGGCTTGGGTATATAAACCCTCTCCTTTGATGGAGAGGGTGTGCGTTCTTCATTTTCACACATAGTGAAAAAGTGTTTTTCTTTCACTTTCTCTCTCTAAGTGTGTGTGTTCTCACCATCTCTCTATCTCTCTCTCTCTCTCTAAAAACATAAGCAAGATTTACATATCCTACAGTTCCTACGAATCTAAACTACATCTAAGTGGCTATAAGAACCCAAACAATCAGCCCTTAAATCCAAATATTTATTATCTAAATATTCGTGTAAAAATTTGTCCCCAACAGTAGCTACAAAACCAAAACATAACCTCTAGAGAGTGATTTTCAAAGCTTAATAACTTGTGAACCTCCTTTACAAAAAGTCACAAAAATTTTCGTTACATCTCGAATTTCTGTAAGCCATCCTTTTATTTTATACACTCTTCTATGTCAATGTAACATAATTAATCTGGTGTTAATTGTTAAACCACAACTGAAGCTAAACTTATTGTTGTTAAAAACCGAAAACCTAAAACGATGGCATGTTGGGTCACTTTTGAGCTTTAAAATTTGTTAAATTTTCTTAACAACATAACTAATTCTTTCTATGAATCTAAACCACACCCAAGTGGTTATAAGAACCCAAATAATCAGCGCTTAAATCCAAGTATTGCTATATTTGTGTGTCAAAACTCTAATTTAAAAACACAATCGCAGATAATCAAAATCACAACTTTACCAAAACTATAAGGGTAATAATAATCATACCGATGTCAAACACGATCTTAAAACAGTTGATTCAGTAGCACACGAAAAACCAACAACCACCCATATCCATAGCAACCAACATAGCTTAACTCTTTATTCAGTACCCGCGGTACATCACGATCGGATGGGGATGATTAGAATTACCGAAGCTACTGAAATAATTGTTCGGATCTGGTACGCATCAAAAGTTTGTGTAAAAATTGGATAGAGATGGGGTTTTATACAGTCGTTTATAGGTAGGTAACACGTGGCGCGAAGATACAGAATGAAGACACATAATAAGCGAGTGAGGAAAGGCAGCTTCGCAGGCAAGAGACCCAATCATTTTTTATGATAATCTCTTACAGAGAAAGGCGCGTGAGGGAGGAAGTATGTGAGGTACGGGGAACAGCGCAAATGCATCGATTCATTTTTTTGATATACCGATCTATATATAAGATATATAATTTTAATTAATTAACTAAAAATATTGCCAACGATAAATTTGATGACAAGATATCTTTGCTATGCAATTCATATTTTTGTAATGCGCTAATAATTACGTTTAAGTATTGTGTTTGCAAATCAAAGTAAATAATTTGGTTATTGAAACACAAGAAATCGTCGACAACTATCCTGCAAATGATTTAACACCAGAAAACATTTATTAAAAATTAACATGTGTTTATTCTTTTAAATTTGATCTATTTGTTTTTTTTCACTTGAGGTGGTGAAGCTATATTTAATATATAGATCATGTTATAAAAGAGTAATATTTTAACACATAAATCTACATACGTTGCATTTAATAAATTTAATTTGATTTACAAAAACTATTAACAACGCAACTTGTTACCCATTTACGTTCTTTTATTATATGAATTATAATTTTTCAATAAATATTACTAACATTTATTGAAAAATTAAAAGCAATGCCCAATACTTTAAACATTAAAGATTTTGAGACATCCGTGCAAGAGACTTTTGACTTTTTAAAAACACAAACATAAAATACTATTAGGGTATTTTTTTTATAAATTTATAAGTGTGTTACAATTAAATTTCATCAAAATTTATAAATCTTTCACGTAATTTAAATGTATCAAAAAATAAAAAGGTTTAATATTTTAAATATTTTAATACTAGAGCAAGGTTGGATCAGTTGGTTAACACTCTTGCCTCTTGAGAGAGAGGTCAAGAGTTTGATCCTCACTCCTTGCAAGGCCGGAGATCCTTTTCTATATTTGATAGAATCAAAACCAGTCTCTCTATCTTTTGTAGGGGTATGTCTGTCTACATCTCGTGGAAGACGGCATTGGGTGTTCCTATAAGCTTGAAATAAATATTCACTATACTTTACAAGTTTTTAAACTTGTTCGTAACTTTATAAAAATATGTATGAACCATCATAGTACATGGCCGAAGTATCTTTCATGCAAAAAGTTTTAGTTTACTCTTTACATTTAATGCCTTAAATCTAATATATATTAAAAGAAAACCTTTGCTAATTTTAGAATCTTACAAAAATCAACTTACTAATTCTAATGCATCCCGAACCATCTTAGCTTCAAAATTGAAAATAGAAATATTAAATATCTAGATAAACAATTAATTCTAAATTAACAACATTAATACTATGAAACTGTATTTGGTTCATGAATGAAACTATATGTTAAAAGAAAACCTCTTTTATTTTTAAAAATATTACAAAATCAACTTATAACAGTATATGCATAATGTACAAGTATATAAACATAATTAGAAACTAATTTATACATAATTTAATACTCATTATTAAAACTAATTAATATATAATATTAAAAGTAATTAATACAGAATTTAATGCTCATATTAAAACTAATTAATAAATAATAATTAATACATTTTAAAAAATAATTAATACATCCCATTAATTAAAAATACTATTATTTATTCACAATGTACAATAACTAAAAGCATATATAATTACAAAATCGTAACTATTGTCTACCTAAAATGATGAGGTTCAAGTGGGGACCGGAATTATAGTCGCTTCAACTAGGCAATAAAAACCACTTGAAAACGAACCAGAGAGGACCCATCGAAATTGTAAAATGACACTGTTAAAATTAATTTGTACTACTTTTTCTGAACAACACATAATAGTTGGTTCAACTAGCAAATAAAATTCGTCAGAAGACGAACCGGAGATGACCAATCGAAACTGATAAAAATATCACCGTTAAATAAATTTGTACTATTTTGTTAACAACACATAAATTTGTACTAATTATAAAAGAGATTGCATTCCATCTCTCCAAAATTTAAATAGTACAACGTTATAAAGTTTTAGTATAAATCTTTACAACACAAAAATTTCATTACTTTATTTTTATTCAATTGATGGGCAATACGTATTGAATGACAAAATAAATACCTTATTATGCAATATATCTACAAATGATTATTGTTATAAACTCTAATTTTTTTAGATATAGTTATTTAAATTATTCAATAATATAAGTTTAATAGCATATTTCTGCCTTTGATTTTAAACCATTCAAATTTTTTGTTAATACAAAGCAATGCCTAAAAACATTGTTAGTATTAATTAATCTTTCTTAGTTTTGATCACGACAAATTGTTAGCCTCAAAATATTGAGTCAAACAAGAATGTTCAGTCATAGGTTTATATTGTAACATTTATTAGAATGTTGTAATAGTTAGTTAAAAAAGTCGTGACATTACGGGCTTGATGACTAGCTTAAAAGGCCTCTTTCAAGGTACTAAGCACTTATTCAAGCCCGACTCAATCAAACATATAGCCCATTATGCCACATGTAGGCAAGGCTATAAATACCTCTCCTTGCATGTAAGGAGAGGTGTGTTGATTGTCATTTTTCTTAATCTAATCTTCTCATAGTTTCACACACTTCTCTCTACTTTCTCTCACTACTTTCTCTCTCTATAATTCATCTATCTTTCATCTACCTTTCTTCTTTCTTTCTTGTTTAATCATCACAAATATGGGACAACAATTGGTATCAATCGCCATGGGGTAGATTTGTGATTGATTGTTTTGTTTTTGTGTGATTCGTATCATTTCATCTCTTTAACATCTCTCAAATTCAATTTTTTTGTGTTTTCCGTGCTCTAAATCTTGATATACATCTCCTACATAGTTGTGGTAGAGATTTGGTTGCTTTTGGTTGGTTAAAATTACGGATTTTCTTGTCAAAAATCTCAAATTTTTACCTAAAATTTCGGTACTGTTACAATATTCCGACAGAGTATTCCGACGGAATTCCATCGGAAAAGGGTTTTAACATTCCGACGGTTATTCCGATTGTGTATTCCGACAGTTATTCTGACGGTTATTTCGAAAGATATTCCGACAGGTATTCCGACAGATATTCCGACAGGTATTCCGACAGGTATTCCGATAGGTATTCCGATAGCATTTCAATATCATTCCGATAGAACATTCCGATGACACATTACGATAGAACATTCCGATGCACATTCCGATGAACATTCCGATGGACATTCTGATGGATATTTTGTTCGAGTATTAGCCACTATCTAGACTAGTCCCAGAACATAGTTTACACAAAGATTATAAAAAAAAAGAGTTTTTTGGCGGGAAAACCCAAGTAAAATTTATTTTTTCCTACACCACTTTTAGGCCATTTAAGCTTCAATTTCAAATTTTGGCGATGCGAAAAAATTTTCGACCAAAAATTCAAACTTTCGGACCAAAATTCAAATTTTTAGGCCAAATTTCAAATTTTTTAGGTTTTATTTTTTGTTAAAATTTTCATTTTTCAAAATTTTTTCCCTATTAGTTTTTGGTTATTTCAAACTCGATTTCAAAATTTGGTAATTCAAAAATTTTCGATTTACCGTTTTATCGGACTGAGAAATTTATTGTCGGACCGAGAAAAATCGGAAATTTCGGATTTTAACCACAGCTCAATCACACCATATCTACTTAAGATCCGAAGTCACTTCATCAACCAAGACACCATCATCATGGAAAAGAACAATGAGTGTTCAGTTGTAACAACTCTTGAGATGGAACAATTACAACAACGGACACGCTTCTTGAGAGATAAATGCATGGAAAGTTTAAGAATACTTCAATCATCATTTGAGAGTGATAGGTGTGAAAACACCCATCCTTTTACCACTTAATTATAATAATAACCAAGCCAAAACGTGTATTTTATGTCATAAATGTCGGAATTATGTGTGGTTTGTGTTTTTATTGTGTTTTAGGACCAAAAAGATGAAAAAGGAAGAAAACACGGGCTTTCACGGGCTTTTATCGAAGAAAACGAGAAAAGACGAAGTCAAAAGATCAAGATTGCAAAAAGAACGGAAGTCCAAGGCCTATTCTGAAGATTTATCGAAGAAAAAGTCTAAAGACGGAAGTTAAATGAAGTCGAAGAACCAAGTCTAATTAAAGAAGAAAATTATAAGACGAGTTCAAATAATATCGACAAATCCCGAGACGACGTCGAGAAAGACAAAGAATTTAAATCGAGTCGAGACAAGAAGAAAGAATGAAGAAAGCATCAACATTTTACTCCTCCTATAAATACCCTCCTAATGTGTCATTAGGAGGTGGTTAGAAAACTAGGAGTAGATTAGTTTAGGATTAGGAGTAGCTTAATACTTTCTCTCTCTAACTTTTATTTCATGTTTTAATCTTTTTCATTAATCTTGTATTAGATCTTAATCTTAATCTTAATCAAGCTTTTCAATTAATCATTCTTATTCTTCCTTTCTTTATTATTAATCTTGTGTTGATTTAGATGATCATGTAGTTGATTAATCTTGATGTTTATTGATTTATTGATGCTTTTGATTGATTGTGCTTATTGGTTTTTATGTGTTTGATTTTTATAGCTTATAGTGTTTTAGTGCTTATTGTGTTAATTTTCTTATTTTTAATTAAGTGCTTATTAGTTAATTTTTATAAAAATTTGTTATTAAATATTTTTTATTATTTAGTGTTTTTAAAAGTTTTTAAATTTTGGCTTATTAGCTTTTTCTAAAAATCAATTTGGTTAAGTTTTTAGATAAGTGCTTATTAGTTTATTTTATTAAAAGTTGATTTTTAATTTTTAGATTTATTAGTGTTTTTCAAGTTTTTTGATTTGTGGTTAAATTAGTTTTTCTTAAAATTGTTTTAGATTAAGTTTTGGTTAATTGCTTATTTAATTTTAGCTTATTCGTGGCTTATTTTCTGATATTTAGATTACTGTATCTTTAATTTTCATGTTTTCGGATTAGGGTTAATTATTCCGAAATATGTCATTTCTCTGAATTTCCTTTTCTCTAAATTTGTCACTTTTTTGAAATTGTCATTTCTCTGAATTTATTGTTATTCTGAAAATTGTCTTTTTCTGAAAAAACTATTTTTCCGAAAAAATCAATATTCCGAAAAACGATTATTCCGAAAAACTTGTTTTTCTGAAAAAATGTTTATTCCGAAATTTATTCCGAAATAACAGCTATTCCGAAGATATACAATCTCCAAAATACACTGTTCTTATTCCGAAGAAACGGAAATTTCAGAAATATACTGTAGCTCCGAAATATACTGTAGCAAGAAGAAAATTTGTCATGGCTGCTTGGAAGCTTGCTTCCATTTTGGCGCCATTTTTAGCAGCTAGGCTGGCTGCTTCCAGCAGCTAGCCTGCTAGCTTGTTTATTAGTTAGTATTGTTCTGTAATTATTTAGTTTTATCTGAAAGTTATTCCGTTTTTAATTATGAAAGTTACATATTTTTAGTTGATTTTTTTATCTAATTTTAAAATTAATATTTTTTCGTAAAGTTTAAGTTTTATCTTTTATTTAGTACCCGCTTTAGGTTTTGCCTCGTTTAGCTTTAAAGTACCATTTTAGTTTTATTCTCTCCTTTTTTATTAAGTAAACTTTATTTTAGAATCGATAGTTAATTTCGTCTTTAAGATTTATTTTTATTAATTATTTTTTAATTTCACGTTTTATTATTTATATTGTTTTGTTTTTAATTAGTTAATCGCTTTTAGCTTATTGTTATTATTTTGCGCATTTACCTTTTTAGTAGAATAGATAACCAAACCATTTTATTTTCCACCAAGAACGACTGAGTCACACTTTTAATCGGAGATCAATTCGAATTGAATCGAGACGAACACATTTTTATACTTGGCCAAAAAAAAACCCAGTTATTAAATGGCGCCGCTGCCGGCTCTTTTCGTGATGATTAACGGTTTATTGTGAGAGACGCGTTGGATTTTAGGATCCGTTCACTTTTGAATGTTATTTTTCTTGCTAAAAATTTTCAAAAATCCAAAAAAAAAATAAAAAATTTCAAAAATCCCAAAAACATTTAAAAAATCATAAAAAGCATTTCTTTTTCGAAAGTTTTGCACCAAAAATATTCTTCTTGCTTATCTATTGTTCTTAATGGATCGTTTGTTGACTGTGTAGGGTGTGGAAGACCATCTTCTGGTAGTCAATCCTGTCAATGGTGTTCATGCGAACGGTGTGGAATGGATATCCCTAATTACGAATTTGGCCGTTGTCTATCGTGCAATTCGATCAATTCATACTTCAATTCATTCTTCTCTTCTAATGACACTATTTCACCCTCTCCCATATATGACGATCCATATCAACAAAATGCACCGGGTTTCTCTCAATACCCGTGTTGCAACAATTGTAGGGGCCCTCACGATACTTCTTATTGTCAGCCAATGAATTATTATGAGCCAAATCCGTGTCCTCAGTTTTCTTCACCGATGTATTATTATGAACCAAATCCGTGTTCTAATTCTTCTCAACCGATGAATTATTATGAGCCACATCCGTGCTATAATTCCGGTTTTCAAAATTTTGAGCCCCCACTATACACCCTCGATCATCAACCTTCTGTTGGAATATGGCTTGAATACGTTCAACAAGAATTAGCTAGCATACGCGAAGCAAGGGAGGAGGAAAAGCGACAACAACAAGAACAAGTATCTAATCTTAGTGATTATACTTGATAGGTGTGAAAACACCCATCCTTTTACCACTTATTTCTTGCTAAAACGAGACTAAAACGCGTATTTAATGTCATTTGTTTGGAATTATGCGTGGTTTGTGTGTTTGTTGTGTTTTCAGAGTCAATCGGATAAATATTGAAGAAAACATGGGATTGCACGGGTTTTATCGGATAAAAAGACGAAAAGACGAAGTCTATAATCCAAGAGATGCAAAAGATTTGAAGTCGATGGGCCTATTTGAAGATTTATCAAAGAAAAGGACCAAAGATGGAAGATTTACATATTTCGAAGAACTCAAGTCTATTAACTGAAGAAATTTAAAGACGAGTTAAATTTATTCGTCGACAAATCCCGAATCAAAATAAAAAACGTCGACTTTTCTGAAAAGACGAGAAGACAAAAAGAAAGGGAGAAAGCCCACTCACCAACCAAAGAGAAGGCCTATAAATAGACCTTCCCTTCACATTTTTTCAACTAGTTTTTTTCCTTTCTGTTATTTTCTTTCCTAGTTCGTAGGAACCAACTCCCTTAAGGAGATTGGTGGTTTTCATTGTCTTTGATTCTTCCACAATCTTGTAAGTTTAATCTTTCCATTTTGTTTGGTTGAATCTTATTAATACAAGTTTCCATTTAATCTTTCTTTTTCTCTTGTTGATTCAAAGTTCTAAGGTTTTATTTTATTGGTTTTGATCTTCAAAAGTAAGTGGGTTTTGTGTTTTTGTTGATTTGGATTGATGTTTATCATTGGTAAATGATTAGTGGTTAAATTGGTTTAAGTTTTGGTTAAAAACTTGGTGGATTTTGGTTAAATTCGTGATCAAGTAACTTCCCTGTTCTTCGCACTTTTGTTTCATTTCCCCAGATTCCGAATGAAGAAATCATTCCAAATCAAGGTTTTGAACTAGATATTCCGGATGAGTATTATGTATTAAGTATTCCGGATCAGCAACATTCCGAACAAAGCTTTTAGTTTTTAATATTCCGAATCGGAAGTCATTCCAAACCAGTGAGTTCATTCAGAATAATTAATATTCCGAGTGAACCATTTGTTCCGAATCAGCAGTCTAGTTTAATTATTCCGGATCAAGGTTTTGTTCCGAATGAACATCATATTCCGAATGAGCCATTGTTCCGAATGAAGCTTTTTGCCAAATATTCCGAATGAGCACTTTTGTAATTTTTGTTTCGAATGAACATCATATTCCGAATGAAGCTATTGTTCTGATTCAGTAGATATTCCGAATAAACAAATTATTCCGGGTCAGTTGTTATTCCGAATCAACCTACTTTTGATTATTCCGAATGAAGCAATTTCAAGATATTCAGGGTGAAGGTTTTTGTCTAAGATATTTTGAATAAAGGTTATATTCCGGATCAAGCATAAGATTCCGAATCAGCTGTTTTCCAAGTTTAGGTACTTTACTGTTTAATTTTAATTCTAGTTTTATTTTCAGTAATTGCTTTTAGTTTAATTTTATTACTTCTCGCATTTATCGTTTTAGTAGATATAGATCAAAAGCTCCCCCTTTTTAGTCACCAATTACAACAATTCCACTTTGAACCGTGATCGATTCGAGAAGATACCGAGAACGAAACAACGACAAATATAATTTGGTACGAGCAACACGAAGAAAGATCTTGCAACCAAACCTTTTTATTAACTAACCAAAAATCAGTTATTAAAATGGCGCCGCTGCCGGCTCTTTTCGTAAGGATCAACGGTTTCTTGTGAGAACAATTGGATTTTGGGATCCGTTCTTTCAGGAACGTTATTTTCAAGCATAAAAATTTTCAAAAACCCATAAAAATATAAAATTTTCAAAAATACAAAAACATTAAAAAACCTATAAAAACCAAAAATATTTTCTCTTGCATTTTCTTTTTAGTGTATGCGTACTTGATCAACGTCTTATTTAGAGCCCGAGACTCTCGAAGATTTAGACATGGCGGGTGTACACAACAACAACAATAATAATCCACCTCACCCCAACAGGAATAATCCACCCTTACCCGACCTACGAACCATGGAGGAGCTATGCCAACCTACGATGAATGGACGTGGAGGCCCGATTGCACCGATGCAAACCACGGCTCAGGAGTTTTCGTTGAAGCATCACATGATCCAACAAGTGCAAACTAATCCATTTCGCGGAATTCCGGATGATGATGCCAACAAACACCTCGACAAAATCATTACCATCACCCAAAGCATGAAGTCCCCCAGTGTTTCTATGGATGAACTTCGCCTTCAAATATTTCCCCACTCGCTTTCTCACCATGCCGAAAAATGGTTTGACCGTCTCCCAAAGAATTCTATTCATACTTGGAATGACATGACTCAACGCTTTTTGTCGCGCTACTTCCCACCATCCATGGTCACGAGCCTTCATAACCAAATTAGTTGATTCATGCAAGACAATGATGAATCGCTCTTTGATGCTTGGGAACGATACAATGATTTGATCGACCGTTGTCCAAATCACAACATGCTCCTCGTCACTCTCATTGATACTTACTACAATGGTCTCACTTTTCGTGATCGTGACACGATCAATGCCGCCGCCGGTGGTACCTTTATGAAAAGGAGACCGGAGGAGTGTAGAGAGTTGATTGAAAACATGACTACTCACCACAAGAATTGGGATTCATCCGCATCCTTACGATCTAATCCGAGATTCAATGTTTCATCTACTTGTTCCACCACCGACATGTCCGTCATGGAATGTGCTATTCTTGAAATTAACAAAAGTATCCAAATTTTGGCTTCTAACCAAACTCAACAAGCTAAAGCCGTTGCTATTTCTAGTGACACATGTGGTGGTCCTCACTCTTACAATGATTGTCCTTCTACTCAAGGCAATTTTTGTGAAAACGTTAACGCGGCATACGGTACTTATCCCACGGGAGGCTATCAAGCTCGTCCTCAAGGAGACCGTAGCTTGCTAAGTTATCGTTCAAACAACTATCTTGCTCCACCCAGTTTTACTCCTCAAAACCAAAATCAACAACAAAGCTATAACCGAAATAACCAAAGTCAACCTCGTGCTAACAATCAATATCAATCCCAAAGAAACCCATACCCACCTCAAGGAAATTCTCAAGCTTACCAAGCTCCACCTCTCAATCAACCGATGGCATCGAATCAAGACATCGAGACGTTCATGAGGACTAATAGAGAGATGGTGAAGAATCTTCAGAGTCAATTCATCAACTTGAAGGGAGAAATGGCGAAACAAGGGAGCGATATTCGAGCCGAGCTAAGGAATGACATGGTGAAACAAAGCAATGATATTCGTGCCGACATGAGAGACTCTTTCAGCACTCAAGCGGATAATATACGTGATATGCTCAGTTCGCTCTTCCAAGGTAATCAACCCTCTTCTTCGGGTACTCTTCCGAGTAACACCGTTGTGAATCCAAGAGGGGAGATGAAAGCAATCACCACTCGTAGTGGAAAAGGTTATACGGAACCCGAGCTTCCTACACCTCCACCCGTGATTGTGAACAAGGAAAAAGAGCAACTTTCCTCACCCCCTTTGCCTTCTACCCCCATTCCCCCACCACCCGTGGTTGTGAGTGATCCTACTCCCCTAAAGCCTTCCTCTTCATCTGATATACCTTATCCTTCAAGGTTGAGGAAAGAGAAGCAAAAGAGCAAGGATGATATTCAAGTTTCAAACTTTCTCAAAATGTTTAAACAATTGAATTTTAACATCTCCTTTGCCGAGGCTCTCGCTCACATGCCTAAATACGCGAAAATGTTTAAAGATCTTCTTAGTGACAAGGAGAAGCTTCTTGACATTGCTCAGACCCAACTTAATGAGAATTGCTCCGCGGTTCTCTTAAGGAAATTGCCCACCAAACTTGGTGATCCGGGTTGCTTCTTGATTCCTTGCAACTTCCTGGGAGTGGAGAATTGCATGGCCCTAGCCGATCTAGGTGCTAGTATAAACTTAATGCCTTTAAGTGTTTGGAAGCAATTATCTCTCCCCGAGCTAGTCCCCACCAAAATGACTTTGGAATTAGCTAACCGTACGGTTGCTTATCCAGTGGGGATAGCCGAAGACGTCTTCGTTGGCGTTGACAAATTCACCTTCCCGGAGGATTTTGTTGTCGTTGACTACGAGATGGATCCTCGTGTTCCATTAATCGTTGGACGTCCCTTCTTGAGGACCGGTCGCACTCTCATTGATGTAGCCACGGGCGAAATAATCATGAGAGTTGATGACGACAAAATTGTCTTCAACATGGGTAAGATTTCTAAGCAACCTTATTCATATGAGAGTGTAAATGCTATTGATGTTCTCGATGAGGCTTGTGAAGAACACTTTCATGATGCTTGAAAAAGTAATCTCTCTTCTCTACCCAATGTTGAGACCGTAGCCTCAATTGCTCCGTCATTAACTCCATTTGGAGAAAGTGACTTGGATGATTTTGAAGCTAGCTTGGGTCCTATCGATCTTAAGTATGATGATTCTCCCACCGATTGGGATGAAGACATTCGTACAATTGAGAAACTTCTCAATGAAGACCCGTTTTCTCCTCCTTCTCCTAAAGAGGTGACTAATGATGATCCATCGTTAGTTACACCATCTATTGAGGATCCTCCTACTCTTAAGCTTAAGGACCTACCTCCTCATCTTGGGTATGTTTTCTTAGAAGGCATTGATCAACTTCCCGTTATGATTGCTAAGGACTTAAAAGCCGATGAGAAAACTCGTCTCATTGAAGTTCTCAAGAAACATAAAAGAGCTATCGCTTGGAAAATCTCCGATATTCGCGGAATTGATCCTCACTTTTGCACACATAAAATTCTCATAGAGGACGACTTTAAGCCCACAATTTAAAGCCAACGAAGGGTGAATCCCAAAATCCATGACGTTATCAAAAAAGAGGTTATCAAACTTCTTGATGCGGGCATGATTTATCCTATCTCGGATTCACCATGGGTTAGTCCAATCCATTGTGTGCCTAAGAAAGGCGGAATCACCATTGTGCCCAATCAAAACAACGAGTTGATTCCTACACGTCTCGTTACTGGGTGGAGAGTTTGTATAGACTACCGCAAACTCAGTGATGCCATGAGAAAGGATCATTTCCCTCTTCCTTTTATGGACCAAATGCTTGAACGTTTAGCGGGTAATGAATATTACTGCTTTCTAGATGGTTTCTCGGGTTATTTCCAAGTACCCATCGATCCCCAAGATCAAGAGAAGACAACATTCACTTGTCCCTATGGCACATTTGCCTACAAAAGAATGCCTTTTGGCTTATGCAATACCCCCACGACTTTCCAAAGGTGCATGTTGGCTATCTTCCATGACATGGTTGAGCAAACCATGGAAGTCTTCATGGAAGATTTCTCGGTCTTTGGGGATTCCTTCTCTTCTTGCCTTGCCAATTTAGAACGTATGCTTAAGCGGTGCAAAGACACTCGCCTTGTTCTCAATTGGGAAAATGCCATTTTATGGTAAAAGAAGGCATTGTGCTAGGACACAAAATCTCAAAAGCCGGTCTTGAAGTCGACCGTGCTAAAGTAGATGTCATAGCCAAATTACCTCCACCTTCAACCGTGAAGGGTGTGAGAAGTTTTCTGGGTCATGGGGGCTTCTATCATTGATTCATTCAGGATTTCTCTAAAATCGCCCGCCCGATGACCCACCTCTTGGAAAAAGATACTCCTTTTATCTTTTCTAAAGAGTGTATTGAAGCCTTCAACCTTCTTAAGGATAAGCTAACTAAGGCACCGGTCTTGGTTACCCCTAATTGGGAGCTACCCTTTGAGTTGATGTGCGATGCTAGCGACTTTGCTATTGGTGCGGTTTTAGGACAAAGGCCTCAACAAACACTTCCAACCAATCCACTATGCTAGCAAGACAATGACGGGGGCTCAATTGCATTACACGACAACCGAAAAAGAGATTTTAGCTGTTGTCTATGCTTTTGAAAAATTTCGCCCCTATCTTGTTTTATCCACCACCATCGTATACACGGACCATTCCGCGTTGAAGTACTTGATGACTAAGCACGACTCTAAGCCAAGACTTCTTCACTGGGTTTTACTCCTTCAAGAATTCAACATTGAAATTCGTGACAAGAAGGGAGCCGAAAACCTAGCCGCGGATCATCTAAGTAGACTTGAGGATCCATACCAAGGGGATCATCCGAACACAGAGATCAATGACTCTTTTCCCCTTGAGACCTTACTGTCTATTTGTGCCAATCTTGATGACTCCCCATGGTTTGCCGACATTGCAAACTACTTAGCGGGCGGTGTTCTCATCAAAGGGTTAACATCCCAACAAAAGAAAAAGTTCTTGAATGATGTTAAGACTTACTTTTGGGATGACCCTTTTCTCTTCAAACAATGCGCTGATTTGATTATTCGCTGATATGTTGACGGACGGGCAGCTTTAGATATTCTCGAGGCTTGCCACAAAGGACCCACCGGTGGTCACTTTGGTCCTAACTACACCGCCAAAAAAGTGTTTGACTCGGGATTCTATTGGCCCACCATTTATCGTGACGCTCACGCAATGGTTAAAAACTGTGATGATTGCCAAAGACAAGGCAAGATCACACATAAAGATGAGATGCCTCAAAATTTCATACAAGAATGTGAAATCTTTGATGTATGGGGCATCGAGTTTATGGGGCCATTCCCTTCTTCTAAAGGAAACAAATACATCCTTGTCGCCGTTGACTACGTTTCTAAATGGGTTGAAGCTAAAGCTTTACCCACTAACGACGCAAGGGTGGTTTGTAATTTCTTGAAGCAATTATTTGCTCGATTCGGTGTTCCTCGTGCTATAATCAGTGACCGCGAGACTCATTTTTGCAATGATCAATTTGCAAGAGTCATGGCTAAGTATGGTGTCAATCACCGTCTTTCCACCGCTTATCATCCTCAAACCAACGGTCAAGCAGAGATATCCAACCGTGGATTGAAGCGAATTATGGAACGTACTGTGGGAGAGCATCGTGCCTCGTGGGCCGATAAACTTGATGATGCTCTGTGGGCTTTCCGTACCGCCTATAAGACACCGATTGGTTGTACACCTTATCGTCTTGTGTACGGGAAAGCATGCCACCTCCCCATCGTGCTGGAACATAAGGCATACTGGGCCTTGAAGTGGGCTAACATTGACATCAACAAAGCCGGTGATCTTCGCAAGATTCAACTCAACGAGCTACATGAATTGAGGAATGAAGCTTACGAGAACTCATTGATCTACAAGGAGAAGACCAAGATTATCCACGATGCTAGAATTAAGAACCGAGAGTTCCACTGTAATACCCCACTTGGATAAGTGGACCGTTACGTGTATTTATGGCGTGTCATCAAAGCATAAGGTAAATGTCCTAAAACATTAACTGACCATAAAGGAAATACCGGAATCAAACATCGGTAATCCAAACATAAGCCCAAAACACGAAAAGTAAAATACTGAATTGAAGAACTAAACAATGTCTAAATAAGCAGAATAATGTAAGAAATTCATAAAGTAAGAAGTCTGGATAGCTTCCATCCAAATGCACATGCTCTCAGAATCCTAAGAGCGTCCTGGTGTACCTGCCGTTAGAACATGAAAGGGAACTACGGCTGAGCATAACGCTCAGTGAACGGATATAAAGCATGATAAGGAATTACTGAAAGGAAAAAGATGATAAAATACTGGAGCTGTAAGACTGATAAGTAAAGTTGCAGCGGAAATCTGTGTATAATCTGTAAAGTCTGATTTGTAAATAATAAAGCTGAACTGTTATCTGATAAATTTGAAAACATGCATTTACTGTATTTTTATTGCCAGAGCTTATATAGGCCATGTACTGTAACAACTGTGCATGAATAACTGGAGGGGTGACCTCGTCATGCTGTAGAGGGGTGACCTCTAAATAACTGTAGAGGGGTGACCTCTAAATACTGTGCTGGGTGGAGGGATCAGCTCCAATGTGAAGGATGTAGAGCACACACCACATTCACCCTGATAACTTGTAAACATATAAGCCTAGGATGCATCCATACGCCCCACTAAACATACATATAAAAATGGCCTAACTAAACATGAGTGGGACGATGCAGGATATCACTCTCCTGCATGTGAGTCACGACACCGGTGCCTCTAGTGCCATGGTTACGGTACCTCCGTAACTAGTACATAAACTGGTCATGCTTGTATATAATGTTCTGGCAATTTATTTAGTTATTAACATGATTACTGATAAGCTTAAACATATACTGGGGAAAAACATTTGGCTGAAGACGGGGAATCCTAATCATGCATAAAAAAAAGAAGTCCTTACTGAAAGGACGGGAAATCCGTACCTCGTGTCTAGTAATGAAAACAGAATGAAAGCTGAAGGATCAACTCTGACTTCACGGATACTACATAAATAATGGACGGAAAATAAGTTGTCTGATTACTGTTTGCTGTTACTGATTCTTATATGTTCTAAATTTAATTTAATTTATTCTTGTATTACTATTTATGGATAAACTGGTAAATTCTGACTGTTCTCATATTATTACTCCTGATTAACGTATCCTTTGTATTCCTGATTACCGTAAAACATGTACTCCAACATAATACTATTACTAGAAATAGCAACCTGCTATAAATAGAAAGTTTCCAAATTTAGAAAGATTTCCAAATTTAGTTTTTCTGAAATAATTATTAATTAAATCATAGTTAAATCCGACCTTTAATTAGTTAAAAGAACAACGTTAAAATAAATTTTGTCTTACTAATTAAATAAATAAAATAAAATAAAATAAAATAACAATTTATTTAATTTTATTTTTAAAGCTTATTTATAAAACAATTTGACTACACTTTATATAAGTTCCCACTGCTATTACTAATGTTCCCACTACTTGTATTATAAAAGTTTCCACTGTTTGTATTATAAGGTTCCCACTGCTTGTATTATAAAAGTTCCCACTGCTTTTTATCAGTTCCTACTGTTAGTGTTCCCTGTTATAATCCCAAACACCCCTTTAATAAATGTTAACCCAAACGCCCCTGTTGGTTTTCTGCATGTTGTCGAGAACACCCAAACCACCACTGGCCCTTATTTGGGTCGTGGTTGCCAAAAGAATACACACCGAGACTGTTACGTCTCGGTTACGTACTAACCCGACCCCTTTAACCAACATAATTACCCCGATTGGGGTTTATTGTCCCTCGGCTGGCCAAGGAAGACGCCTAGTCGGCCTGCTGTGGTCATGGCTGGCAGCGAGAAACACACCGAGACTGTTGGTCTCGGTTTTCCTGGATTCAACCAAAACCCGACACCCTGTTGGGTCGTGAAATAAATAAACAGAAGGAGGAAAAAAATATGCGATTGGTTTAGCTTGGTTTGCGTGAAAGGAGAAAACAAAAATCAAAAGATCAACTCTCGATCCTCTGATCACATTCGGGCATGATTTATGTTTCTTGTTGTTGGTTCGTCGGCTGGAAAGGACAAAGGAAACAATGACCTTTTTTTTGTCTTTTTGTGTCGGCTGGTACAAGGGACCACAACCCTAATTTTTTTTTATGAAATGTAAAATGGATGAAAACCTGTGTTTATTTCTCCTGATGATTTTTTTTATAAAAATCGGGCTGGGCCTACAGCCCAGTCTTCCTTGTTCTCGTTTCTAGTCGGCAGCCCAAAGACAAACACTAGTATACTCTTTTTGTTATAATTATTTACGTCATGATCGTGATTAACCTTCGTGAATAAATTTCCTGTGCTGAAACTCTGAACGTATTTTTTATTTTGCTGAATAAATACTTACGTAATATTTTCTAACATTAATAATTATTTTCTGAATAATTAGTTTGTGGTAATAAATTATTTAAACTGAGGTTGCGTATTTAATATTCGGGGATTTTAAATACGGGTTTTACAATTCTTCCTCTCTAAAAAAAATAATTCGTCCTCGAATTAAGGATGCCCTTATGCCGTAGTTTTACAATTCTTCCCCTCTAAAAAGGAGAAATTCGTCCTCGAATTAAAGGTAATAAGCTGGTAAAGTTATAAAAGCTGAAAGGACATATGTGCTAAAAGAGCATGAAGGCTAAAAAGACATATTAGCTGGAGGATCATTCGTCCTTGAATTAGAACATAATGCTGCTGAAAGGGTATAAACGTGACATGACTGAAGTAAACATTGAACGTGTCATGTCTGAGAGAACTTAATTGAATTATTGAAAGAGAAAAAAAAATGAGAGGTCCGGATGGACTCCTCCGTTCCGAGTGGCTTCCCGCTCGAAACGACTCCTTCAAAGGTCTAAACACAATGAAAATCTTGGCCCTGATGAATGCTGAAATGGTTTTATGGTTCCATACTTAAGATGGATTTTCTAAACCTGATCGAATGGACAAGCCATAGCATGAAAAGGTACGTACAATTATCCTGAGGAGATAACAATTATATCTCTGGCAGGCTGCTTGAAAATATATAGGGACGAACTACGTGAACAATTGTGAACGTGCCACGTGAGCAATTGTGAACGTGGTTCGCGATCATAAAAGGAACGATGTGCATGAAATATATCATGAATGTGATACGTGAATCATACTGTGAACGTGATACTAGAACATATCATGAACGTATGCTGACTGAGGAATGAATGTCAAACGATACGGCCTGAGATGTGCAACGTCTGCCTGGTTATGGAATAGCTGTCCTAAACTTGAATCTGGTTTCTCAAGCTTTCTGTAACTGTATTCGGTAATAAACTGTGAAACGCGTATCGCGAGATGGAATACGAACCTGAACGTGGATAATGTTATGAACGCTAACGTGAGCTTAATTCACGAGATAGCATAAAACATGAACTGAAACAACATCATACTGCTAATGAGACGTAAACGTAAAAGTGAAAATAAACATGAACGTAAAGTGGACGTAAACATACACGTGATCGTGAACATGAATTCTGTTTGATATGACGGTCGATGGAATGCCTTGAAATCGTACAATTTACTTATGAATTTTCTGCAGGTCCGCTACTACGTAATCCTTCCGGGTGAAAGGAAACGCGTAGGTTGATTACATGGTCGACAATGACTTAGATAGTATTATACTTTTTCTGATTCTGTGGTAAACTGATAACAGTCTCCATTGAGTCTTGTCTCCTCTCGGTACAGAATTCCTACTGGTAGTAATAACTCGATAGTATGACGGCGTTCTATCTTAAACCTGCGGTATGTCAGGCATATAGATATGAACATAGCTGTATCAATGTGTTATACTACTTCTATCAAAATTTTGCCTGGGATTATGATACTTTCTGATGGGACCTGAGTGAATATTCATGGAAAAGTAGACATAATTCGGTGTAGGTTCCCTTCTTTATGCGTAAGCTTAGTCATGGCAGACTGATCGTGAGAACTGTCGGGGATTACTGCGGTAGTAGTTTTCTGAGTTCTAGAAATTTTGTATGTTTGTCACCGACATTGGTCTTGACCATTTGGTGATGGCCTTTACCTTTGCAGGACTGTCTGAAATTTTTCCTTCTGAAATAGGGTGGCTCAGAACGCCACCATGTTCATCTGAAACTCATATCTGGAAAGCTGCGTATATAATTTCCTCCTATCGGAGAATCTGCGGGGTCGTGGAAAGGTGTTTCTCATGTTCTTCTCTAGAATTTAACAGATCAGAATGTGATCAAAAATATACTGACGATTTTATCTGAGAAATATGGGAAAAATTTATTCATAAATTTCATAATATAACTGGAGAATTAGGGAGCTCAGAAGTATAAAATTAATATTTTGGAGACTGTAATATGCGCAACAGTAGTCTGGAAAACATCATGTTCTTTCTCTCACCACTAATGGTAGCATGATCGGAAATTGTTCTGGAAAATGTTTAAGACATCGTAGCAGTTCAGATAGACCTGCTATTTCTGGAATGAACATTGATTAAGAATGGTGATCTCGTAAAAAATTTCAGTGGTGGATACATGATCTCATGATACCGGCCTTCTTTCTAATAGACAGAAAACGGTGCACTTCCTGGTGGTGCGCCAAGGCGAATAAAGCCTCATTCCAATAATTCTTGCAGCAATTACTACGACTCTTTTAACTTAGCTGCAGTCCAGCAACAAGGGTTTTTGAAAACATGTTCTGTTCTTGAGGCAAGCTCGCTGTAGAATTCTGTTTCGTGGCTAGAAAGGAATCTCTGAAAAACTTTCTGAATTTATGTCCGAGAACTCTGGAGTAATCTGCTGGTCATGAGTTTAAGTAATTTCAGAAGTGAATTTATAACTGGTGGCTAGAAAGTCTTCGTAGCTATGGACTGATAAGTCATGCGCTTATAAAGCAGAAACAACTTGTATTGATTTTTCTGGCAGAAGATATAATGAATATATTTGGGATTTAGTAAGATGGATCTCGTCGTTAACTGAAAGGATAACTTTAATACCCATGGTTGGTACTGTGGAGTCTTTGCTGGCTGGGAGGTTGGTAAATATTTGTTTTAAAATAGAGTTGTCATAGGAATACGTGAAGTAAACATGACGATTTTCACTGAATGTGTTCGTTTGTAACCTCACTGAATGAATACTGCGTGTATAACCTGATTAATACTTCAGTGGTGGTAACTGGATCTTTCATGATCTGGTTTTTTTATATGTGGCATGACGAAACGGTCATATCCCCTTGAGGGTACCCTGAATTTCTGAGAGTCTGATTTAGCAAACATGCGGAGTTATGAGTTCTGACTCGTACTCTGAGAATATATTCATATGACGTGTACCATGACTGGTGTCCTGATATGTGTCTTCCGAAATGATATCTGAGACCTATGTCTTGACTGATGTCTTGACACATGTTTTAGTAGATGAATCTGAACAAGGCTGAAAATTTCCGGTAACTGCTAGGATTGGCGGACCGGTTAGACTACTGACCTCTTGTATTTCTGGTCACGTCCGTTCCGGAGTTCCGATGGTTACTTAATTATAAGCATTATGGTTGTCACTTCTACTTAGTCTGTCAATTTATGACGGTCATAATCATGATCGTGATTCATGTAACTATTCGGCTGAGTGGCCGGTTGGGTTCCCGTTCCCACTCTTCTGAATGGAAGGTTAGCTGAGTGAAGTGTGACATCTAGCTGAGAAGGTAAAAGCATGGAATGGAATGGTAGTGTTTGATGGTTGAAATTTATTCTTGTCAGAAATTTCAAATTTATAGTTTTCGTCCTTGTTTTGTAGAGTCTTCATAGTATAAGCAACATAAACATCTTGAGAAATCTCCAAAGTATCAACAACATCAGCATTTGTGAGGTCTTCAAAGTGTTAGCAGCATCAGCATCCGGTAAAATCTTCAACTCACGAGCAGCATCAGCACTTGGTAGAATATCGACAAATGGAAACGCGTGAGATGATTGAGGATGGATTAGCAATATCCATGGAGTAGGGTACCTGGTGTACACCTGGACTACTGTACATGAAGTACAAAATGAATATTGCACATGAAGCATATCCGAGACACTGTACGTGGAGTACACATGAATCATTGTACATGGAGTATAACTGAGACACTGTACATAGGGTACATATGGAATACTATACGTGGCACTGGTGGAAATTTTATGCGATGATCGATACTAGTGTCGTTTGTCTGACATGATCAAGGAATTAAATTGATTTAAATGGTAGTAAACTGACATGAAATGAGTAACATGATAGCCTGGTAATTTCTGCATCGACTTAAAGCTGGTTGTATAGAATTTCAAGAATATGATTAAACATAATTTCAACAATGGTCAGCATGAAGACATGACCGATGAAGATCAAACCTGATTATTATGAAAACAGGATTTAACTTAGCATGAAAACATCATCACCTTGCTGAAAACATAATCCTCATAAGGAGACATGAACTTAGTCAGCATGAAAACGACATTCACGTGAAAGTATGAACTTGACTGATACAAATAACATAGAAGAACAATCAACTGAGGTTTAACATCAACTGATGTGGATAGCTATGGTTTAATCCACAGTATTCAAAGTAGGAAGCATGTGACTAAGTATGGGTGATTCTGTTTCGATCCATACCTGTCAAAATTTTCTGAGAACTTTCATGTATAGAAATGTACAATCTGGGACTAAATGTGGTTGGTTGTAGTCCAATTCATATTTGTCAAGATTTTATGAAACGTCATTATATGACAAAGGTGAACAACTATGGATCGGTTTACAAGACAACATTCAACTGAAAAACATGAAATTTGATCTGAACATTGGTGAACGTATATGGGTTGGTTCACCAAGTAATATTCGACTGAAAGCATGAATCTGTTAAGAGTAAGGATGAACGCCATTGGGTCGGTTCACCAATACAAAATTCTGAACGGCCAAGGGTGAACGCCTATGGGTCGGTTCACCAAAACAAAATTCGTAGAAAAGCACATGCGACTAAATATGGCCAGTCCTGTACCAACCTTTTAAATAGTCAAAAACTTTAAGAAAACCGACTGATAACTGAAGAAAACTGACTGACAAATGCATGGGAAACATGAAAGATAACAACGCCAAAATCTGGAAAGTTCCTGGTGACTACCCACTAGTCACAGATCAAGTTTTAGAGCCTACAGGTCGAACCTTGCGCTCTGATACCATAATTGTAACACCCCACTTGGATAAGTAGACCATTACGTGTATTTATGGCGTGTCATCAAAGCATAAGGTAAATCTCCTAAAACATTAACTGACCATAAAGGAAATACCGGAATCAAACATTGGCAATCCAAACATAAGCCCAAAACATGAAAAGTAAAATACTGAATGAAAGGACTAAACAATGTCCAAATAAGCAGAATAATGTAAGAAATGCATAAAGTAAGAAGTCTGGATAGCTTCCATCTAAATGCACATGCTCTTAGAATCCTAAGAGCGTCCTGGTGTACCTGCCGTTAGAACATGAAAGGGAACTACGGCTGAGCATAACGCTCAGTGAACGAATATAAAGCATGATAAGGAATTACTGAAAGGAAACAGATGATAAAATACTGGAGCTGTAAGACTGATAAGTAAAGTTGCAGCGGAAATCTGTGTATAATCTGTAAAGTCTGATTTGTAAATAATAAAGCTGAACTGTTATCTGATAAATCTGAAAACATGCATTTACTGTATTTTAATTGCCAGAGCTTATATAGGTCATGTACTGTAACAACTGTGCATGAATAACTGGAGGGGTGACCTCGTCATGCTGTAGAGGGGTGACCTCTAAATAAGTGTAGAGGGGTGACCTCTAAATACTGTGCTGGGTGGAGGGATAAGCTCCAATGTGAAGGATGTAGAGCACACACCACATTCACCCTGATAACTTGTAAATATATAAGCCTAGGATGAATCCATTCGCCCCACTAAACATACATATAAAAATGGCCAAACTGAACATGAGTGGGACGATGCAGGATATCACTCTCCTGCATGTGAGTCACGACACCGGTGCCTCTAGTGCCATGGTTACGGTACCTCCGTAACTAGTACATAAACTGGTCATGCTTGTATATAATGCTCAGGCAATTTATTTAGTTATTAACATGATTACTGATAAGCTTAAACATATACTGGGGAAAAACATTTGGCTGAAGACGGGGAATCCTAATCATGCATAAAAAAAAGAAGTCCTTACTGAAAGGACGGGAAATCCGTACCTCGTGTCTAGTAATGAAAACAGAATGAAAGCTGAAGGATCGACTCTGACTTCCCGGATACTACATAAATAATGGACGGAAAATAAGTTGTCTGATTACTGTTTGTTGTTACTGATTCTTATATGTTCTAAATTTAATTTAATTTATTCTTGTATTACTATTTATGGATAAACTGGTAAATTCTGACTGTTCTCATATTATTACTCCTGATTAACGTATCCTCTGTATTCCTGATTACCGTAAAACATGTACTCCAACATAATACTATTACTATAAATAGCAACCTGTTATAAATAGAAAGTTTCCAAATTTAGAAAGATTTCCAAATTTAGTTTTTCTAAAATAACTATTAATTAAATCATAGTTAAATCCGACCTTTAATTAGTTAAAAGAACAACGTTAAAATAAATTTTGTCTTACTAAATAAATAAATAAAATAAAATAAAATAACAATTTATTTAATTTTATTTTTACAGCTTATTTATAAAATAATTTGACTACACTTTATATAAGTTCCCACTGCTATTACTAATGTTCCCACTGCTTGTATTATAAAAGTTTCTACTGCTTGTATTATAAAGTTCCCACTGCTTGTATTATAAAAGTTCCCACTGCTTGACTACACTTTATATAAGTTCCCACTGCTATTACTAATGTTCCCACTGTTAGTGTTCCCTGTTATAATCCCAAACACCCCTTTAATAAATGTTAACCCAAACGCCCCTGTTGGTTTTCTGCATGTTGTCGAGAACACCCAGACCACCACTGGCCCTTATTTGGGTCGTGGTTTCCAAAAGAATACACACCGAGACTGTTACGTCTCGATTACGTACTAACCCGACCCCTTTAACCAAAATAATCACCCCGATTGGGGTTATTGTCCCTCGGCTGGCCAAGGAAGATGCCAAGCCGGCCTGCTGTGGTCACGGCTGGCAGCGAGCAACACACCGAGACTGTTGGTCTCGGTTTTCCTGGATTCAACCAAAACCCGACACCCTGTTGGGTCGTGAAATAAATAAACAGAAGGAGGAAAAAAATATACGATTGGTTTACCTTAGTTTGCGTGAAAGGAGAAAACAAAAATCAAAAGATCAACTCTCGATCCTCTGATCACATTCGGGCATGATTTATGTTTCTTGTTGTTGGTTCGTCGGCTGGAAAGGACAAAGGAAACAACGACCTTTTTTTGTCTTTTTGTGTCGGCAGGTACAGGGGACCACAACCCTAATTTTTTTTATGAAATGTAAAATGGATGAAAACCTGTGTTTATTTCCCCTGATGATTTTTTTTTTAAAATCGGGCCGGGCCTACAGCCCAGTCTTCCTTGTTCTTGTTTCTAGTCGGCAGCCCAAAGACAAACACTAGTATACTTGTAATTTTTTTTGTTATAATTATTTACGTCATGATCATGATTAACCTTCGTGAATAAATTTCCTGTTCTGAAACTCTGAACGTATTATTTATTTTCCTGAATAAATACTTACGTAATATTTTCTAACATTAATAATTATTTTCTGAATAATTAGTTTGTGGTAATAAATTATTTAAACCGAGGATGCGTATTTAATATTCGAGGATTTTAAATACGGGTTTTACATCCACGTTGGTGATCAAGTCTTACTTTTTAACTCTCGGTTGAAGATCCTCTGGGGCAAGTTGAAGAGCCGCTGGTCTGGTCCATTCACCATCGCCAATGTCTTTCCCTATGGCACCATTGAGCTTTCTCAGCCAAATGGGCCCAATTTTAAGGTGAATGGCCAGCGTTTGAAGTTGTACTTTGGTGAGGACATCTCTCATGAGATGATTCCATCCCTCACCACGTTTCCCAGGAATTAGTTCGGGACCGAGTCAGGCTCGTGACTCGGTTAACTAAAACAAGCGCTCCTCGGGAGGCAACCCCAGTATCTATCCCCCTTTCCTGTTTTTCATCCTAAGTGTAGGGGGAGCTATATAGGTTGCTTGTGTTTGTATGGTGATGTGATTACAGGGATAAGTGCACTCTTGGAATCTTTGAAGAACCGTGCTCCCATGTTATCCGCAAATCCGGTTCTATCTCTCAACTATCGTGATTCAATCTTCTTCATACTCACCTTTAAAATTGATCACTTTAGTTGTCTCCTCCTTAACTTGATTTAACCAACGTGCACAATGTCCTAAGTGTAGGGGAGACTTTTCCCACATGCTTAAACATTGAAGACAATGTTTATATTAAGTGTAGGGGAGACTTCTATCGAAGTTTTAAGTGGACTTTTCCATTAAAGTGCCTTCATTTAACCGGAAAATTTGATTTTTCGACATTTTTCAAAATTTTTAATCTACTTTAGCCTAGTTATATAGTTGCATTTTCCTTTGTTATGTTTATTTTCTCTCCTTGCTAGAATAAAATTTCAATAAAGTGGTTTTAAATTTTTCAAAGTCGTGAATATTTTGACTCAACCCGAGTTTACTTATCTAAGTTTACTCTAGCTAGTATCCTTAACGTGTTTAAGTCATGTTTTGCTAGGCTTTTATATAAGGAGCTTTAAAACACGAAAGTCTTAACTCTCACGGGTTAAGAACAAGAACTTTTCGCAAGTTCCTATAATTGATCCTAGAGAGTCGTTTATCAAGGGAACTTTAAAACGCAAATTCTAAACTTGAAAGAGTCTAAGAAGATGCAAGATCCTATAGGCGACTCGAAAACCCAAAACTTTGATTTAATTGGCTAAGCATCCACGAGTCTCATTCCTTGAGATTTTAAATTGTGGAGAACGAGAGATGATAGAGTCAATTATAAGTTTGGTATTCTTTCGTGAATTTATGTGAGTTGATTATAAGCCTATTCTCCCATCGCTTGCTAATAAATTTATCTGCAATAAATAAGGTTGTACGATTTGAAAAGTTACTTAGCTTCTAGCCCAAGATCGTTTAAAAGTTGCTCGGTATTAATTAGAGTTCATAGCCAAGGCATAACTTATTGAAGCGGGATGCGAAGATTGGCGAGTCCGAAAAGGCCCTAACAAGGCATGAGGGCTACATTTTGTTGCTAAATATCCAAAAGTGATGTGAAGAATGATTTATCGAAAATCAATATGAAGGATCGAGACACACGACGAAAAGCAAAAACTCCCCAAAAGTCATGGAGAAGTCTATCCGAAAAGACCCTAGCAAGGTATGAGGATAAATAGATCCAAGTCCTAAAAGGAGGCGGATCGTTGTATATCAAAGTCCAAAATAAAGATTGGAGAAAAATGAAAGAAGTCGTGGTCCAAAGATGAAGAATCTCTCAAAACTTCAAGTGAAGAAATTCCTATTATGAAGAGAAGACCATAATTTCAAGAACGTCTCTCAAAGATTCGAAGTATGAAGTCGCTGCCAAATATCGGTCCGAGAAAGGTCTCAAATCGTGAAGCGAGTTATGCCAAGATATGAACTTTATGAGGTCCCGAGAATCAGTTTTAAAAGATTTTGTCCTTTAGCTAACTATTGATTAAATCGTCCCACTTTGTTTTCAGCCTAAATAACTATCGAAATAAGTCAAACAATGCATCCTCATGATCATTCAAGACAAAAATAAAATATAAGAGATACACCTATGAATAAGGGAGTCTAAGTGAATAATTGGGCCACATGAGTTCGTGTTAGTTTGCTAACTTATAATAACAATGATCTCGTTTTTAAGCTTGGTATGGGGAACATGAAACTTGAGAATGATGAACATTCATGACAATATAAAACCCCAATGTAAGTCTTTAAATACTTTACTTATTTTGTTCTTTTGGTTTCGTTAGTGTTTAGAATTTAATAAAGGCCAAGGTGGGTTATTTATGATGAGAAATGTAAACCGTGCTTTAAAATTGTAGCATTGCATGAGGGCATGGCAATGGTTAAGTGTAGGGGATTTGATAGGTGTGAAAACACCCATCCTTTTACCACTTATTTCTTGCTAAAACGAGACCAAAACGCGTATTTAATGTCATTTGTTTGGAATTATGCGTGGTTTGTGTGTTTGTTGTGTTTTCAGAGCCAACCGGATAAATATTGAAGAAAACGTGGGAGTGCACGGGTTTTATCAGATAAAAAGATGAAAAGACGAAGTCTATAATCCAAGAGATGCAAAAGATTTGAAGTCGATGGGCCTATTTGAAGATTTATCGAAGAAAAGGTCCAAAGATGGAAGATTTACATATGTCGAAGAACTCAAGTCTATTAATTGAAGAAATTTAAAGACGAGTTGAATTTATTCGTCGACAAATCCCGAATCAAAATAAAAAACGTCGACTTTTCTGAAAAGACGAGAAGACAAAAATAAAGGGAGAAAGCCCACTCACCAACCAAAGAGAAGGCCTATAAATAGACCTTCCCTTCACATTTTATCAACTAGTTTTTTTCCTTTCTGTTATTTTCTTTCCTAGTTCGTAGGAACCAACTCCCTTAAGGAGATTGGTGGTTTTCATTGTCTTTGATTCTTCCACAATCTTGTAAGTTTAATCTTTCCATTTTGTTTGTTTGAATCTTAATCATTAATACAAGTTTCCATTTAATCTTTCTTTCTTCTCTTGTTGATTCAAAGTTCTAAGGTTTTATTTTATTGGTTTTGATCTTCAAAAGTAAGTGGGTTTTGTGTTTTTGTTAATTTGGATTGATGTTTATCATTGTTAAATGATTAATGGTTAAATTGGTTTAAGTTTTGGTTAAAAACTTGGTGGATTTTGGTTAAATTCGTGATCAAGTAACTTCCCTGTTCTTCGCACTTTTGTTTCAATTCCCCAGATTCCGAATGAAGAAATCATTCCGAATCAAGGTTTTGAACTAGATATTACGGATGAGTATTATGTATTAAGTATTCCGGATCAGCAACATTCCGAACAAAGCTTTTAGTTTTTAATATTCCGAATCGGAAGTCATTCCGAACCAGTAAGTTCATTCGGAATAATTAATATTCCGAGTGAACCATTTGTTCCGAATCAGCAGTCTAGTTTAATTATTCCGGATCAAGGTTTTGTTCCGAATGAACATCATATTCCGAATGAGCCATTGTTCCGAATGAAGCTTTTTGCCAAATATTCCGAATGAGCACTTTTGTAATTTTTGTTTCGAATGAACATCATATTCTGAATGAAGCTATTGTTCCGATTCAGTAGATATTCCGAATAAACAAATTATTCCGGGTCAGTTGTTATTCCGAGTCAACCTACTTTTGATTATTCCGAATGAAGCAATTTCAAGATATTCCGGATGAAGGTTTTTGTCTAGGATATTCCGAATAAAGGTTATATTCCAGATCAAGCATAACATTCCGAATCAGCTGTTTTCCAAGTTTAGGTACTTTACTGTTTAATTTTAATTCTAGTTTTATTTTCAGTAATTGCTTTTAGTTTAATTTTATTACTTCTCGCATTTATCGTTTTAGTAGATAAAGATCAAAAGCTCCCCCTTTTTAGTCACCAATTACAACAATTCCACTTGAACCGTGATTGATTCGAGAAGATACCGAGAACAAAACAACGACAAATATAATTTGGTACGAGCAACACGAAGAAAGATCTTACAACCAAACCTTTTTTATTAACTAACCAAAATCAGTTATTAATACTCCTCCTCTTGTGCGTCCATACTACTATTATGATGATGACGAGGATGATACCTATAATCTCAACCCATCTTCTAAGATTACTACTCCTACTCTTGATATCCCTAATGCGTCTAAGGATAGTGATCATCGAGTGAGATTAGTGATTTTGGTCTCGACAAATTCTTTGATGAGGTTTGTGATGTGCTGACTTTTGAGGAGCTTACGGACGAGGTCGCTCTTAATGATGATTTTTCTCCATGCTATGAGAATTTCACTTTTGAAATTTCTCCTTCTCCTCCGGGTGATGAAGGCGATGTTGATTTATTCTCTCCGACATACGAGAAGTTCACCACTGAACTTGGTCTTGTAGATGAGGTGGAAGACGTTATTCATCGCGACAAATTACTGAAAGTTCATCTTCTTATTGCTAAAATTGAAGCGTTGAATAATGCTCCTATTTCTGAGTCTTTACCTCCGTGTATTACTTCAATTGAGAATAATGATACAGCTATGGAGGAAATCGAAAATCTTTCAATACCTCCGGGTATTGATGATGATGACACGGAGGGGGATAATCTTTTTGATAATTTGCTGCATGAAGATATTGTCCCAAGTCCCCCTCCCGAGCACCTTTTAACCCAACCTTTAGACACCATTACGGAGGATGAGTGCTTTGACCCGGGGGGTGACAATGACCATTCCATGATTGACACCTTTACGGCTTTGCCGCTCAGTGATAATCATATGTCTTTTGGGGATGACATTTTGATTCCTTTACCCACCCCGCCTCCCGTGGATCATGATTTCACATACTTCTCGTATGTTGAAAGGACTTTTCTACCCTTCAAGACTTATCCTCCGGCCTCTCCTGTTGTATTTTCCTCCGGGAACAAGGACAAGGTCTTTGATCCCGGTATTACATTTGAGGCTTCCCCATGGACCATTTAATTCGGGGGCGAGTCAGGCTCGTGACTCGGTTAACAAAAACAAGCGCTTCTCGGGAGGCAACCTGATTATATATCCTTTTATTCTGTTTTTCAAATAAGTGTAGGGGGAGACCCTAGTATATGTTTGTTGTTTTCTTTCTTATCATGTGCAAGGATTTCAGCTTTCAAAGATACATTCATGATGACTTTTGACGACCCGTGATTCCGTGTACTCGTCTTCCCGGTTCTATCCTAAACTCTTTTGATTCTCTATTTTATATTCTTCAATATTAAAATAGGAATCACTTTAGTTGTCTCTTCCTTAGCAAGATTTAAACAACGTGCACAATGTCCTAAGTGTAGGGGAGTTTACTCCCACATGCTTAAACATTGAGGACAATGTTTATATTAAGTGCAGGGGGATTTCTATCGAAGTTAATTGGGCTTTTCCTTGTATTTGTCCTCATTTTAACCGGAAAATTGATTTTTCGACATTTTTCAAAATTTTTGATCTATTTTGGCCTAGTTGTTTTTACCTTTGTATAGTTATTTTCTTTCTTTGCTCGAATAAATTTTAATAAAGTGGTTTTAATTTTTCAAAGTCGTGAATATTTTGACTCAACCCGAGTTTACTTATCTAAGTTTACTCTAGCTAGTACCCTTAACGTGTTTAAGTCAAGGTTTGCTAGGCTTTTATATAGGGGACTTTAAAACGCGAAAGTCTTAACTCTTACGGGTTAAGAACAAGAACTTTTCGCAAGTTCCTATAATTGATCCTAGAGAGTCGTTTATCAAGGGAACTTTAAAATGCGAATTCTAAACTTGAAAAAGTCTAAGAGTTTGCAAGATCCTATAGATGACTCGAAAACCCAAAACTTTGATTTAACTGGCTAAGCATCCACGAGTCTCATTCCTTGAGATTTTAAATTGTAGAGAACGAGAGATGATAGAGTCAATTATAATTTTGGTATTCTTTCGTGAATTTATGTGAGTTGATTATAAGCCTATTCTCCCATCGCTTGCTAATAAATTTAATTGAAATAAATAAGGTTGTACGATTTGAAAAGTTACTAGCTTCTAGCCCAAGATCGTTTAAAAGTTGCTCGGTATTAATTAGAGTTCATAGCCAATGCATAACTTATTGAAGCGGGATGCGAAGATTCGCGAGTCCGAAAAGGCCCTAACAAGGCATGAGGGCTATATTTTGTTGCTAAAGATCCCAAGTGATGTGAAGAATCATTTTTCAAAAATCAATATCAAAAATCAATATGAAGGATCGAGACACACGACGAAAAGCAAATACTCCCCAAAAGATCATGGAGAAGTCTATCCGAAAAGACCCTAGCAAGGTATGAGGATAAATAGATCCAAGTCCTAAAAGGAGGCGGATCGTTGTATATCAAAGTCCAAATTAAGATTGGAGAAAAATGAGGAAGTCGTGGTCCATATATGAAGAATCTCTCAAAAACTTCAAGTGAAGAAATTCCTATTATGAAGAGAAGACCATAATTTCAAGAACGTCTCTTAAGATTCGAAGTATGAAGTCGCTGCCAAATATCGGTCCGAGAAAGGTCTCAAATCGTGAAGCGAGTTATGCCAAGATATGAACTTTAAGAGGTCCCGAGAAGCAGTTTTAAAAGATTTTGTTCTTTAGCTAACTATTGATTAAATCGTCCCACTTTATTTTCAGCCTAAATAACTATCGAAATAAGTCAACAATGCATTCTCGTGATCATTAAAGACAACAAAAAAATATAAGAGATACACCTAGGAATAAGGGAGTCTAAGTAAATAATTGGGCCACATGAATTCGTGTTAGTTTTCTAACTTATAATAACAATGATCTCGTTTTTAAGCTTGGTATGGGAAACGTGAAACTTGAGGATGATAAACATTCATGACAACCAAAACCCTAATGTAAGTCTTTAATCTTTTAATTTGTTTTTCTTTCTTTAACTATGTCTTATGTTTAATAAATGCCAAGGTGGGTTAATTATGATGAAAATGTAAATCTTGCTTTGTAATTAATGCATTGCATGAGGGCATTGCAATGGTCAAGTGTAGGGGATTTGATAGGTGTGAAAACACCCATCCTTTTACCACTTAATTATAATAATAACCAAGCCAAAACGTGTATTTTATGTCGTAAATGTCGGAATTATGCGTGGTTTGTGTTTTTATTGTGTTTTAGGACCAAAAAGATGAAAAAGGAAGAAAACACGGGCTTTCACGGGCTTTTATCGAAGAAAACGAGAAAAGACGAATTCAAAAGATCAAGATTGCAAAACGAACGGAAGTCCAAGGCCTATTCTGAAGATTTATCGAAGAAAAAGTTTAAAGACGGAAGTTTAATGAAGTCGAAGAACCAAGTCTAATTAAAGAAGAAAATTATAAGACGAGTTCAAATAATATCGACAAATCCCGAGACGACGTCGAGAAAGACAAAGAATTTAAATCGAGTCGAGACAAGAAGAAAGAATGAAGAAAGCATCAACATTTTACCCCTCCTATAAATACCCTCCTAATGTGTCATTAGAAGGTGGTAAGAAAATTAGGAGTAGATTAGTTTAGGATTAGGAGTAGCTTAATACTTTCTCTCTCTAGCTTTTATTTCATGTTTTAATCTTTTTCATTAATCTTGTATTAGATCTTAATCTTAATCTTAATCAAGCTTTTCAATTAATCATTCTCATTCTTCCTTTCTTTATTATTAATCTTGTGTTGATTTAGATGATCATGTAGTTGATTAATCTTGATGTTTATTGATTTATTGATGCTTTTGATTGATTGTGCTTATTGGTTTTTATGTGTTTGATTTTTATAGCTTATAGTGTTTTAGTGCTTATTCTGTTAATTTTCTTATTTTTAATTAAGTGCTTATTAGTTAATTTTTATAAAAAGTTGTTTTTAAATATTTTTATTATTTAGTGTTTTAAAAGTTTTTAAATTTTGGCTTATTAGCTTTTTCTAAAAATCAATTTGGTTAAGTTTTTAGATAAGTGCTTATTAGTTTATTTTATTAAAAGTTGATTTTTAATTTTTAGATTTATTAGTGTTTTTCAAGTTTTTGATTTATGGTTAAATTAGTTTTTCTTAAAATTGTTTTAGATTAAATTTTGGTTAATTGCTTATTTAATTTTAGCTTATTCGTGGCTTATTTTCTGATTTTTAGATTACTGTATCTTTATTTTTCATGTTTTCGGATTAGGGTTAACTATTCCGAAATATGTCATTTCTCTGAATTTCCTTTTCTATGTATTTGTCACTTTTCTGAAATTGTCATTTCTCTAAAACTATTTAAAAATGAATAAAAACTATATAATTTTAAAATAATTCTAAAAATTAATCAAATGACACTAAATTAATCTAAAAACCTTTAAAATTCCTAACTTATTGTATTTGAACAAGGAAAAATGAAAAACTTGCAAAAATCTAAAATTTAATTTTTAATAATAAAATAATAATAAAATATAAATAAAAATCAAAAATTAAAAAAAAAAACTCTAAAAAGTTGCAAACTAGTTTATTTTAACCTAATAAACACAGAAACGAACTTGAAATTACCAAAATACCACTATTGGGCCTTCAAATGGGCCAATATGAAAAACAGTCCACTATATTGGGCTTTTTGGCCCAATAAGCAAAAAGTTAACCAAATAAGCCCAAAATCACCTAGTTGACTCAAAATTTGATTTTAAGAACAAAACTCTAAAGGCCCAAAAGCTGAAAATGAGCTTATCACAACTTAAATGTCAAGAGCTTATTCTTAATGGGCTTTTTGGCCCATTAAGCTATAAGCTAATGCCATAAGCTCTAATTTGACACACAAGCTTCTTTTGCGATACTTAAGAGATATGTGAAAAGAAATTTTGAAAAAGCCCAAGAAATAAGCCTGAAATAAGCAAAAGCTCTCTTCACAAAACGACAAAATAGTCGTTTTTGAGTTCTAGGCTACCTCAAGTGCTGATTCAACTTGCAAAAGGTTTTAAATGACAAAACTAAGCTTAATAAAAAACCTTTCAAATAAGCACAAAGAATAAGCTGGAAAAAGCAATAAGCACTTAATGTAAAAGTTAACTTGTTTTGTTTTCTAGTCAAACCTAGAAGTCAAACCCTAATATGCTCTAGATTAGTTCAATGGGTCAAATAAGGAAGATTGACAAAAAATAAGTTGTTGCAAGTCCAAATAAGCTAGAATAGCTTATGAATAAGCCGATGATCAAATTACACTAGTAGTGGCTAGCAACAGGGGAAAGGAGTTCCCACTGCTTGACTATTTTGTCTTTTTGTCTTATATGGATTTTTGTTGGATTCAAGCCACAAAAAGGCACCCTTATAACCAGTGGGTTATAAGGAGTCAATAGCAATCACAAAAACACAAATCCTTTAAGCCAATTAGTACAGTTTAAGCAAAAGATCACTAGATAGCACACAGACATGTTCATAAGCAGTTTTACCAAGAATAACCCAACCAAATTGAACCAAATGCACACAACAGCTATAATAAATCCAGATGAACATAAATCAACTGGTTTTATGCAATGATTCAAGGTTTAGAACAAGATTCAAGCCAATAAATGTTACCGATGAACAAAGAACAAGCATATTTCAAACTTTGCTGATGTACTTGACCACAAATCTAATTTCAAACCCTCAAATCTTCTTAACAGGTTATATAAACTTTGTTTAATCACTTGTTAGCCCTAAGCATGCATACAATCTATGTGTTTCCAAGATCTTAGGACAAATCAAGCATATTTCAACAAGTTATAACACAATCAAGATTTTGATGTTCAAAAGCCAAAAACTTGTAGACAATTGCACACAACCAAGTATTTATCAGATACATGTGGAAACCTTGGTTTCCGGATCTTTGAAGCTACTAGGAATGATCATTGTTCATATGTTTAGATAATCAAAGCGGAATTAGAACATAACACATTAACAAGGTGTTTAGGCACAAAACATGAATTAAAACAAATGGGTTGCTCATTATATTAATAATAAACAACCACTAGACGTGTATACATTGAATCCCACATCTAGTGCACACACGCTTTTAGGTTTACATTGTGAATATGAACTGATTTATAAAACCTAAGACCCTTGGTTCCTTTATAGTGTAAGGATTAGGGTTTACAAGAGATAATAACAAATAAACAAGTAAATCTTCTATTTAAATAAACTTATGCAGAAGATATCTTGCATGTTTATCTAAATAGAAGCTTCCATAAGCTTCTTATCTACGTTTCTATCAACTCTTAAATTGCATGTGACAATGCTTGGATTGCACACGACAACTCTTGAGCCAACAACGCTTAGTTTGTTCTTGTCAACGCCTAAATTGATCTTGACAACGCTTAGACAATATCTTCATGTTTTCTTCGTTTTTGAGTTTCTACCACATCAACTTTTTGACCCAACAATATTCCCCTAGTTGATGTCGGCAAAACTCTATGTGTATCTCTTGTAAGTTGTACATGATCTTCAAATTGCTTCCCCTCAAGTGTAGCATGTATGTCTTCCCCTTTTTGTCACATCAACAGGGAAGTAAACAATGTATGCAATCTTTGAAGATTCTCCAAATGTACCTCTATGTAATGATCTTGAAGAAAAATAAATAAAGTATTCTTGATGTAGAAGTAGAATAACCCAACCTTGTGTTCCATGTCTTGTACTATCCATGTGATGAAGAACTTATACCAGATTGAAAAGAATATAAGTAGACCTCGATCCCTTGTCAATATTCTCATCCTATGTGAGACACTGAGCACGATAATGTAACTCCTTCAAGTGTTATGACAAGTCTTCATCACCAACCATGTAAAGCACGAACAAGTTATCTTTAAAGTCAGCGGCTAGAAGTGCATGACTTTAAGATATGATAGAACACAAACTCGCGAAAATCTTCTTCAATCATCAAACTTACCATAAGAACTCTTCCCCTTAAGCTAACACCTCTTCATGACGATTCTTAATCTTCATATCATATGTAAAAGCTATTAGGCAGATAACTCTTTTACAAGGCTACCCCGATTACATAATCAAATCCAATAAATTACCTCACGAATTATTGCTAACTCGCATTAAAATCATTAATCCCTTTTAGAAGTATCCGAGCCATAAATATCACCATGATATTCTGAATAAAAACGGAGATTCCATGTACCTTCGTGTGTATAATCCTCCTTTTTGTGTGCTCAAAACGTACTAATTTTCTCAACAGCAGCAATCCATGTGTTGTCCAACATCCTCCTTCATCCAAGATCTTAATCAGATGTATTGTCTGATATCGGACAATACATGTCAGCGTTTGGATTAACATATATTGGACAACACTGTCAACCTGTCAGCGTTGACTTATTCTGTCAGCGTCAAATTCCAACATGTCAGCGTCAACTCCACTCTTGTCAGCGTCTCTTTCTGCTGACGTCATCAACATCCAAAAGTGGCTAAAATACAAGTAAGTAACTTGTATAATATAGGCTTGATTAAACAAACACGTATATGCATATCCCATATCTTTGCATTCTGTTTATAATCATCCCACGTCACTTCCAAAAACTGCATCCATAACATATCCAGATCCACTTATACTCTTCCCATGAGACTAGCCTCCATATTCAGCATATATTACGAGATAATTTAAAAACAAGCTGTTATGGAAACTACACTAACTCCTTTAAAACGTGTCATTACTTTCCACGTTTTCCTTCAATAAAATAGGAAGAATAAGATTTGAATAATAAATCACATATATCCCTTCATGATGAGCTGTATCCCACACGTCTTATATATGATACATAACAAAGTCACACAGCAATTCCTGATTTTTAGGGAGTCCACGTCTGAAGCATATCCCATAAAATCGAAGATTTTATATGACCGTACCTTTTCTTTCTTTTGACTTTTGATCGTGTGTACACAACTCCCACGTGAAACAACTCTTGCTTGGAATTTCTTTTTCAAGCAGCTTAAATTAATTTTATCAAGTAGTGACTTCAAAGGAACCTGTCACTATCAAATGGACCACTGATCCAAACCTCTCACGTGAATAAAGAATATGTACTAAATCCATATGTTGTTTGTTCATACAAAGCAATAGCCAAAAACGCTTCAACCCTTTCTGCTTAAAACGATCTTTGAAACAAAAGTACATACCTTTTCTTTTTCTTGATAAACATTCAACCATCAAGCACTATCAACATCGTGCTTCTTAATAATTCATAAGATCATTCTTTTCTGTCTATAATTGAGCTAGGGTTTGTGGAACCCTAGTTCATGATTTTATGTGAAAAAGAATACCTTGTACCTTCTTTACAGCCAACTTCGACTTCAAATAACTTCCTAATGAAAGCTCAGATCGAAGATCCCTTCGGTGAGATTCTAGACACAAGTACCAAGAATCTACAGTTCAAAAATCACAAAGATCCAACGGTTAGCGAAGTAGAAAACGTGTTTTGAACATGGCTGTTTACAGAAACTGCATTCATCCTGCTGCTGACTTTGACGCCTAATAACTTTTTACTGGGGATAAAACTAGACAATCCTTCCGGTGGATGTTTAGATATATGTATGTAGAACACACATAAGAAATTTCGTGACGATCTAACGGTCCAATAAAAAGTTATGACCTTCTGAATACTGCTGCGCACAAAAAAACGTCCAGAAAAACCCTAGACGGATTTTTCTTCTTTTCACCATACACGAACACCTTGTTGGTCCTAGCATCACGATCCACGAGGCTCTGATACCAATTGTGGAAACCATAAATCAGGGATCGATTAAGCTTACTAGGATAATCAACGTTCATATGATAAACATAGCGGAATTAGAACATTGATTATGAACAAGGTGTTTCTTTTCCAACGATTACTTGTATTAAACTTCAAACGATTACAAGTAACAAAGCCTAGACGTGTTTACAAGAACACACACGTCTAGAACACACGACATACGCTTTATGACTACATTGTGAATTATGAGATAATGAAAACCTACGCCTGTGTATTCTTTATATAATAGAATACAAGACTTTTCTTACAAGAAAACTTTAATTACATTAGAAGTTCCTCCATCTTTTGCTAATAAGTCCTCCTTGTTGTATGAAAGGGCTCCATATTCTTGTAAAGTTTGATATTTGCATATAAGTCCTTCTTGTTTCATTATTCTTGTTTTGTCTCATCAAATTAATTCCCAAAAATCTTTCCCTATTTGATGATTACAAAACCAATCTTCAAATCTTGATCTTTCACGAATGAAACAAGCTTCCCCTTAAAGTAAGATTTCTTGTAAAACATATCACCACATAATAATAAGTTGCATACCTTGATCTTTGAATCTTCTTCCCCTTTTTGTCTCATCCAATAGGGGTCTTCTAAAGATAAACAACTAATAACGCTTCCCCTTGAGTGGTGCATGTAAATGAATCACGAACTATGTAGACTCTAATTGTAGATTACGAATGAAGAAAAACGAATATAACCTATTTGTTGAAGAAGTGGAATCTCCCAAGCTTGTACCTTATATCTTCTTCTTCTTTTATGCAACTGCTTCCTCTGTCGGCGTTCTGCTTCTAATCCAAGTCGGTACATAACCGCAAGGTTAGCCTTGTCACATAATCAAATAACACTTTATTGTATCAAACACAATCTTCAAAAACGAGCCATAAAATTTTAAACAGACAGTTCTGTCCGAGATCCTTCGTCATCCAATATATCTTCTGTAGGTATTGTCCAATATCGGACGATACTTGTTAGCGCTTAAAACTCATATATCGGACAACACGCTGTCAGCGTCTAAATTACAACGTGTCAGCGTCTTCCTTGTCAGCGTGTACTTTATTCTTGTCAGCGGCTCGATTAACCACTGACACCATCTGTGACTTCAACCTCCTCCTTGGTCACGTCTGCTATAGCTTTCTTTACTATAGTAGACATATCACGATCACATCTTTTTGCTACCTTTTATTCTTCATGTGAACACATACCTTTAGATCATATTTTTGTAAACAGTACCATTGCATCCTTGTAATTGACACAAACACAAGTTTTTTTTTTTTAATCTTTTGGTCGTATGAACAAAAAAAAAACATAGTAGGGCCACAGTAGCACATCCCTTGGATACCAATTGTGGAAACCTTGGTTTCCGGATCTTTGAAGCTACTAGGAATGATCATTGTTCATATGATTAGATAATCAAAGCGGAATTAGAACATAACACATTAACAAGGTGTCTAGGCACAAAACATGAATTAAAACAAATGGGTTGCTCATTATATTAATAATAAACAACCACTAGACGTGTATACATTGAATCCCACGTCTAGTGCACACACGCTTTTAGGTTTACATGGTGAATATGAATTGATTTATAAAACCTAAGACCCTTGGTTCCTTTTATAGTGTAAGGATTAGGGTTTACAAGAGATAATAACAAATAAACAAGTAAATCTTCTATTTAAATAAACTTATGCAGAAGATATCTTGCATGTTTATCTAAATAGAAGCTTCCATAAGCTTCTTGTCTACGTTTCTATCAACTCTTAAATTGCATGTGACAATGCTTGGATTGCACACGAAAACTCTTGAGCCAACAACGCTTAGTTTGTTCTTGTCAACGCCTAAATTGCTCTTGACAATGCTTAGACAATATCTTCATGTTTTCTTCATTTTTGAGTTTCTGCCACATCAACTTTTTGACCCAACAATACAAGCACAAAACAACACTTAACAATAACTCAAAATCAAATTGCAAACTCAAATCAGTAAACCCAAACACCCTTTTCACTTTTTAAATCCAATTTTAACAAAGAAAATGTGTGATTCAGTTTAACCCAAGCCTAATCTAGCATCATATCATCAATATTATGTAGTATCAAGCAAATTTAAGCCACAAGAACAACAATTATAACAAAAGAACACAAAAATCACAAAATCAAGTACTTTTGACAGATTTTGGGAAATGAGACTCAAACCTCATGAATGTACATCCATACTCACGAATTTTTGAGCTGATGTGTCTAGCTAAACAAGACACGAGCTTCCAGTAACACCTGCTAAGATTCAACAAGGTTAAAGCCACAATTCATATAAAACAGAAAAATGGAAAAAGCTTGATTAATGCAACCTTGTTCCCACTCCTTGATTATCCCCAAACCACAAGCTTACAACACCTTGATAATCTTCTTATCAGGGTGCTATAATCACTTGCAATCCAAAAATTTCAAGGGTTTGAACCAAGAACTTAGCAAAATATCAAGTTTTAGAAAATTATGCAATTTCTTGCACAATGTTTAAAAACAGGTTTTGAGTCTTAAAAATCACAAACATATAACATAAACAAGCAAAGATTAAATTTGGCACTTGGATTTCATCAGCAATATCAAACACTTTTTCATAAATTGAAAGAAGGACTTACAGATTTGTGATAAAGGAAAAACCAAGAGCAAAGACTAATGTTGCAGCCCTATGGCTTTATATAGGCTACAATGATGAACTAGAAAGCACAAAAAACGTAAACCCTAAGTTGTGAAGTCCCTGAATTGCCTTGAGAAAGTTTGAAAATCTGCATATCATGTGAACTTTTCTTGGCAGTTTGTGGAGATGTTAGCTGTTGGAATTTGATCAAGGGTCCCAAGTGAGCTTAAGTTTGAAGCAAGAATGTGGGGCGTTGGATGGCTGGCTTATTTTGGCATTTTCTTCAAAAATGTCTGTGGGAGGTTTATCACCTGAGCTTGGTGATGATGAGGTGGCGAAGTTAAGGTGGGGGTTATGGTTATGATTACCCTAATCATAATTCTCGAAGGTTTGGAGGGTTAAATTTTGCTTAATCAAAAACCCCTAATCTTGTGTTCTTGGTGAATAGTGCATGGTTTGATCTGGATTAGGATTTAAACATGGTGTTAGGCGCCATATTTAGTTAACTAAATTAATTAGTTAAAAATCTGGTGAGTGGGTTATGACATGGCAAAAGGGAGAGGTGTGATTGGCTAGTGGGATTTGCTGGGTGAGGTGGGAGGCTGTGGTTGGTTAAGGTAACTTCTTATGTCTGCCAAGTTTATCCCCTCACTTCTTTCCTTCCTTTCATTTCAGTAACAACACCAAACCCTTTGTTAACAACTTTTTTTCACACTTTTGGACTTTTGCCACAAAAATTTTTCCAAAAGTTTATCAAGGGTATTTCTTGTAATTTCATGATATTTGAAGGGCTGTTTTGGCATTTTCTTCAAACTTTATGGTGTTGACTTGTATTTTTGACTTCTTGGAGGACTAATAATGACAAGTCTTCAAATTTGAGGGACCATTCTTGCCAATTCTTCAAAGTGGAGGGCCCTTTTTATAAATTTGACAAACTTTAAGGACCAAACTTGTAATTATAAATATACAAGGGTTTAAAGTATCAATTCTTCAATATTGGAGGACCCTTCTTGTACAATCTTCAATCCTTCAAGGGTTATTCTTGGAAAATCACCATTAGGGCTTGGTTCATCGTGCGGCTTCCTTTCCCGTGTTTGTCTTTGCTTGTTTCTTGTGATCTTTTGTCATTTTCTCAATATCCGTACCTGAAATATACATGTAACAAACACAAGCATATATTTGGCATATTTCATGATATTTAATGCATTTTAAGCCCATTTTGGACGATGAGACTATGTATAAAAGCAGTCTCAACACTCCCCCATACTAAACCATTACCGTGCCCTCACGCAATGCTAGAATAAAGTATCGTAGCACCTCCAAAAGTCATTTTATGCCCTTTTATTGAATGATAAACTAGCTACACTACTTTTATTAGTACTACTTGTGTTTTATACATAATGTATGATTTTCATCGCAAAATAGGACGTTTAGGTTCATAGAACAAGAACACGTGAATGCTTCGTTAGAAATAATTCCTTCGTCCTCGATTTTCACCCCAATTCCATGCCAAGCGTGCAGGGAGATCATTGTCATTATAAGTTAGTAATACTAACACTACTCATATGCCCTAATCACGTACTTATCTTCCCAGTTTCCTAGGTGGTATCTCTTATATTTTATTTTGTCTTGAATGTTCACGAGGATACATTTTTTACTTATGCGATGATAGAGATTTAGGTCTAAAAATAGAGTCATAATGGTGTAACCAAGACCATCGAATTAATAACCGCCCCTAATAGACAACGATGTCAAAAAATTAAGTCAACAAGAAGGATCCATAAACACAGTTTTATAACGGTTTTGAACATGAGACTTATTACCAAGACTTTTATACGCCCCCTAACGGATGGGCCTTATTATCATAGGTTTACCTCCATCTTTTATTCAACTTTGCCATGAAGCTTTTATTATGACTTCGGTCTTGCCTTGTGATGAGACTACTTTTATACATAGTCTCATTGTCCAAAAAGGGCTTTAAATGCATAAAATATCATGAAAATACCCCAATATATGCTTGTGTTTGTTGCTTGTGTATTTTAGGTACGGATATTGAGAAAATAACAAAAGATCACAAAGAACATGCAAAAACGAACAGGGGAAACGAAGCCGCACAATGAACCGGACCCAAGTGATGATTTTCCAAGAATAAACCTTGAAGATTTGAAGATTATACAAGAAGGGTACTCCGATATTGAAGAATTGACACTTTATACCCTTGTATCCTCATAATTACAAGATTGGTCCCTAAAGTTTGTCAAAATTGTAAAAAGGACCCTCCACTTTGAAGAATTTGAAAGTTTAGTCCCTCATCAAATCTAAATTGTCAATATTGGTCCTCCTTATATTCAAACATACCATGAAGACCTTCAAAGTTCAAAAACGTGCAAGATCAGTCCTTCAAATATCAAAGAAATGCAAAACTAGTCCTTGTGAAAAGTTTTATGACCAAAATAGAAGTTTTGAAACTTCATTAACAAAGGAAATGGGCGTGTTGCATGTTTTGACTGAAATGACAAGAGAAAGGGAGAAGAAGGACTAAATTGGGCAGACAAGTATACTTACCTTAACCACTCATGTGTTGACACCTCACCCCACTCACAAAACCCACCAATCATATCCCTCCCAGCTTCCATGTCACCATCCCACTCACCATTTTTTAAACTAATCTATTTAATTAGTTAAAAACGGCGCTAAACACCCTTTTAAACCTGTTACAAGATCAAACCCATTGTTCTTCATGTTCAGATAAAAATTAGGGATTCACTAACCATAATGAATTATGCCCTAATCTTATCCAGATTTATGATTAAGGCCACCCTTAACATAACCCAACTCTTAAACCCCCATCACCATCAACTCACATGTATCACTACCCTTCCCCTGCCCCACTTTTCACCTCCAAACAAAACCATGCAGCAAATCAACGCCCCAAGGCCTTGCTTATTTTCTAAGCATGTATTGGACGTCTAAGATCACTTCTATCCCTCTGGCATCTCAACAAAACGCCAAGAAGTCCAAATTCAGTCAACATATATTCAAAAATCCAAGGGCATTTTTGGGACATCACTACACTAGGGTTTATGTTTTTATCAGCTTCTAGTAGCATGTACACCCTCTATATAAAGGGTTTAGGACCTTTCCTTTACTCTTGTTCTCAGTTTTACTTTGTCAAGCCTTGTAAAGCCATTTTTCTGAAATTAATAGAATTGTGGTATTGTGTTGTGATTGAAACTGAGTTCCATTGATTATTATTATGTTAAGTAGTTGTATTGTCACGTTTTTGTACTTAAACAAAACCTTGAACAAGTCCAAGATAGCCTATAAGCCTTTGAGTCCTTTTGTTCTTGACTGAGTTCAAGAATTTGGCATGTGCTTGGGTGAGGATTGTTCATTGAGGTGTTTCTTTAAGTAACATAAGTCACAAATCAACTAGCTTGAGCAATACTAGAGTTTGGTTATACGTTTTTATAACAAAAATCAGTCAAGTGGTTTGCTAAGTACTTTTGGTTCAACAGCTTGTAGATTGAACTTAAGGGTGATCATAGCCTCCTAATCTTGGTTGATTAAGGGGTGGTGAGGCCTTAAGGAAAGGTAAAAAGCTTGTGAGAGCCTAAGTGTTGCAAAGACTTGACCCTTTGTCACCTTGATTTATCTGATTTGTGCTAACCTAGGCTCAAGCCCTTGGCTAGTCCTGTTTGTTGTTCTTAGCAAGGGGAAGCTGGTGCTTGTTCTTGCTAGCACCTCACCTCTTTGATTCCAAGGTGTGGATGTACATCTTGGAGGTTTGTATTCTCAATTTTCATCTTTCTGATTAAATAATTGATATTTATGTGATTTTGTGATTTTGTTGATATAAGTGTGTTTTTATGCCTGAAAATTGGTTCTTGATTCACTTGTGATATGTTATGATGCTAAACTGGGCTTGAATCAACCTTGAGAAGACTTTTTCTTTGTTAAAATTGAGTTTAAAAAGTTAAAAGGGTGTTTGGGATTGACTGATTGTTCAAGTTTGCGTTATTTTGAGTTGGAATTGTGGTATTGTTTGAGTGTGTATCTGTTATAAAGGCTATTGTGTTCTGATATATGCAAGTTTTGTGCCTTGAAACACTTAATCAAACATTTGGCTATAAAATCTTGAAAAGTTGTTGATTTGCTCTGAAATCTTGTGCACACCTAGTTTTCATGTTAACCTAGGGCTAACAAGTGTTTAATCATTGTTAATTCAACATATGTGATAGATATGAGGCCTTGAATTTGGATTTTGTGCCAAGTAGATCAGCAAACTTTGTTCTTGTGTTCTTCATTGTTCATCAGTAACTACATGTGCTTAGATCTTGTTCATTTGTTGGATTTGTTGCATGAAATGTGTTAATCTGTGTTACTATAAGTTGTTTTGAGCTTGTGTATGCATTTGTTGGCTTGTGGTTAGCTTTTAATAGTTTAAAAGTAGCTTATAGTCATCAGACCTGCTTATCACTTGTCTGGAACACATCTGGGTAAAGATTGAATTAACTGCACTGATTAGCTGGGTGATTTTGTGATAATTTTCTTGTTATTGACTCCTTGTGATTCACTGATCACAAGGGTGCCTTGTTTGTCCAAAGATACCAAGTAAAACTCTCTAAAAAGCCAAGTCAAAAAGTCAAGGCAGTGGGAACTCCTTTCCCCTGTTTCTAGCCACTACTAGTTATAATTTGTGTTCAGCTTATTAATAAGTCATTCTGGCGTATTCCAATGTGCAACAACTTATTTTTTGTAATATGTCTTAATATTTTGAGCTTATAAGTGATTCTGGAAGTTTACAGCTTTTGGTTTTAAGTTTTTACTAGAAAACGACTATTTTGTCTTTTTCAAAATTAGCTTATTCCTTATTTCAGCTTATTGAGTGTGCTTATTGAAAATCTTTTTGTTGATTAAGCTTAGTTAAGCCATTTGTGACTTATTTCAACTTGAATCAGCTCTTGAAATAGTCTAGAACTAAAAAACGACTATTTTGTCGTTTTGTGAAGAGGGCTTTGGCTTATTTTAGGCTCATTCCTTGAGCTTATTTCAAGTTTCTTTTTTGCAAATAACTTAATTAGGTCAAGAGAAGGACGTGGGTAAAATCTTAGCTTATGGCATCAGCTTATAGCTTAATGGGCCAAAAAGCCCATTAAGAATAAGCTGTTTTGAAAAAAGCTAGCTTAAGCTCATTTTCAGCTTTTGGGCCTTTGGAAAATTGTGTTTAAAATCAAATTTTAAGCTTGACTGGAGCTTTTGGGCCATTTCTGAGGACTTTTTCTTATTGGGCCCAATATTAAGCCCATTAAGGATCTGTTTGGGTATTTGGCCCATTTGAAGGCCCAATAGGGGCATTTTTGGTATTTCAAGTTCATTTTCTGTTTAATTAGGTTAAAATAAACTAGTTTGCAAGTTTTTAGAAATGTTTATAAATTTTGGATTTTTAATATTATTTTATTATTAAAAATTGAAATTTAGGTTTTTCAAGTTTTTATTTTTTTCTTAGGTTAAATACATCAAGTTACGAATTTTACACTTTTTAGAATATTTTAATTGTCATTAGATTAATTTTTATAATTATTTTAGTTTTTAATAGTTTTTAAATAGTTTTATTTAATTTTAAAATTTCAAAAAAATATTTTTAAATTAAGTTAGGTTATTTTAGAGGTTTACAATTAAAAAAAATCTCATTTTGGGCTTTTTGTTAATTAAATTGATTTTTTGGGCTTTAATTAGCATTAAAAAATTATATTTAATTAAATAAAATGTTTGGGTGATTTTTGATTTTTTGTAAACTCTATTTGCATTATTTAGGATTTATTGCAATTTTCTAGGAATTTTTCTGGTAAAATTTTAATTTTGCCACATTTTACGGTTTTACGTGTATGATTTTATCGACTTAGTTTAATCCGTCATCGTAACCGTCACTCTTTTCTTATCTCATTTCTCTTTTCTTTTCTCATAATCATAATCACATCATTAATCATCTCTCTACACAACACACAAGCCTCCTTGAGAATAATCCACACAAAGGGTCATAACTTGTGGTTTTCCTAAATCACTTGTTAATACTTACCCTAATTTGCCCTCTTTTCCTAAAGAGTGGTAAAAACCGCTACATCACCTTGCCTTTTATTTAACCTCGCCATGAGGTGTTTATTATGGCCAAAGACGTATATCCTCACGCTAAAAGCGAATTTTGGATCTTTAAAGCTTCAAAGATTAAGGCATAATTCACTTTCAATTTCGCATAGATTTTTCGACCTTGTGAGCTTCAAATTGTTTGCTTGATTTAGGTGAGCACTTGAAATATTATTATTAGGTGAAGCTTTTGATTATTCGGGTTGCCAATACTTCAAAACCGTGACGCTGGAGATACCTTAATGTCTTCCCAAATTAATTACATGGAAGCTACTAGAAAAGACTAGAAACCAACAATCAAGACTAAACCGCTAAGCCAATACTTATTAAGCAAAATATATTTACAAGCGAAGGGAGAATAAGCAAACAACGAGAACACATGAGTTTTTGAAAGAATACGAGTACTCTACGTTTAGCATAGTAACTTATAATTAACTCTATCATTTATCGTCCTCATTTAAGAGACTTAGCCTACTATAAGGTTAAGGAATCGAAGCTAAGTGCTCAACACGCACGGTCAAGTCAAAAATTACTCTTATTCTCGCCATCGGAAAATCTACATTCGTGTCTTCAAACACTTATAAAACATGAGAAAATTTTTAAAATTTGGCCATTTTTAGCCTTATTTTGCAACAAAAGGATAAACAAAAAGATAAACTTCGGAAAGCGTGAAGGTTTGGCAAGGCAAGTATCTATTCACCCCACCATACTAAAGTTAAACATTGACCTCAATGTTTCGAGTCTAAGGGTTGGAAACCCCTATACTAGAGACGTAGTCGAATGCTTAATCTAGCATGAAAAGGGTGTAACCGTTAAATTTAAATCCGTTTATGAAGTGTGCTATAAACCTAAGGTTAGAACATATAAGGATATATCATGTGTGGATATTGAGAAATTATTCAAAGCAAACGATCGAGTGCTCCCATAAAACGAACATGAGAGGCTCCAATCGTGAAGATCATGATCATCTAAAAACCACATATCACAAACAACCACGGAACAAAGGTTGGAAGTACACAAATCCCCTCACGTTACTACATTAGAAAGCGATAATATGTACATGGGATAAGCATGGGACTCCCCCACGAGGCACCTCGTTTTTTATTACCGAGTCATGAGCTCGACTCGATCCCCTCAATACTAATTCTCATTGGGGAAGGTGACTTGGTCGAGGTAGTTCAAGGATGGAACTTCCCAGCTAAAGTAGTGATTCAATCTATGTCCATTCACCTTGAAATTGGGGCCATCATTTTGAGCTAGCTCCATGGTCCCATAAGAAAAAAATTTGGGTAACGGTGAATGGACCGGACCAACGGGATTTCAACTTGCCGGTAAAGATTTTCAAACGTGAGTTAAAAAGCAACACTTGATCTCCAATGTTAAAAACCCGGTTTTTAATTTTTGAGTCATGAAACTTTTTAGTTTTTCTTTATAAATCAATGAATTTTCATAAGCAATATCCCTCAATTCATCCAATTCATTTAATTGCATTTTCCGGTATTTTCCCGCGGTCTCAATATCATCATTACAATGCTTAAGGGCCCAATAAGCTTTCTGTTTGAGTTCAATAGGCAAATGACAATTCTTCCCATACACAAGCTTATAAGGAGTGCACCCGATGGGCGTCTTGTGAGCGGTCCGAAAGGCCCATAAAGCATCGTCCAACTTATCCGACCACGATTGTCGGTTTTCTCCAATCGATCTCTCCAAGATCCTCTTCAACGCTTGGTTTGAAACCTCGACTTACCCACTCGTTTGTGGGTGTTAAGCCGTAAAAAGCCGATGTGTAACCCCATATTTCCTTAGGACCCTTTCGAATTGGTCGTTACAAAAATGGGTTCCACGATAGCTTATGATCACACGAGGGGTTCCAAACCGAGAAAACAAGCTTTTCAAAAACTTGACTACCAAACGAGCATCGTTCGTAGGCAAAGCCTTAGCTTCCACCCACTTGGATAGGTAGTCAACGGCGACAAGGATGTACTCATTACCACGAGATGATGGGAACGACCCCATAAAATCAATTCCCCAAAAGTCAAAGATCTCACACACTTGGATGATGTTTTATGGCATTCTATCGTTTTGTAAGGCTTTTCCTTGTCGTTGGCATGAGTCACACGACTTCACAAGTGCGTGTGCATCTCGGTAAGTAGTAGGCCAAAAGAAACCGGCATCAAAGACCTTATTCGCCGTGAGGTTAGCACCGTGGTGACCACCCGTGGGTCCCCCGTGACAAGCTCTAAGGATGTTAGAAGCTTCGGTACCAAATACACAACGTCGAATGATTTGATACGCACAAGTCCGAAAGAGGTAAGGGTCATTCCAAAAGTAGAACTTGACGTCACGAAAAAATTTTTGTTTTTGTTGAGTCATCATACCCTTGATGATGAAGTTCCCCGCATGGTAATTTGCGATGTCCGCAAACCATGGGGTAGATGAATCAATCTTAGAATTCACTACACCAAGTGTCTCGAAAGGAAATGTTTCGGTGATTTTCCTTTGGCTCGTAAACACTTTGGTGAGGATCTTCCAAACGAGAAAGATGATCGGCCGCTAGATTCTCGGATCCTTTTTTGTCAAGGATTTCGACATCAAATTCTTGTAGGAGGAGAATCCAACAAAGTAATCTCGGCTTTGCATCTTGTTTAGCCATGAGATACTTGATAGCTGAATGATTCGTAAACACTATGCATCCAGTCAAGACGAGGTAAGGTCGGAATTTCTCAAATGCATACACCACGACAAGGAATTACTTTTCCGTTGTAGTGTACTTACGTTGAGCCTCGATGATCGTCTTGCTAGCATAGTGAATAGGCAAGAAGTTCTTTTCATGACCTTTCCCCAAAACGGCCCCAATAGCGTAATCACTAACATCGCACATGAGCTCAAAGGGGAGGTTCCAATTGGGAGCAACAAGAATGGGAGCTTCGGTAAGTTTCCTCTTAAGGATTTCAAAGGCTCTTACACAATCTTCGTTAAAGACAAAAGGAGCATCTTTTTCGAGGAGATGTGTAATAGGTCGAGAAATCTTTGAAAAATCCATGATGAATCGACAATAAAAGCCCGCGTGGCCTAGGAAACTCCTAACTCCCTCGACGGCTTTGGGATGAGGTAATTTGGCGATGACGTCTACCTTAGCTTTATCTACCTCAATCCCCACTTTCGAAACCTTGTGCCCTAAGACGATTCCTTCCTTAACCATGAAATGACATTTTTCCCAATTAAGCACAAGGTTGGTTTCCTCACAATGTTTCAACATTCTCTCAAGATTTGACAAACACGAAGTGAACGAACAACCAAACATGGAAAAATCATCCATAGACTTCCATCGTTTTCTCAATCATATCATGAAAAATAGCCATCATGTACCTTTAAAAGGTTCCCGGTGCATTACAAAGTCCGAATGGCATTCTACGATAGGCAAACGTTCCATCTGGACAGGTAAACGTAGTTTTTTCTTGATCACGAGGATCGATGGGGATTTAGAAGTAACCGGAAAAACCATCTAAAAGCAAAAGAAATCGTTTCATGCAATACGCTCCAACATTTGATCCATGAAGGGCAAGGGAAAATGGTCTTTACGAGTTGATACAAGGGTTTTGACACCCCGTATAAAAATTAATTCGTTTAAGTATGTCTCTTCGAATTGAAAAATGAGTTTAATGTGTGACTCAATCGTTCTTTGGTGAAACAAATAGTTGTTTCGTTGTAGTAATTAAATGTGCAAGACAATTAAAGTAAATGACGGTAAATAAATCTAAGTCTAACTTAAAGTAAAGGGTGCAAGTATTTAAATAGGTGACGAAAAATTAAAAGGCACTAAAAGTAAATAACGCAAACTTAAATCTATCTAAGGCGAATTTAAAACGCAACTAAAACTTAAAACTAAGGCAATGCTAAAGAAATCTAAGGCAAGTAATCTTAAAGTGCGATTAAGTAAAAAGGCGGGAAAATAAAGCTTGAAAACTGAATTAAAATAAAAACAATTAAATTTGCAATTAAATAAAAACTGAATTAAATTCGCAAAATAAAAAGAAATGAATTCGCAATTGTAAAAAAAACAAAGATTTCGCAATACAAAATAAGTACAAATTCGCAACCTTGAAATCTTTACACAATTTCGCAATGATTGCGAAATTGTGTATTAATTCCGCAACTCGACCACAATTCCGCAATTAAGAAGATCAATTTCGCAATAATGCGAAATCAAAGATTTCGCAATTCCAGAGAAAGGATCAAATTCGCAATCCCAAAAGCAAAGATTTCGTAATAGTTGCGAAATCAATGATTTCGCAATGCAGAAGAGAATACAATTTCGCAATTAAAGGAAAACGAATATTTCGCAATCAGACCAAGAATTCGCAATTCACAAGGGATTCAATTTCGCAATTAAGGAGAATTGCAAAATCGAATCAGATTACCCTAAAAACTAGGATCACGAACAATGACGATTTTAAACAACTTTTTGGCAACTTTTCCAATAAGCCAAGAAAAACTCCAATAAGCTATCAATAAGCTAAGGAGAAGATCAAAACTTATAAAAACATCAAAGTAAACCCACGAAAATTAAAAGATCAAGACTTTATGTAAAAACTAGATGAAAAAGGTTTAGATTGAAAACTTTAAATCAACACAAACAAAGATTAAGAAAAAGAGGATGAACAAGAAGATTAAAAGCTTAAAGATTAAAGAACAAAATTAAAACACTTACTTGGAATTTAAAGAAATTAAAGTGCAAAACATGTATTTAAAATGACAAGTAATTGAAAGTGCATAAAATAAAGTGGAAGAACTAATGTGTCAAATTAGCCAACAAAATGAAAAGTGATTAAGACTAATCTATATATAGGGGAGGATTAGGAAGCTTCCTCCCCTCCTTCATTTCTTCTTAATTGCATCTTTAAGTCCCTCCTTCTTAATCTCTTTGTTAATTGCACCATTAGTCCTTAAGCCTTTAAATCTTCTTTAATCTTGGACTTTAATGACTTATGGCTCGGGATTTCTTTAAACTTGAGTTCTTCGGCTTTAAGTAAACTTCCGTCTTTTGACTTTTTCTTCGATAAATCTTCAGAATTTGTCATGGACTTTCGTTCTTTTTGCACTCTTGACTTTTCGACTTCATCTTTCATCTTTTTCTTCAAGAAAAGCCCGTAAATGCCGTGTTTTCTCTAATTTTCACAATTTCGTCCTAAATCACAACAAAAACACAAACCACGCTTAATTCCGACATAAAAGACATAAAATACACGTTTTGGCTCGGTTATTATTGTAATTAAGTGGTAAAAAGGATGGGTGTTTACACACCTATCAAATCCCCTACACTTGACCATTGCAATGTCCTCATGCAATGCATTAGTTACAAAGCACGTTTACATTTTTCATTACAATCAATCCACGTTGGCCTTTATTAAAGAGATAGAAAACTATAAACATTCAAAATAAAGAAAACAAAGAAATCAAAAACATACCTTGGGTTTTGGGAATGTTGTGAATGATCATCATCCTCAAGTTTTCGCTTTCTCCAAACCAAGCTTAAAAACGAGATCATTGTTATTATAAGTTAGTAGACTAACACGAACTCATGTGGGCCAATTACTCACTTAGACTCCCTTATTCCTAAGTGTATCTCTTATATTTTATTTTTGTCTTGAATGATCACGAGGATGCATTGTTGACTTATTTCGATAGTTATTTAGTCCGAAAATAAAGTGAACGATTTAATCAATAGTTAGCTAAAGGACAAAATCTTTTAAAAATTCTTCTCGGGACCTCATAAAGTTCATATCTTGGCATAACTCGCTTCGCGATTTGAGACCTTTCTCGGACCGATATTTGGCAGCGACTACATACTTCAAACGTTGAGAGACGTTCATGAAATTATGGTCTTCTCTTCATAATGGAATTTATTCGCTTGAAGTTTTGAGAGATTCATACTTGGACCACGACTTCTTCATTTTTCTCCAATCTTTATTTTGGACTTTGATATACAACGATCCGCCTCCTTTTATGACTTGGATCTATTTATCCTCATACCTTGTTAGGGTCTTTTCGGATACACTTCTCCATGACTTTTGGGGAGTTTTTGCTTTTCGTCGTGTGTCTCGATCCTTCATATTGATTTTCGATAAATGATTCTTCACATCACTTTGGATCTTTAGCAACAAAATAATAGCCCTCATGCCTTGTTAGGGCCTTTTCGGACTCGCCAATCTTCGCATCCCGCTTCAATAAGTTATGCCTTGGCTATGAACTCTAATCCATATCGAGCAACTTTTAAACAATCTTGGGCTAGAAGCTAAGTAACTTTTCAAATCGTACAACCTTATTTATTGCAGATAAATTTATTAGCAAGCGATGGGAGAATAGGCTTATAATTAACTAACATAAATTCACGAAAGAATACCAAACTTATAATTGACTCTATCATCTCTCGTTCTCCACAGTTTAAAATCTCAAGGAATGAGACTCGCGGATGCTTAGCCTATTAAGTCAAAGTTTTGGGTTTTCGAGTCGCCTATAGGATCTTGCAAAATCTTAGACTTTTTCAAGTTTAGAATTCGCGTTTTAAAGTTCCCTTGATAAACGACTCTCTAGGATCAATTATAGGAACTTGCGAAAAGTTCTTGTTCTTAACCCGTGAGAGTTAAGACTTTCGCATTTTATAGTTCCCTATATAAAAGCCTAGCAAAACTTGACTTAAACACGCTAAGGATACTAGCTAGAGTAAACTTAGATAAGTAAACTCGGGTTGAGTCAAAAGACTCACAACGTTTGAATATTAAAACCACTTTATTAAAGATTTATTCTAGCAAAGAAAGAAAATAACTATACAAAGGGAAAAACTAATAGGCCAAAATAGATCAAAAATTTTGAAAAATGTCGAAAAATTGATTTTCCGGTTAAAATGAGGACAAATAAAAGGAAAAGACCACTTAACTTCGATAGAAGTCCCCCTACACTTAAGATAAACATTGTTCTCAATGTTTAAGCATGTGGGAGTAAACCCCCTACACTTAGGACATTGTGCACTTTGTTTAAATCTTGCTAAGGAAAGGACAACTAAAGTGATTCCTATTTTAATATTGAGAAAATATAAAATAGTGAATCGAAAAGAGTTTAGGATAGAACCGGGAAGAAGTGGAACACGGAATCACGGGTCGTCAAGAATCATCAAGAGTGGATCATTGAAACGCGAATCCCTGATTAAGAAGTGAGGAGAGGAAAGCAAACCAACGGGTCTCCCCTACACTTAGGATAAAGAAAGATAAAAGATAGATACATGGGTTGCCTCCCAAGAAGCGCTTGATTTTTGATTACCGAGTCGTGAGCCTGACTCGACCTTGATCATCATAGGAAGAAGCATAAAATATATCCACCAGGATCAAAGACATAGTTTTCGTCCATCAAGTAGCAGAAGCTTAAGGCGAACAAGGCAAGCCAAAGAAGAATAGGCAAGGTTCCCTTAAGCAGCGATGGAGCACGGTGGGAGCAAGTATGGTGAGCTGCAAGCATGTCTTCAATAGTTCCAAAGATTTTTCCTTTTATTTCATCAGGTGGATACTGAGATGGCTGCAAAATATCGATACCAGGGTCGAACACCTTTTCCTTTAGGGGAAAATAGCACTCAGGCTCAGCAGAATGTGAAGAAGATCCGCGAAGAAGCACAACCTCGTCCTCAGAAGGGGGACAAAGAGGTGTTAAATCATATGTGCTGCGGATATTGGTGTCGACCGGTTTCTTCTCCTTTGAAAGAATGGTCTTCAAATCCAAAGTAGGATCAAGACGATAATCTTCAAAATCAAAAGGAGGTGCATCACTCTCATGAGGGAAGTAAGTGTTGAGAAACGTAGAGAAATCTTCCTCAAATGAGTAATCGTCCAAAGTAGGATCGCGTGATGGCGGAGGATCTTCATCGTGAGAAGAATCGCTCGAAAGAGTATCAGCCTCATCGAAATCATCATACGTGGGCAGATCGGGATACTCAGAAGTACAATCATCAAAATCATCCAAATCTGAGCTAGAATCATCATCATAAGCATCAAAGATCGGTGGAGAATCATAAATGGGAGAAGCGTCCAAATTGGGTAGAGAATCATCCACATCATCTTGAAAAAGTAGATTATCAATGGAAGACTCGAATAGAGGATTGTTGTAGACAACAAAGTCATCAAGAACATTAATCATATTCACTGATTCTCGGCCTCCAAAGGATTTGCTTGTAAGCTTCCCCATTTTGAACACTTGTGCATCATCCCCGACTCTTAAGATTAACTCACCTTCGGCAACATCAACTAAAGCTCGTCCGGTTCTCAAGAAAGGCCGACCAAGTATTTAAGAAATACGAGGGTCCATTTCATAATCAACAACGACAAAATCGATCGGGAAAGTAAATGTGCCAACTTTAATGAACACGTCTTCGGCTATACCAACGGGGTAAGCGAGAGTGCGATTTGCAAGTTCCAGAGTCATCTTTGTTGGAGTGAGGTCGGGCAATGATAGTGTTTTCCAAACACTCAAAGGCATCAAATTAATACTAGCCCCGAGATCAGCAAGGGCAGTAAATTCTTCAGTTTTGTTGAACACGCAAGGCAACACAAAACGACCGGGATCTCCAAGTTTTTCCGGAAGTTCTTTAAGAATAACTGCATAACAGTTTTCATTTAAGCGTGTGTTGGCGAGTTCAATAAGCTTCTCCTTCTTGTTAAGCAATTCCTTAAATGCTTTCACAAATTTGGGCATGTGGACAAGTGCTTCAAGAAAGCTAATGTTGAAGTTCATCTGAGAGATCATCTTCACATAGCGTGACACTTCAGAGTCATCCTTGGTTAGCATTTTGGTCTTGCCTAAACGAGAGGGATAAGGGATATTGGGTTTGGGTGGTGAAGGTGTAGGTGTAGCAGGTGAAGGTTGAGATGTTGAAGGTTCCTTCCGAGGTATATCGTCATGATGAAGCGGAGACGGTAATGGTGCACTAATACTAGGTGTAGGAGGAGTAGGGATAAATGGTGGTGGAGGAGGTGTAGATGATGGTGGTGGGATAGGTGGTCCTACTATGGTGACTCCACTACGAGTAGTAATAGCACTCACATTAGCTCGCGGATTGGTGACGGTGTTTGAAGGTAGAGAACTTGAAGTAGAAGGTTGAGCTGCGGGCAAGAAACTAGCCAGCATATTCTTTATATCATTTGTTTGAGTGCTGTAGGAGGATTGAATAGTATCTCGAAGCTCGGATCTAATGTCATTCCCTTGCTTGGTGATATCTCCTTTCAGATTGATAATTTGGCTCTGTAGATTCTTGATTTGCTCACCTTAGGTTCTCATGATGGCTTCAACATCGTGGTTAATGGGTGGGGTTTGTTGGGCGGGTGGGTGATAAGGATTAGAAGCTCTTGGTGGGATTTGGTTGCTTCTAGTGTAGTTGTTGGCGGGGTTTTGGTTTTGAGGAGAAAAACCGGGCGAAAGGTAGTTGTTTGACCGGTAGCTCAGCAAATTTCTATCCCCTTGTCGAGCTTGGTAATTTTCAGGTGAATAATTACCATAAGCTGCATACACATTTTCCGGATTTCCTTGAGTTGAAGGACACGGTGTATGAGTGTGGACCGCCGCATGTTTCACAAGGGGTAGCAACAGCTTTAACTTGTTGTTGTTGGTTTGAAGCCAAGAGTTGCATACTTCTGCTCATTTCGGTCAACACGCGTGTGAGTTCGGTCATATCAGGGTTTGCTGAAGTGGAGGAAACATTGACTCTCGTGTTGTTCCTTGAAGAAGCAGAGGAATCCCAGTTTTTGTGGTGAGTATTCATGTTCTCTATTAGCTCTCTACACTCCTCGGGTCTCCTTTTCATGAATGTGCCACCGGCGGCTGCATTAATCATATCCCGATCATGAAAAGTCAAACCGTTGTAGAAAGTATCTATTAAGGTCACAGGGAGCATGTTGTGGTTTGGACATCTATCGACCAGGACATTATATCTCTCCCTAGCATCAAAAAGAGACTCATCAGGATCTTGCATGAAACCGCTGATTTATTGCGAAGGCGCGTGACCATGGATGGTGGAAAGTAGCGCGACAAAAAGCGTTGAGTCATGTCATCCCAAGTGAGAATTGAATTCTTCAGGAGACGATCAAACCATTTCTCGGCATGATGTGATAAAGTACGTGGGAAGAGTTGTAGGCGAAGTTCATCCATTGTGGCACCGGCGCACTTCATGCTTTGGGTGATTGTAATGAACTTGTCGAGGTGTTTGTTGGCATCATCATCAGGCATTCCTCAAAAAGGATTTGTTTGCACTTGCTGAATCATGTGGTGCTTCAACGAAAACTCAGGAGCGTTGATTTGTATCGGCGCAATCGGTCCTCCTCGTCCAAACATGGTTGGTTGACAAAGCTCCTCCATGGTCCGAAGATCGGGCTGTGGAAGAACATTGTTGTTATTGTTGAGGTGCGGTGGATTATTGTTGTTGTTAACACCTGACATACTTAAATCTTCTTGAGTCTCGGGCTCTTGATAATTAGAAGATCTAGTACGCATACACCTGAAAATGCAAAAGAAAAAGAAACCAAACACAAAACAATATATATACACAATAAAGATAAAATCTTTTTGGATTTTTGAAATTTTTAATTTTTAATTATTTTTATCAATTTTTTAATTTTTTATGGTTTTTTTGAATTTTTTATGCAAGGAAAATAACGCTCACAAGTGAACGGATCCCAAAAAAGCAACGCGTCTCTCACAGAAAACCGTTAATCTTCACGAAAAGAGCCGGCAGCGGTGCCATTTGATACAAGGGTTTTGACACCCCGTATAATAATTAATTCGTTTAAGTATGTCTCTTCGAATTGAAAAATGAGTTTAATGTGTGACTCAATCGTTCTTTGGTGAAACAAATAGTTGTGTCGTTGTAGTAATTAAATGTGCAAGACAATTAAAGTAAATGACGGTAAATAAATCTAAGTCTAACTTAAAGTAAAGGGTGCAAGTATTTAAATACGTGACGAAAAATTAAAAGGCACTAAAAGTAAATAACGCAAACTTAAATCTATCTAAGGCGAATTTAAAACGCAACTAAAACTTAAAACTAAGGCAATGCTAAATAAATCTAAGGCAAGTAATCTTAAAGTGCGATTAAGTAAAAAGGCGGGAAAATAAAGCTTGAAAATTGAATTTAAATAAAAACAATAAAATTTGCAATTAAATAAAAACTGAATTAAATTCGCAAAATAAAAAGAAATGAATTCGCAATTGTAAAAAAAAAAAAATTTCGCATACAAAATAAGTACAAATTCGCAACCTTGAAATCTTTACACGATTTCGCAATGATTGCGAAATTGTGTATTAATTCCGCAACTCGACCACAATTCCGCAATTAAGAAGATCAATTTCGCAATAATGCGAAATCAAAGATTTCGCAATTCCAGAGAAAGGATCAAATTCGCAATCCCAAAAGCAAAGATTTCGCAATAGTTGCGAAATCAATGATTTCGCAATGCAGAAGAGAATACAATTTCGCAATTAAAGGAAAACGAAGATTTCGCAATCAGACCAAGAATTCACAATTCACAAGGGATTCAATTTCGCAATTAAGGAGAATTGCGAAATCGAATCAGATTACCCTAAAAACTAGGATCACGAACAATGACGATTTTAAACAACTTTTTGGCAACTTTTCAAGGACAATAAGCCAAGAAAAACTCCAATAAGCTATCAATAAGCTAAGGAGAAGATCAAAACTTATAAAAACATCAAAGTAAACCCACGAAAATTAAAAGATCAAGACTTTATGTAAAACTAGATGAAAAAGGTTTAGATTGAAAACTTTAAATCAACACAAACAAAGATTAAGAAAAAGAGGATGAATAAGAAGATTAAAAGCTTAAAGATTAAAGAACAAAATTAGAACACTTACTTGGAATTTAAAGAAATTAAAGTGCAAAACATGTATTTAAAATGACAAGTAATTAAAAGTGCATAAAATAAAGTGGAAGAACTAATGTGTCAAATTAGCCAACAAAATGAAAAGTGATTAAGATTAATCTATATATAGGGGAGGATTAGGAAGCTTCCTCCCCTCCTTCATTTCTTATTAATTGCATCTTTAAGTCCCTCCTTCTTAATCTCTTTGTTAATTGCACCATTAGTCCTTAAGCCTTTAAATCTTCTTTAATCTTGGACTTTAATGACTTATGGCTCGGGATTTCTTTAAACTTGAGTTCTTCGGCTTTAAGTAAACTTCCGTCTTTTGACTTTTTCTTCGATAAATCTTCAGAATTTGTCTTGGACTTCCGTTCTTTTTGCACTCTTGACTTTTCGACTTCATCTTTCATCTTTTTCTTCAATAAAAGCCCGTAAATGCCGTGTTTTCTCTACTTTTCACAATTTTGTCCTAAATCACAACAAAAACACAAACCACGCATAATTCCGACATAAAAGACATAAAATACACGTTTTGGCGCGGTTATTATTGTAATTAAGTGGTAAAAAGGATGGGTGTTTACACACCTATCACGAGTGGTGTCATTCAACTTAAGATAGTCGATGCACACCCTCCAACCGGTCACGAGTCGAGATGGAATTAACTCGTTGGCATCGTTTGGCACAACGGTCATTCCTCCCTTCTTAGGGACACAATGAATAGGACTCACCCAAGGGCTATCGAAAATAGGGTAAATCATTCCCGCGTCAAGGAGTTTAAGGACTTCCTTTTTGATGACGTCGTGAATTTTGGGGTTCACCCTTCTTTGGCATTGGATTGTGGGTTTGTAGTCCTCCTCCATTAAGATTTTGTGGGTACAAAATTTGGGATCAATCCCCTTAATGTCGGATAATTTCCACGTAATTGCCCCTTTTTGATCCTTTAGAACATCGACAAGTGCGGGTTTTTCATCATTCGAAAGATCTTTCGCAATAATAGCCGACAACTTGTCGTCCTCCTCCAAAAATACATATTTAAGATGAGGAGGTAAATCTTTCAACTCGAGGATTGGTGGTTCCTCAATCGAAGATTTGAGCTCGATACTCATAACCTCCTCGGGTGGAGGAAATGGGAAATCGTTAAGAAAATCCTTGATAATCAAGAAGTCCTCATCGTTGTCGAGGTCTTCGTCACAAGTACGTGGAACATCAAATTATTCCAACGTAAAACCACCACCTTCAAATGGAGTGAAGGATGGTGTCGAATTATCAAGAATGGGATCAAGCATAGTGGGATTGCCACTATTTTCATCGTCACCAAAACCTAAAACTTATTGTGAAAATTCCTCGCAAACAACATCGATCATATCAACGAGGTTTATGGTCGCGACGGAATAAACATGAGAAATTGGAGAATTTCTAGTTGCGTTTGTAACAAGTTCCTCGTCGTTGAAACGTAAGGTGATCTTTCTAGCATGCACATCAATCAATGCCATAGACGTATCTAAAAACGAACGACCTAAAACTAGAGGAACTTGAGGATCCGTGGGAATTTCGACAACGATAAAGTCTACTGGATAATAGAACTTTCCCACTTTCACAAAAACTGCTTCGGCCAATCCACATGCGGGAATCGTGGAATGATCGACCAATCCGATAGACATTAGTGAATGAGTAAGATTAGGAAGATTGAGCGACTTGAAGATTGCAAGTGGCATTAAGTTAATACTAGCACCAAGATCGGCCAAGGCATAGCATTCTTCCATATCTTGGATAGCACATGGAATCAAGAATTTACCGGGATCACCGACTTTTTGAGGTACGCGGTTAAGATAAACCGATGAACAACTAGACAATTGTTGTAATTTCTCCTTGTTGTTTAACATTGTAAAACCCGCATGCTTTTACCATGAACAATACACTTAGGATCGTACGTACAGGATTAAAACTTTCCTTTTATAACACGAACACGTATCATGAATATTAATTACAAGAATTACGTACGTGTTATTACACGATAAGTATTAAATATGTGCTAGTACACAATAATTATTAACAATAATAATTATAATCACGAACATAAAATCATGAACACGGAATCACGAATAGATAATTATATACTTACATAATTATTAATACGATGATTGTCGTTACGTACAAGTAATATTAATAACATGAATAATTTATAATTACGTAACACGTAAACACGAATACTTAACACGATTATTATTATTACTACGTATATTAAATTACACGACAAGTAATTACGTACGTAATGTTCACTTTTAACACATATAAAAATAACTATGAGAATTCACGACATTTCAATATACGATTACGCGCGTCTTTTAACAAGACGCGAATCTTTATAAAATATATAAGGGCTGTTGTTGGGCTATTTGGGCAAGGGAGAAAAGACAAGCATGGGCTCTAGGCCCATTTGGGCTTAAATCGGCTTAAAATGAAAAGGGACGGGGCATACATTTTTTTAGACAAAATCCTATGAAACCCTAGACACAAAAAGAAACAGCCGTATGTTTTCTCCCTTTGTATTCCTTGCTGCCGTCGACCAACACCATGGGAACCAAGAAAAACATGGCAACTAATCCAAGAGATCAAGGTTGTTAGTGTCCTAAACCCTAGTCACGAATTAAGGTAACCATTAACTCATTTTATTTTTCTTTTCTTTGATTTAATCGATCACAAATCCAAGATGGGTTATCTAAAACATGTATATAATAAGCTAAATAAGGGGGGGGGGGGGTCGTTTTTGGTGTTGCTGCGTCCATATGGCGCACAAACCGAGAGTCGAGAGACTCTCGGTGGGCGTTTTTCTTCTTCATCCACAACCCCTGCTGTCAGCAGGGGTGCGTTTGGCTTAACAGTGGGGTTCAACAAGGCAGCAGGGGGTGTTTGGGTTTGGTCTAGGAGTGGGAACCCATGGCTGGTAGGTTTAGCCTGTCAGTGGGAGTCTTAAACTAGCAGGGGGAACACAAAACTGCCAGGGGGAAAACTGGCAGTTAAGGGTGTGTTTGGTTTTGAGTTTATAAACAGTAAGGGGTGTTTGGCTGTCAGTTTAAGAAACGATTTAAGGGGCTGTTTGGTTCGGCTTATTTATAAACACAACACGGTTTTCACGGGTTTTCACGGGGTTAATAAATATGGTTCACGACATGTTTTTAAACACGGTCGGTACATGAATTTTCTTTACAAGGTTAATATATTTACAAGCTATTTTATTTTTACAAAGATTAAATTAAATTAATTAAAAACATGAACATGATTAATTTAATTACATGACTTAGGTTATTAATTTTATCATAAAGTCATGAATTTTTAACCTAAGTACTTTTTATTATTTAATTTAGACTATAGTAATTAATTAATTATTAAACATGACTTATTATTAATTAATTATCATGACTTAGGTTATATTATTAATAGTTAATAATACATGTTTTAACCTAAGTATTTTACCTTTATTTAATTAAAATCATGTTATATTTAATTAAATACTTTTAACCTATAGTTTATTTAATTTACGTGTAATAATTAATAAACTATACTTTATAATCACATGACTTAGAATAATAGTCAGAAAACACTAAGCTTATATTATTAGCTTATTTAACCAGCTTATATCTATTTATGGAAACTTTCTATTTTTAGAAACTTATTTATTTAAGGCAGCTAATCTATTTATGGAAACTTTCTATTTTTAGAAACTTATCTATTTTAAGCAGTAATTCTATTTTTGGAAACTTTCAGTTTTTGGAAACTTTCTATTTTTGGTAACTTTCTATTTTTGGAAACTTTCTATTTTAGAAAACCTGCTATTTTAGAAAGTTACTTATTATTACACAACAAGTATAATAATACATGAAATACAAGTAATACTTAATCAGAATAGATAGAACATAAGATAAACACAGTATAAAGCTTAAAACAATAATACATGACATGAACGTATAAAACAAGCTAAAACATGATATAAAACCAGTTACGTATTTAGTAATCAGATACTTATACACATATGTATTTATGTAGCATTAGTGATACCGAAGTAGGACTCTCTTCCGTTCGTCTTCTTCGTTCACTGGACATGACGTACGGATTCCCGTCCTTTCAGTATGGACATTCTTTCCTTATTAGGATTTCTCGTATGCAGCCAACTGTTTTCCCATAGTATAAATTATATGTTTGATTACTTATGTTTAAATAGAATACCTAAAGCCATATACATGCATGACCAGTTTCACCTAGTTATGGAGGTACCATAACCATAACACTAGAGGCACTGGTGTTATGACTTCCCCACGGCGGAGTGATTTCTCGTGGCGTCCCTTCAGCTTTTAGCCATATTATTATATTTATCATATGGGGCGTATGGGTGCATCCTAGTTACATGTTTTCAGCAGATTACTTAGTGTGAATGTGGTGTGTGCCTTGCATCCTTCACAAGGAGCTCATCCCTCCTACCCAAAAATCAGTATATTAAATTAGAGGCAGCCCCTCTAATTTGCATTATGAGGTCACCCCTCCAAGTATTCATGCACGTTGATATTTCATGACCTATATTGGCTAAATGGTAAACATGTTAAACAATTTTTATAAGATAAAGATAAGGCTTTTCAAACTATAAAACAAGTTTTACTAAGATATAACCAGGTTTTCCAGGACATATACATTTCCGCTGCTATATGTTGTTCATGCTTATATTATTCATTTCATGCTTGTATATCCGTGCACTGAGCGTTATGCTCAGCCGTTACTTTCCTTTCCATGTCCCAAAACGGCAGGTACCCAAGGACTGACTCGAGCATTTGGAGGACGTGCATAGGATGGAAGCTGCCATAGACTTGTTTTCCTTTTGCCTTCATATATTAATGCTTGTGTAGTCTTTGTTCATTTCATTTACTTTATTTATGTTTGGGGATTATGTTTGGGAACCAATGTTTGATTCTGGTTTTCCCTATGGTCATGTATGTTTACTACATATTACCTTGCATGTTTTGATGACACGCCATAATTATGCGTGACATTCCATTTATCAAAATGGGGTGTTACAATTATGGTATCAGAGACAAGGCTTCGACCTGTAGGCTCTAAACACTCGACCTGTGACTAGTGGGTAGTCACCAGGAGCTTCCTAAGCCAACGTTTGTTATTCCACGTATTGATGTTTTTAGCGCATTCTTGTTTTAACCATGATGTTTTCAGCACCTTGAGGTTTTAACCTTGATGTTTTTTATCGATATTGTTTTATTAATATAGATGGACAACCGTCATTCATATTTAGTTATGTGTCATGGTTTCATGCATGACGTTCCTCGTGAGCTGTGACTATGTGGACTGAACCTCAGTAGTTCATAATTAGTCACATAAATATTTTTCTGATAAGTTTTGATAGATGAGTTTCATTTATTTATGTTTCATGTATCATTGTTGCAGGGATTATGACTAAGTAATTGTAAAACCCGCATGCTTTTACCATGAATAGTACCCTTAAGATCGTAAACTTTCCTATTATAGCATGATTACGATTACGTGTTAGGATTTTATGTATTACGTATGTGTTAAAACACGATAAGTATTTACTATGCACGAGCACGTAATAATTATTTGACAATAATTAATCACGAACATGCGATCATGGAATCATGAACGTAATTAAATCACGAACTATTATTAATTACGTATATATATTTATTACGAGCGTAAATGAATATATTAGGTCACGGTAATTATTTAACGAGAACACATAAAACGCGAACACAAATAATCACGAACGAGTAACTAAACATCGAGACACGGAAAACGGTACGGGTACCCCATGTGGGGCCCCTACCCGCGACAACAAGGGAGAAATGGGCCAAGCCCATTTCAATTTTCACTAAAGGTGGTTAAGGGGAAAAACACTACTCATATTTTTCTTTACAAAGAATTTTACAGAAACCTAAAACTTCTCATCCCCCTTCTTTTTCTCTTTTTGGCCGCCACCCTCAAACACACCAAAGGGGTGTGATTTGATCTTTGATCTTGGAATTATTGCTAGTGTTCGTGTTTGTTCATCGTTCTTTAGATCCACGCATTCAGTAAATCCTTTAACCCTTTTTCTTTTGATTTAATCTTTTAAATAATAAAGAACATGATATGTTTTTCTTAAAAACATAATTAAATCATAGATCTAACATGAAATTGGTTTTGGTATAAATCAAAAAGGGATGTCTAAGGGGTGTTTGTTCTTGGCCGCAGCCTAAACCGAACCCGTGAGGGTCTCGGTTTGGCCATTTGACCACCACCGAGACCATATGGTCCCGGTTGGTTGGTGTGGGTCCCACGACAGCATCAAGACAAGGGTGACCGCGATTTGGTCCGGGGTATGGTGTCGATTTCATGTCCGGTTCATGGTTCTTAGTCAAGATCCGGTTCACGGTGTATGTTTAGATTTTTATTTTTATGATCTTATGTTAAATTTAAATTAATAACATGACTTAGGTTATTTTAATTATTAAAATCATGAAATTATTAACCTAAGTATTTTTATATTTTAGACTTATAATTAATTAATTATTTAAAAACCATGGTTATAATTAATTAATTAACATGACTTAGGTTATATTATTAATAAATAATAATACATGTTTTGACCTAAGTATTTAACTTTATTTAGGTAAAAACATGTTATACTTTAATTAAATATTTTAACCTATAGTTTATTTTAATTACATGAAATAATTAATAAACTATACATTATATCATATGACTTAGGAAATAATCATGAAAACACTTAGGCTTATATACTTAGCTTAGTTAACCAGCTTATTTCTAATTATGGAAACTTTCTATTTTTAGAAACTTAATTAAATAAGGCAGCTAATCTATTTATGGAAACGTTCTATTTTTAGAAACTTATTTATTTCAGGCAGCTAATCTATTAATGAAAACTTATTTAATTAAGGCAGCTAATCTATTTATGGAAACTTTCTATTTTTAGAATCTTATCTATTTTAAGCAGTAATTCTATTTTTGGAAACTTTCTATTTTTGGAAACTTTCTATTTTTGGAAACTTTCTTTTTTTGGAAACTTTCTATTTTTGGAAACTTTCTATTTTTGGTAACTTTCTATTTTTGGAAACTTTCTATTTTAGGAAACCTGCTATTTTTGGAAAGTTACTTATTATTAGACAGTAAGTATAATAATACATGAAATACCAGAAATACTTAATCAGAGAAAACAGAATATAGGATAAACACAGTTTAAGGCTTAAAACAGTAAAACATGATAAGAACATATAAAATAAGCTAAGACATGACATAAAACCAGTTACGTATTTAGTAAGCAGATACTTATTCATGTATGTATTTATGTAGCATTAGTGATACGGAAGTAGGATTCCTCTCAGTTCGTCTTCTTCGTTCACTGGACATAAGGTACGGATTCCCGTCCTTTCAGTATGGACATTCTTTCCTTATTAGGATTTCCCGTATGCAGCCAAATGTTTTCCCGTAGTATAAGTATGTGTTTGAATTGCTTATGTTTAATTTAGAATACCTATAGCCATATACATGCATGACCATTTTCACCTAGTTATGGAGGTACCATAACCATAACATTAGAGGCACTGATGATTATGACTTCACCACGGCGGAGTGATTGCTCGTGGCGTCCCTTCAGCTTTTGGCCATATTATTATATTTATCATGTGGGGCGTATGGGTGCATCCTAGTTACATGTTTTCAGTCAGGATTTCATGGTGAATGTGGTGTGTGCCTTGCATCCTTCACAAGGAGCTGATCCCTCCTACCCAAAAACCAGTATTTTAAATTAGAGGCAACTCCTCTAATTTGCATGATGAGGTCACCCCTCCAAGTATTCATGCATGGTGGATTTTCATGACTTATATTGGCTAATGGTAAAATATGATAAACAGTTTTTACAAGATAAACATAAGGCTTTTCAAACTATAAAATCAGTTTTATCAAGACTTAACCAGATTACTCGGGACTTAGTTTCTTCCGCTGTTATATGTTATATGCTTATCCTATTCATGCTTTATTGTACATCCATGCACTGAGCGTATTGCTCAGCCGTTTTCCTTTTCTATGTTCCCAAAACGGCAGGTACTCAGGGACGCTCGTAGACTTTAAGAGTATGTGCATATGGATTGGAAGCTTTCTAGCCTTTCCTTACTTTATGCATTTCCATTCTTTTGATACATTGCTACGGACATTGTTTAGTCCTTTCCTTTACTATACTTATGTTTGTGTGTGATGAGCTTTACATTTGGACTACCAATGTTTGATTCCGGTATTTTCCTTCTATGGTCATGTAATGTTTAGACATTTTTCCTTGTATGCTTTGATGACACGCCATAATTACATGTGACATTTCCATTATCAAAATGGGGTGTTACATTTATGGTATTAGAGACAAGGCTTCGACCTGTAGGCTCTAAAATATGACCTGTGATTAGTGGGTAGTCACTACGGTCTTCCTAGAACTGACAGTTGTTTTCATGCATTCATCATTTTTAAGCATACATATATGTGTCATTGTCGTAGATTTATGACTAAGTAATGGTTGGTACAGGACTGGCCCTAATTAGTCGCATGTGTTTTATCGAAACTTTTAAATTTGGGACCGACCCATAGGCGTTCCCTCGCCATGTCTTTTGTTTTAGGTGAACTGACCCTAGGCGTTCACTCTTGAGCATACAAAAGTTTTCCTAAAACTGCATCATGCATTCATACACAAAAGATTTTCTTGCATAAAATTTTTCTCTTGAAACTTTGGTATAAATTTTTTTCATGTATATATACATTTTATGTTTTGATCTGTTTATTCATATGTTTTATGTTATACTGTCAGATGGTTCTCACATGCGAACAAGAACAACTCAATGCTGCAATTCAAGCTGCTATGCAAGCTTTGCTTCCTCAACTGAGGAATGACATCAGGGCTGAAGTTCAAGCTGCCAACAATCAGTAGCATAATCAGGCACCTCCTCCTCCTCCTCCAGTGACATTAGCAGTATGGCTGGAGAGATTCAATAAGCTCCGCCCTCGAGCTTTTGAGAAGACAGATAGCCCCAGTGATGCTGAAAGCTGGTTGGCTCATATCGAGACGATTTTCAATGCTATGGGCTGTGACCCCGCATACAAGGCGAGGTTGGCATGTTATCGGTTCGAAGGCGATGTGCTTAATTGGTGGTTAGCATTGATGCAGTCTAAAGGTGGTGACGAGTGGGTTGCTGGTTTGACTTGGGCTCAATTCAAGGATAGGATGATGGAGCAGTTCTTTCCCAAGGCTGAGCAGGACAAGCTCAAGAGAGAGTACCATGGGATCCGACAGAGAGCTGGGGAGAATAGCAACGAGTTTATGCAGCGCTTTCTTCGCTTAGCTGGTTTCCTTGGTCGGCTGCAGGTACTCCTGAAGAGCAGTCACACCACTTTAGGTGGGCTCTTCGCACATCGGTCGCGAACAATCTGGTATGTGCTATGTTCAACACTGTAGCACAAGTGGCCGATGCAGCACGTAAGCTGGAGATGCTGCAGGAGAGAGATGAGTTCGGGGAAGCTGAGAAATCCGACAAGAGGTAAACATTCGTATTCAAGCGGTGATCAATCCGTATACTTTCCATATATGTCAATTATTCATCTCTTTAAATGTATCTTCTAGGTAGAAAACTGGGGACCGGTCTCAGCCGGCTACTCAGCAGCAGCCTCATCAGCCCAAGGGAAACTGTCAGACTAACGACCGTTCTGCTACGGATAGGCGTGGTGGTAATGATAATTACCGCAACAATGTTGGACACTCCAACAGCAGCAGGTCCTCATACTTACGCGTTTCCTTATGATTTCATGTTATAACTCATATTCTGACACACTGGTAAAACTTCTACCAGGAACCACGGAAACGGTAGGGACCAGAACCAGAGAGGTTCACAACCTAGCCGTCCAGCTATTATTGGTATTCAATCTTACGATTATCCGCATTGTCCTTTGTACCCAATTATCATGTCTTATGTAAAATGTTTTATTAGGTTCCCAGCCAGCCAGAGCACCTGCTGGAGGATTTACTCATCCTCTTTGCTCTACTTGCCACCATAGGCACCCAGGGCCATGTCGCCGTAATACTGACGCGTGCTTCAAGTGTGGTCTTCCTGGCCATATCATGAAGGATTGCCGTAAGGGCGAGATGGAGGGTACATCGGGACATGCTGATACCAAGACGCCTCATACTACCGGCCGTGTCTACACGACATCTCGAGACCAGGCCAACAAGTCTACAGGTACCATCACTGGAATCTTGTATATGTATGGTCAAGCTGCATGTGTTCTTTTCGATACGGGTGCTACTCACTCGGTTATTTCTACTGCTTATGCTAAGAACATTAGGATGCTCCCCATGCCACTAGAAAATAGGCTTACTATTTCCACGCCTTTGAGGGACTCTGTATTAATCACTCATGTATACAAGAGTCTTCCCCTAGAATTTGACGATAAGGTTCGACCTGTTGACGTACTTCCGCTGGACATGAATGACTTCGACATGATTTTGGGCATGGATTGGCTATCCAAGCATCATGCTACCATAGATTGCCATTCATATCGAGTTATCTTCGGTGATGTTAATGCACCAGAGTACATTCATAACGGGTTTATACCCGGACGGTCTGTACAAGTCATATCTACCCTGCAAGCGCGTGCACTACTGTCACATGGCTGCGAGGGTTATCTAGCTACGGTTCACGACATGGATGCTGAATCCCCATCAATTCAGGATCAACCTATAGTGTCGGAATTCCAAGATGTCTTTCCAGCAGAACTTCCGGGCATACCACCTGCACGAGAAGTGGAATTCAGTATCGAGCTTATTCCAGGAGCTGAACCAATCTCCAAGGCTCCTTATAGCATGGCTCCCATAGAGCTGAAGGAGCTAAAGGATCAACTACAAGAACTTCTTGAACGAGGTTTCATTCGACCGAGCGCATCTCTATGGGGCACACCGGTCTTGTTTGTTAAAAAGAAGGACGACAGTATGCGTCTTTGCATAGACTATCGCGAGCTCAACAAGATTACTATCCGGAATAGATATCCACTGCCACGTATAGACGATCTGTTTGACCAACTCCAAGGGGCCAAACACTTCTCCAAGATTGATCTTAGGTCAGGCTATCATCAGCTACGGGTCAAGGAGCAGGACATCGCTAAGACTGCCTTTCGTACCCACTATGGCCACTACGAGTTTGTAGTTATGCCATTTGGCCTGACAAATGCTCCAGCAGTGTTCATGGATTTGATGAACAGAATCTTCCATGAATTTCTGGACAAGTTCGTCATTGTCTTCATCGATGACATCCTGATTTTCTCAAAGCCCAAGGAGGAACACGAAGACCATCTTCGTACAGTACTACAGATTCTTCGCCAGAAGAAGCTGTATGCTAAATTCTCCAAGTGTGAGTTCTGGTTAGACAAGGTGGCATTCTTAGGTGACATTGTATCAGCAGAAGGAATCACTATGGATCCAGCGAAGGTTGAGGCCATTACTAAGTGGCCAAGGCCGACATCAGCGACGGAAGTCCGCAGTTTCTTAGGCTTAGCTGGCTATTACCGTAGGTTCGTGGAGAACTTTTCTCGCTTAGCACTACCATTGACCAAACTGATGTGGAAAGGGGAGAAATTCGTCTGGACTGAAGAACGCGAGAAGAGCTTTGAAGACCTGAAGCAGAAGCTAGTATCTGCACCTATTCTTACTCTCCCATCTGGTACGGGTGGATTTCAAATCTACAGCGATGCATCGGGGAAGGGACTTGGCTGTGTTCTCATGCAACATGGGAAAGTGATCGCATACGCTTCACGGCAGCTTAAGCCTTATGAAGAAAATTACCCCACGCATGACTTGGAACTTGCAGCAGTCGTGTTTGCATTGAAGATATAGAGGCACTATTTATATGGAGAATCATGTGACATTTTCACGGACCACAAGAGCGTGAAGTATATCTTCACTCAACGTGAATTGAACATGAGGTAGAGGAGATGGTTAGAGCTGTTGAAGGATTATGACATTAATCTACAGTATCATCCCGGAAAGGCAAATGTAGTAGCAGATGCTCTAAGCAGGAAGTCTGGAATGATCAAGAGCATTAAAATCGAAGAGGAAATCATAAGAGACTTGGAGCGACTAGACATCGAGATTATGGTACGTGGACAACACGGTTACTAGGCTAATCTTAGAGTAGAACCCGAGTTACTCTCTAAGATCAAGGAAGCTCAGAGGGATGACGGAGAAATCTGGGCGATAGTACAAAATTTGGAGAAACAGACAGAATTCAGAGTAGATGCAGATGGTATCGTATGGTAGGGCACGAGACTTTATGTTCCTGATAACCAAGAACTCTGGGAAGCCTTGTTAGCTGAAGCTCATAGCTCCCCATTCTCTATACATCTTGGTTCGACTAATATGTACCATGACATCAAGCAGTACTTTTGGTGGAGTGGTATGAAACAGGATGTGGCCACTTACGTCTCCAAATGTCTTACCTGCCAGCAGGTTAAGATCGAGCATCAACGATCTGGCGGTCTCCTTCAACCGTTAGATATTCCAGAGTAGAAGTGGGAAAAATCACCATGGATTTTGTTACTGGTCTTCTGCCTACCAAGAGGAAGCACGATGCAATTTGGGTTATCGTTGATCGACTTACCAAATCAGTTCATTTCTTACCGATCCGCAAGGAAGATCTGGTAAGTAAACTCGCCGATACGTACACAAGAGAGATCATGAGACTCCACGGTGCACCATCCAGTATCGTCTCAGACAGAGATCCTCGATTCACTTCGCGCTTTTGGAAGAGTATGCAGAAAGCTTGGGGTACACAACTTAAGCTTAGCACGGCTTTTCACCCTCAAACGGACGGAAAGTCGGAGCGAACCATTCAGACATTGGAAGATATGTTGAGGTCATGTGCGTTGGAATGGACGGGTGATTGAGACAATTATATCTGTTGGTGGAGTTTGCATACAACAACAGCTGGCACGCAAGTATCAAGTGTGCTCCTTTCGAGATGTTGTATGGCAGAAAGTGTTGCGCCCCAATCTGCTGGGATCAGGTTGGTGAGCGAACACTTGAAGGACCAGAAATCATAGAGATGACCAATGAAAAGATCACAGTAGCTAAGCAGAAAATTCAGGAAGCACGGTCACGTCAGAAAAGTTACGCCGATAAGCATCGTAGGGACATACATTTTAACGTAGGAGATCACGTCTTCCTTAAGGTTTCGCCGACACGTGGTGTTAGACGCTTCGGGATTAAAGGGAAGCTCAGTCCTCGTTTCATCGGACCGTTTGATATCATTAAACGAGTCGGGGAAGTATCTTACCGATTGGCGTTACCTCCGCAGCTTTCGCATGTGCACAATGTGTTTCATGTGTCCTTACTCAGAGGGTACCAATATCATCCCCTTCACATGGTTCAGTATCTACTGGAACAGATACGTGAAGATCTCACTTTAATAGAAGAACCCAAACGAGTTCTTGACAGACAAGAACGAGTCATGAGAAGGAAGACGATTCCATTCGTCAAAATCCTATGGAGGGATCATACCGAGCGGGAAGCCACTTGGGAAACAGAGGGGTCTATCCGGGCTTCTTACCCTCATTTCATATTTTGAATTCGGGTATGTTCTTATTTTCCAGTTTACCTTATCTATAATTCGGGGACGAGTTATTCTTTTTAGGGGGGAAGGGTTGTAAAACTCGCATGCTTTTACCATGAATAGTACCCTTAAGATCGTGCATACTAGATTAAAACTATCCTATTATAGCATGATTACGTTTACGTGTTAGGATTTTACGTATTATGTACGTGTTAGAACACGATAAGTATTTACTACGCACGAGCACGTAATAATTATTTGACAATAATTAATCACGAACATGCGATCATGGAATCATGAACGTAATTAAATCACGAACTATTATTAATTACGTATATATATTTATTACGAGCGTAAATAAATATATTAGGTCACGGTAATTATCTAACGAGAACACATAAAACGCGAACACAAATAATCACGAACGAGTAACTAAACATCGAGACACGGAAAACGGTACGGGTACCCCATGTGGGGCCCCTACCCGCGGCAACAAGGGAGAAATGGGCCAAGCCCATTTCAATTTTCACTAAAGGGGGTTAAGGGGAAAAACACTACTCATATTTTTCTTTACAGAGAATTTTACAGAAACCTAAAACTTCTCCTCCTCCTTCTTTTTCACTTTTTGGCCGCCACCCTCAAACACACCAAAGGGGTGTGATTTGATCTTTGATCTTGGAATTATTGCTAGTGTTCGTGTTTGTTCATCGTTCTTTAGATCCATGCATTCGGTAAATCCTTTAACCCTTTTTCTTTTGATTTAATCTTTTAAATAATAAAGAACATGATATGTTTTTCTTAAAAACATAATTAAATCATAGATCTAACATGAAATTGGTTTTGGTATAAATCAAAAAGGGATGTCTAAGGGGTGTTTGTTCTTGGCCGCAGCCTAAACCAAACCCGAGAGGGTCTCGGTTTGGCCATTTGACCACCACCGAGACCATATGGTCCCGGTTGGTTGGTGTGGGTCCCACGTCAGCATCAAGACAAGGGTGACCCCGATTTGGTTCGGGGTACGATGTCGATTTCATGTCCGGTTCATTGTTCTTAGTCAAGATCCGGTTCACGGTGTATGTTTAGATTTTTATTTTTATGATCTTATGTTAAAATTAAATTAATAACATGACATGATTAATTTAATAACATGACTTAGGTTATTTTAATTATTAAAATCATGAAATTATTAACCTTATTAGTTTTATATTTTAGACTTATAATTAATTAATTATTTAAAAACCATGGTTATAATTAATTAATTAACATGACTTAGGTTATATTATTAATAAATAATAATACATGTTTTAACCTAAGTATTTAACTTTATTTAAATAAAAACATGTTATACTTTAATTAAATATTTTAACGTATAGTTTATTTTAATTACATGAAATAATTAATAAACTATACATTATATCATATGACTTAGGAAATAATCATGAAAACACTTAGGCTTATATAATTAGCTTAGTTAACCAGCTTATTTCTAATTATGGAAACTTTCTATTTTTAGAAACTTAATTAAATAAGGCAGCTAATCTGTTTATGGAAACGTTCTATTTTTAGAAACTTATTTATTTCAGGCAGCTAATCTATTTATGGAAACTTATTTAATTAAGGCAGCTAATCTATTTATGGAAACATTCTATTTTTAGAAACTTATCTATTTTAAGTAGTAATTCTATTTTTGGAAACTTTCTATTTTTGGAAACTTTCTGTTTTTGGAAACTTTCTTTTTTTGGAAACTTTCTATTTTTGGAAACTTTCTATTTTTGGAAACTTTTTATTTTTGGAAACTTTCTATTTTTGGAAACTTTCTATTTTAGGAAACCTGCTATTTTTGGAAAGTTACTTATTATTACACAGTAAGTATAATAATACATGAAATACCAGAAATACTTAATCAGAGTAAACAGAATATAGGATAAACACAGTTTAAGGCTTAAAACAGTAAAACATGATAAGAACATATAAAATAAGCTAAGACATGACATAAAACCAGTTACGTATTTAGTAAGCAGATACTTATTCATGTATGTATTTATGTAGCATTAGTGATATGGAGGCAGGATTCCTCTCAGTTCGTCTTCTTCGTTCACTGGACATAAGGTACGTGATAGGTGTGTAAACACCCATCCTTTTTACCACTTAATTACAATAATAACCGAGCCAAAACGTGTATTTTATGTCTTTTATGTCGGAATTATGCGTGGTTTGTGTTTTTGTTGTGATGTAGGATGAAAAGGTGAAAAGTGGAGAAAATACGGGCATTTACGGGCTTTTATTGAAGAAAAAGATGAAAGACGAAGTCAAGAAGTCAAGAGTGCAAAAAGAACGGAAGTCCAAGACCAATTCTGAAGATTTATCGAAGAAAAAGTCAAAAGACGGAAGTTTACTTAAAGCCGAAGAACTCAAGTCTAATTTATTAAAGAACTAAAAGACGAGTTCAAACAAATCCTGAGCCAAAAGTCATTAAAGTCCATGATTAAAGAAGATTTAAAGGCTTAAGGACTAATGGTGCAATTAACAAAGAGATTAAGACGGAAGGACTAAGCATGCAATTAAGGAGAAAGGAAAGAGGGGAGGAAGCTTCCTAAGCATTCCTTAATCCTCCCCTATATATAGATTAGATCTTAATCATTTTCATTTTTGTTGGCTAATAGTGACAATTAGTTCTTCCACTTTTAATTACCTTGTCATTTAATTACTTGTCAAATTTAAATACTTGTCTTGCACCTTAATTACCATTTAATTTCAAGTAAGTTTTTCTTTTAATTCTTGTCAATCTTTATCTTTATTGTTCATCTCTCATTCTACCTTTCTTAATCTTTGATTTTTATTGTTATGTTCATGTTCATGTTCTTATGTTCTTATTTTGATCAAAGTGGGTTTTGATTATCTTGATTAGTTTTGTTAGTTTTGTTGTTTTTGATTGATTGTTTATCATTATTAGATGTTTATTTGTTAGTTTGATTTAATCTTGTGGTTTATTTGCTTTAGTTTTGTTAGATTCGAGTGATTTTGTTTTCCTAGTTCTTCGTGATTTGTTTATGTATTTCCCAGGATTCTGATCTCCCAGCAATATTCCGAGTAAGCCAAAATATTCCGCATAGGGTTGGTTATTCCGAATAGCCAGGTATTCCGCATAGGGTTGGTTATTCCGAATAGGAAGTTATTCCGAGTAAGGGCATTATTCCGCATAGGGGTAATATTCCGAATAACAACTTTATTCCGGATAGGGTTGGTTATTCCAAATAGCCAGAATATTCCGAATAGGGCTAGTATTTCGAATAGGCTTAGTATTCCGAATAGGGATACATTCCGAATAGGGATTTATTCCGAATAGAGCTGATTTTTAGGTTTCTTCAATTCTAGTTTTTAATTTTCTGCTTTTAATTTAGAGCTTTATTTTTCCCGCCTTTTTCCTTACTCGCACTTTAAGTTTGATTGCCTTAGATTTATTTCAGCCTTGCCTTAGTTTAAGTTTAAGTTTTAGTTGCGTTTTATGTTTACCTTAGTTAGATTTAAGTTTGTGTTATTTACATTTAATGCCCTTTAATTTTAGTCACACTTTTAAATACTTGCACCATTTATTTTAAATTAGAGTTAGATTTACTTTAAAGTCATTTACTTTAATTGTCTTGCACATTTTAATATACTACAACGACACAATTTTTGTTTCACCAAAGAACGACTGAGTCGCACACTAAACTCCTTTTTCAATTCGAAGAGACATACTTAAACGAATCTTTTTACCTGGCCAAAAGCCTAGTATTAAAATGGCGCCGCTGCCGGCTCTTTTCGTAAAGATTAACGGTTTTCTGTGAGAGACGCGTTGCTTTTTGGGATCCGTTCATTCGTGAGCGTTATTGTCTTGCCTTAAAAAAAGATTCAAAAAAAAAATCAAAAAAAAACCATAAAAATTAAAAATTGATAAAAATCCATAAAAAATAAAAATTTTAAAAATCCAAAAAAGATTTTATCTTTATTGTGTATATATATTGTCTTTGCGTTTGGTATTGTTTTCTTTTGTCTTTGTAGGTGTATGCGTACTAGATCTTCTAATTATCAAGAGCCCGAGACTCGAGAAGATTTAAGTATGTCAGGTGTTAACAACAACAATAATCCACCGCACCTCAATAATAACAACAATGTTCTTCCACAGCCCGATCTTCGGACAATGGAGGAGCTTTGTCAACCTACCATGTTTGGACGAGGAGGACCGATTGCGCCGATGCAAATCACGGCTCCAGAGTTTTCGTTGAAGCACCACATGATTCAGCAAGTGCAAACAAATCCTTTCCGTGGATTGCCTGATGATGATGCCAACAAACACCTCGACAAGTTCATTACTATCACCCAAAGCATGAAATTGCCTGGTGCCACAATGGATGTTCTTCGCCTACAACGCTTTCCACATACTTTATCACATCATGCCGAGAAATGGTTTGATCGTCTCCCGAAGAATTCTATTCACACTTGGGATGACATGACTCAACGCTTTTTGTCGCGCTACTTTCCACCATCCATAGTCACGAGCCTTCGCAATCAAATCAGCGGTTTCATGCAAGAACCCGATGAATCTCTTTTTGATGCTTGGGAAAGATATAATGTCTTGATTTATCGTTGTCCAAACCACAACATGCTTCCCGTCACATTGATTGACACTTTCTACAACGGTTTGACTTTTCGAGATCGTGATACGATTAATGCAGCCGCCGGTGGCACATTCATGAAAAGGAGACCCGAGGAGTGTAGAGAGCTAATTGAGAACATGACTACTCACCACAAAAACTGGGATTCCTCTGCTTTTTCAAGGAACAACCCGAGAGTCAATGTCTCTTCTACTTCATCAAATCCTGATATGACCGAACTCACCCGCATGATGACTGAAATGAGCAAAAGTATCTTGCTTCTCGCTTCAAACCAACAACAACAAGTTAAAGCGGTTGCACCTTCTTGTGAAACATGCGGCGGTCCACACTCATACACCGATTATCCTTCTACTAAAGGAAATCCGGAAAATGTGTATGCAGCTTATGGTAATTATTCACCGGAAAATTACCAAGCTCGACCTCAAGGGGATAGAAATTTGCTGAGTTACCGATCAAACAACTACCTTTCACCCGGTTTTTCTCCTCAAAACCAAAACCCCGCCAACAACTACAATAGAAGCAACCAAATCCCACCAAGAGCTTCTAATCCTTATCACCCACCCGCTCAACAAGCCCTACCCATTAATCTCGATGTTGAAGCCATGATGAGAACCCAAGGTGAGCAAATCAAGAATCTTCAGAGCCAAATTATCAATCTTAAAGGAGATATCATAAAGCAAGGAAATGAGATTAGATCAGAGCTTAGAGATAATATCCAATCCTCCTTCAGCAATCAAACAAATGATTTGAAGAATATGCTTGCTAGTTTCTTGCCCACCGCTCAACCTTCTACTTTGAGTTCTCTACCTTCTAACACCGTCACCAATCCGCGAGCAAATGTGAGTGCTATTACTACTCGTAGTGGAATTACCATTGTCGATCCACCGACCCCGCCCCCATCATCTACACCTCCTCCACCACCATTTATCCCTACTCCTCCTACACCTAGTATTAGTGCACCATTACAGTCTCCGCCTCGTCATGACGATGTTCCTAGGAAGGACCCTTCAACATCTCAACCTTTACCTGCTACGCCTTCACCTTCACCACCCAAACCTAATATCCATATCCTTCTCGCTTAGGCAAGACCAAAATGATAACCAAGGATGACTCTCAAGTGTCGAGCTATGTGAAGATGATCTCTCAAATGAACTTCAATATTAGCTTTCTCGAAGCACTTGTCCACATGCCGAAATTTGTCAAAGCATTCAAGGAATTGCTTAACAAGAAGGAAAAGTTGCTTGAGCTCGCCAACACACGCTTAAATGAAAACTACTCTGCAGTTATTCATAAAGAACTTCCGGAAAAGCTTGGAGATCCCGGTCGTTTTGTGTTGCCTTGCGTTTTCAACAAAACTGAAGAATTTACTGCCCTTGCTGATCTCGGGGCCAGTATAAATCTTATGCCTTTAAGTGTTTGGAAAACACTATCATTACCCGACCTCACTCCAATAAAGATGACTCTTGAACTTGCAAATCGCACTCTCGCTTACCCCGTTGGTATAGCCGAAGATGTGTTCATTAAAGTTGGCACATTTACTTTCCCGGTCGACTTTGTCATTGTTGATTATGAAATGGACCCTCGTATTCCTTTAATACTTGGTCGGCCATTCTTGAGAACCGGACGAGCTTTAGTTGATGTGGCCGAAGGAGAGTTAATCTTAAGAGTCGGGAATGATTCACAAGTTTTCAAAATGGGGAAGCTTATAGGCAAATCCTTTGGACGAGAATCAGTGAATATGATTAATGTGCTCGATGATTTTGTCATCTACAACAATCCGCTATTCGACTCTTGCATTGATAATCCACTTTTTCAAGATGATGTGGATGATTCTCTATCCAATTTGGAACCTTCTCCCATTTATGATTCTCCACCGACCTTTGATGCTTATGATGATAATTCTAGCTCAGATTCGGATGATTTTGATGATTGTACTTCCGAGTATCCCGAGATGCCCACTTTCGATGATTTCGATGAGGCAGATACTCTTTCGAGTGATTCTTCACATGATGAAGATCCTCTGCCATCACTCGATCCTACTTTGGATGATTACTCATTTGAGGAAGACTTTTCAACTTTTCTAAATACCTACTTCCCTCATGAGAGTGATGCTCCTCCTTATGACTTTGAAGATTATCGTCTTGATCCTACTTTGGATTTGAAGAACATTCTTTCAAAGGAGAAGAAACCGGTCGACACCAATATCCGCAACACATATGATTTAACACCTCTTTGTCCACCTTCTGAGGACGAGGTTGTGCTTCTTCGCGGATCATCTTCACACTCTGCTGAGCCTGAGTGCTATTTTCCCTTAAAGGAAAAGGTGTTCGACCCCGGTATCGATATTCTGCAGCCATCTCAGTATCCACCTGATGAAATAAAAGGAAAAATCTTTGGAACTATTGAAGACATGCTTTCACCTCACCATACTTGCTCCCACCGTGCTCCATTGCTGCTTAAGGGAACCTTGCCTATTCTTCTTTGGCTTGCCTTGTTCGCCTTAAGTTTGTGCTATTTGATCGACGAAAACTATGTATTTGATCCCGGTGGATATGTTTCATGCTTCTTCCTATGATGATCAAGGTCGAGTCAGGCTCACGACTCGGTTATCAAAAATCAAGCGCTTCTTGGGAGGCAACCCATGCATCTATCTTTTAGCTTTCTTTATCCTAAGTGTAGGGGAGACCCGTTGGTTTTCTATTTCCTCTCCTCTCTTCTTAATCAGGGATTCGAGCTTCAAAGATCCACTCTTGATGATTCTTGACGGCACGTGATTCCGTGTTCACTTCTTCCCGGTTCTATCCTAAACTCTTTTCGATTCACTATTTTATATTTTTTCCAATATTAAAATAGGAATCTCTTTAGTTGTCTTTTCCTTAGCGAGATTTAAACAACGTGCACAATGTCCTAAGTGTAGGGGAGTTTACTCCCACATGCTTAAACATTGAGGACAATGTTTATGTTAAGTGTAGAGGGGACTTCTATCGAAGTTAAGTGGCCTTTTCCTTGTATTTGTCCTCATTTTAACCGGAAAAATCAATTTTTCGACATTTTTCAAAATTTTTGATCTATTTTGGCCTATTAGTTTTTCCTTTTGTATAGTTATTTTCTTTCCTTATTAGAATAAAAATTTAATAATGTGGTTTTAATTTTCAAACGTTGTGAATCTTTTGACTCAACCCGAGTTTACTTATCTAAGTTACTCTAGCTAGTATCCTTAACATGTTTAAGTCAAGTTTTTCTAGGCTTTAATATAGGGAGCTATAAAACGCGAAAGTCTTAACTCTCACGGGTTAAGAACAAGAACTTTTCGCAAGTTCCTATAATTGATCCTAGAGAGTCGTTTATCAAGGGAACTTTAAAACGCGATTTCTAAACTTGAAAAAGTCTAAGAGTTTGCAAGATCCTATAGGCGACCCGAAAACCCAAAACCCAGAACTTTGATTTAATAGGCTAAGCATCCACGAGTCTCATTCCTTGAGATTTTAAACTGTGGAGAACGAGAGATGATAGAGCCAATTATAAGTTCGGTATTCTTTCGGGAATTTATGTGAGTTAATTATGAGCCTATTCTCCCATCGCTTGCTAATAAATTTATCTGCAATAAATAAGGTTGTACGATTTGAAAAGTTACTTAGCTTCTAGCACAAGATCGTTTAAAAGTTGCTCGGTATGGATTAGAGTTCATAGCCAAGGCATAACTTATTGAAGCGGGATGCGACGATTGGCGAGTCCAAAAAGGTCCAAACAAGGCATGAGGGCTATATTTTGTTGCTAAAGATCCAAAGTGATGTGAAGAATCATTTATCGAAAATCAATATGAAGGATCGAGACACACGACGAAAAGCAAAAACTCCCCAAAAGTCATGGAGAAGTGTATCCGAAAAGACCCTAGCAAGGTATGAGGATAAATAGATCCAAGTCATAAAAGGAGGCGGATCGTTGTATATCAAAGTCCAAAATAAAGATTGGAGAAAAATGAAGAAGTCGTGGTCCAAGTATGAATCTCTCAAAACTTCAAGTGAAGAAATTCCATTATGAAGAGAAGACCATTATTTCATGAACGTCTCTCAAGGTTTGAAGTATGAAGTCGCTGCCAAATATCGGTCCGAGAAAGGTCTCAAATCGTTCTAAAAGATTTTGTCTTTTAGCTAACTATTGATTAAATCGTTCACTTTATTTTCGGCCTAATAAACTATCGAAATAAGTCAACAATGCATCTTCGTGATCATTCAAGACAACAATAAAATACAAGAGATACCCCTAGGAATAAGGGAGTCTAAGTGAGTAATTGGCCCAATGAGTTTGTGTTAGTTTGCTAACTTATAATAACAATAATCTCGTTTTTAAGCTTGGTTTGGAGAAAGTGAAAACTTGAGAATGATGGTTATTCATAACTTTTCCAAAACCCAAGGTATGCTTTTGATTTCTTTACTCTAAAAATGTTTGTAAATTTCTATCTCTTTAATAAAGGCTACTATGGATTGATTATGATGAAAAGTGTAAACGTGCTTTGTAACTAATGCATTGCATGAGGACATTGCAATGGTCAAGTGTAGGGGATTTGATAGGTGTGTAAACACCCATCCTTTTTACCACTTAATTACAATAATAACCGAGCCAAAACGTGTATTTTATGTCTTTTATGTCGGAATTATGCGTGGTTTGTGTTTTTGTTGTGATTTAGGACGAAAAGGTGAAAAGTGGAGAAAACACGGGCATTTACGGGCTTTTATTGAAGAAAAAAGATGAAAGACGAAGTCAAGAAGTCAAGAGTGCAAAAAGAACGAAAGTCCAAGACCAATTCTGAAGATTTATCGAAGAAAAAGTCAAAAGACGGAAGTTTACTTAAAGCCGAAGAACTCAAGTCTAATTTATTGAAGAATTAAAAGACGAGTTCAAAGAAATCCCGAGCCAAAAGTCATTAAAGTCCAAGATTAAAGAAGATTTAAAGGCTTAAGGACTAATGGTGCAATTAACAAAGAGATTAAGAAGGAAGGACTAAGCATGCAATTAAGGAGAAAGGAAAGAGGGGAGGAAGCTTCCTAAGCATTCCTTAATCCTCCCCTATATAGATTAGATCTTAATCATTTTCATTTTTGTTGGCTAATAGTGACAATTAGTTCTTCCACTTTTAATTACCTTGTCATTTAATTACTTGTCAAATTTAAATACTTGTCTTGCACCTTAATTACCATTTAATTTCAAGTAAGTTTTTCTTTTAATTCTTGTCAATCTTTATCTTTATTGTTCATCTCTCATTCTACCTTTCTTAATCTTTGATATTTATTGTTATGTTCATGTTCATGTTTTTATGTTCTTATTTTGATCAAAGTGGGTTTTGATTATCTTGATTAGTTTTGTTAGTTTTGTTGTTTTTGATTGATTGTTTATCATTATTAGATGTTTATTTGTTAGTTTGATTTAATATTGTGGTTGATTTGCTTTAGTTTTGTTTAGATTCGAGTGATTTTGTTTTCCTAGTTCTTCGTGATTTGTTTCTGTATTTCCCAGGATTCTGATCTCCCAGCAACATTCCGAGTAAGCCAAAATATTCCGCATAGGGTTGGTTATTCCGAATAGCTAGGTATTCCGCATAGGGTTGGTTATTCCGAATAGGAAGTTATTCCGAGTAAGGGCATTATTCCGCATAGGGGTAATATTCCAAATAACAACTTTATTCCGGATAGGGTTGGTTATTTCGAATAGCCAGAATATTCCGAGTAGGGCTAGTATTCCGAACAGGCTTAGTATTCCGAATAGGGATTTATTCCGAATAGAGCTGATTTTTAGGTTTCTTCAATTCCAGTTTTTAATTTTCTGCTTTTAATTTAGAGCTTTATTTTTCCCGCCTTTTTCCTTACTCCCACTTTAAGTTTGATTGCCTTAGATTCATTTCAGCCTTGCCTTAGTTTAAGTTTAAGTTTTAGTTGCGTTTTAAGTTTACCTTAGTTAGATTTAAGTTTGCGTTATTTACATTTAATGCCTTTTAATTTTAGTCACACTTTTAAATACTTGCACCATTTATTTTAAATTAGAGTTAGATTTACTTTAAAGTCATTTACTTTAATTGTCTTGCACATTTTAATATACTACAACGACACAATTTTTGTTTCACCAAAGAACGACTGAGTCGCACACTAAACTCCTTTTTCAATTCGAAGATACATACTTAAACGAATCTTTTTACCTGGCCAAAAGCCTAGTATTAGTACGGATTCCCTTCCTTTCAGTATGGACATTCTTTCCTTATTAGGATTTTCCGTATGCAGCCAAATGTTTTCCCGTAGTATAAGTATGTGTTTGAATTGCTTATGTTTAATTTAGAATACCTATAGCCATATACATGCATGACCAGTTTCACCTAGTTATGGAGGTACCATAACCATAACATTAGAGGCACTGATGATTATGACTTCACCACGGCGGAGTGATTGCTCGTGGCGTCCCTTCAGCTTTTGGCCATATTATTATATATATCATGTGGGGCGTATGGGTGCATCCTAGTTACATTTTTTCAGTCAGGCTTTCATGGTGAATGTGGTGTGTGCCTTGCATCCTTCACAAGGAGCTGATCCCTCCTACCCAAAAACCAGTATATTAAATTAGAGGCAGCCCCTCTAATTTGTATGATGAGGTCACCCCTCCAAGTATTTATGCACGGTGGATTTTCATGTCCTATATTGGCTAATGGTAAAATATGATAAACAGTTTTTACAAGAGAAACATAAGGCTTTTCAAACTATAAAACCAGTTTTATCAAGACTTAACCAGATTACTCGGGACTTAGTTTCTTCCGCTGTTATATGTTATATGCTTATCCTATTCATGCTTTATTGTACATCTGTGCACTGAGCGTATTGCTCAGCCGTTTTCCTTTTCTATGTTCCCAAAACGGCAGGTACTCAGGGACGCTCGTAGACTTTAAGAGTATGTGCATATGGATTGGAAGCTTTCTAGCCTTTCCTTACTTTATGCATTTCCATTCTTTTGATACATTGCTATGGACATTGTTTAGTCCTTTCCTTTACTATACTTATGTTTGTGTGTGATGAGCTTTACATTTGGACTACCGATGTTTGATTCCGGTATTTTCCTTCTATGGTCATGTAATGTTTAGACATTTTTCCTTGTATGCTTTGATGACACGCCATAATTACGTGTGACATTTCCATTATCAAAATGGGGTGTTACAGTAATGGCTGGTACAGGACTGGCCCTATTTAGTCGCATGTGCTTTTATCGAAACTTTTAACTTTGGGACCGACCCATAGGCGTCCCCTCGCCATGTCTTTTGTTTTGGGACCGACCCATAGGCGTCCCCTCGCACATATAAAGGTTTTTATAAACTACATCATGCATTCATGCACTATTTTTCATGCATAAAATTTTTCTCATGATTTATTGGTATAAATTTTTTTTCATGTCCCCTCATAAGTTATTATGTTTTTATGTCAAGTATGTTTTCATGCTACCATGGTTTACTTCATTTTCATGCTGATTATGTTTATACTCCTTCATGATTAATTTCATTCCAAGATTTTTATGTTGATTTCATATTCATGTTAAGTATGTCTTAAGTCTCCTTATGTTGATTATGTTCTCATCATGTCGATCATGCCCTCATGCTAGACATTGAAATATTCCAGTAAATCCTGCTTTCATGATAGTCATGGTTGGTTTTCATTGATCATGCTTTCAGGCAAATCATCTTGAATGTTGTGTAACCACACTTTAACGTTTCTCTATGCAACCAGAATGAGGTATATACTGACATTGCCAGGTTATCATGATGGTTTTTCTAACCGTTTAACCGATTATAGTTCCTTTAAAAACATAACAAATGATCGACCCCATACCGATCATTTCATGTGCATTTCGTGTGTACTCCATGTACCGTATTCCATGTGTATTTCACGTACCTTAATCCATGTGTATTTCACTTGCAATACTTCACGAATATTCGCTAGTCGATTCTATATCATCTCAGGCGTATGTTCACTTGCTGATATTCTACAAGATCCCCGATGCCGCTCATAACTTGGAGATGTTAATAAAGGTTGATGCTGCTGATGTTTGGAGACGCTACGAGATGCGGATGCTGTTCACAACCTGGAGATCCTACAAGACGAAGACAAAGGCGTCAGAGCAAAGCAATTGTACGAGAAGATGCTTCACCATCAGACGATTTTCATCAATCATTGTCCATATTTCTTACTTACATGTCACACGTCATTCAGTTGTCGTTTTAGTCATATGAGTGCAAACCGGTACCAGTCGGCCACTCAGCTGAATAGTTACATGAATCACTGTCATGAGAATGACCGTCATGGAACTGACAGACAAGACGATAGTAACAACTACTATGACAACAACTATCCTAGCAATCGCAATCGAAGCTCTGGCCACGGACGTAATCAGAAATACAAAGGATCAGTAGTCCAACCGATCCGCCAATTTTGGCATAATAACCTAATATTGTAGTTCTATTGTTTCACATCTCGAGACACATGTCAAGACATTAGTCAAGACACATGTCTCACGTATACTTTCTGAAGACACATGTCAAGACACCAGTCAAAACATATGTCATGCTTATATTTCCAAGACACGAGTCAAGACACATGACTCATGTCCAATTATGGAAGATTTCTAAGAAATTCAGGATACCCTCCCAGGATATATCCATTTTGTTGTGCCATGTATTAATCAGGCCACAAGAATTTCAGTACCATTACCGGCGCATCAGTGAGAACTGTCACGTTGTCGATGACACTTCCATTTCTTTCACCATATTTCATATATTCATGACCATGAAGGACGCCATTCGTATTCCCCAAGTATATGAAGGTTTTCCTTCAGCCTAATGATAAGATTCAAGCTGCAAACGCATTACCTCGAACATATGCTAGTTAAATTTAATCCTAATTATGGACTACGAACAGCACACCATGCTACGATTCATGATTATGTACAGTGATGTTCGGGCTCCTGAATAAATTCAGCATGGTTTTCCATCAGGAAAATTTGTACAAATTATCTATGCTTTACAAGCACGTGCTTGGTTAGCCATGACTGCTAATAGTTTTTAGCTGTCAGTTAAGACATGACCACTGAAGTTCCTTTTACGCATAACCAGACGAGTATTCCAAAATCTTCCCATACATTCTAGAAGAACCTACAAGGAGAAGGACGGTACCATGAGATTATGTGTCGACTACCGTCGATTTAAACAAATCACCATTCATAACCGTTATTCTCCTCCACGTATTGACAAGATCGGATTCATTTGGGGTGTTAAGCACTTTCCAGGATCGGATTCATGATCATGCTGCCAACAGTGACCAGTGAAAGAGCAGGACATGTCCATGACTACTATTCTTTCACGACTTGGTCATGTTAGATTTATGATTTTATATTAGTCTCATCAATGCTCCAACAGTATTATAAGAATGAGTTTCCATGAACTCATAAGCAAATTCATCAGTGCTTTCATTGAGGATAACCTGATTTTCTCTAAGTCTAGAGAAGAACAGGAAGACCATATTTGCACCATGTTACAAATTCTATGACAGGAGAAATTCCATCCTGGAAATTTCCAATATCAATTCTGGTTGATTATAGTGACACGCTGGATCACATGGATTTGCATGGTTAATCTTACCATGACTCAGTTTATGCGCAAAGATGAGAACCCTACACTACATTAGGTGCCCAGAAAACCCTACGCTAAGAGAAGTCTAAATTTGGAGACTCATAGTTCCACAAATTTCTATGTATCGAGTTTCTACGAAGCAAGATATAGTTACGTTCATATCTAGGTACCTGACATACCAACAGGTTAAGATAGGACACCAACAGACTGGGATGTTTTCATCATCTGAAATTGTGAATTGAAATGGGACAAGATCTCCATGGATTTTGGTTACCAGATCAACGCAAACTCAGAAGAAGCACGATGCTATCTGGGTTATTGCAAACAGTTTGATCAAGTCTGCAGAATCCTTACATCAGCAAGGATTTCAGAACCAACAGATTGATTGGACATGTTCCAGCCAAGGCTCATCCGATCACTTGGCAATCCCTCAGTTATCGGGTCAAACAAAGATTCGCAATTGTGCTCCTTATTTACTGCACGTCTTCATTCTAATTCCACGACTTGCTTTCACGCTCGCGTTCATGACACTATTCACGTTCATGATGGTGTCTTGGCTTACGATTTTACGTTCATTCTTTTTCTCATTCTGGGAAGTTTTGCAAGAACTTGAGAAATCAGACTCAAGTCTAGTATAACTCTTTATCCTCAGACAGACGTTTCATGTCATATGCCACGTCTCACCTTATAGCGTTTGGTGTTACCGCAGTTGTATTCTATGTTCACGATATGTTTCACATGTCATGTTCATTCCACGTTCCTCATATCACTTTCAAGATATGTTACAGGTATCATTGATCACGATATGTTTGCTCATACTACACTCACCATATCTCCACGTATCACGTTCAAAATTTTTCACGTATCACGTTCAAAATTTTTCACGTACTACGTTTCAATATGTCTCGCTCATCGTTGCTAATTATCAGTTAAGTTAGATTGTTTGCACCATAACGTTTCAGTTACCATTGCACGTTAATTCTAATTCCCTCGATCAAGTTCATGGGATCTATCTTACGTTGATAATCATGAACTTTTCGTGTTTTTAAGTCAAGGTCAGGAGGACCAAGATTTTTCATTGTATCAAGATCTTGTGAAGGAACCATTCCAAGCGGGAAGCCACTTGGAAACCGACAAGTTCATCCGGACTTCTTATCCGTTTTTCTCTTATCGATTAGATATGTCCTTTCAGTCACGTCACATTCCATGTCCTTTTCAAGACATGTCACGTTTCACGTTCCTTCTACCATGTTACCTTCATGTCCCTCTTATCTTATATACCCTCTCAGTTCGGGTATGTTATACTTCCAGTACGATATCTATAATTCGGGGACAAATTATTCTTTTTAGGGGGGAAGAGTTGTAAAACCCGCATGCTTTTACCATGAACAGTACAATTAGGATCGTACGTACAAGATTAAAACTTTCCTTTTATAACACGAACACGTATCATGAATATTAATTACAAGAATAACGTACGTGTTATTACACGATAAGTATTAAATACGTGCTAGTACACAATAATTATTAACAAAAATAATTATAATCACGAACATAAAATCATGAACACAAAATCACGAACATATAATTATATACTTACGTAATTATTAATACGATGATTGTCGTTACGTAGAAGTAATATTAATAACATGAATAATTAATAATTACGTAACACGTAAACACGAATACTTAACACGATGATTATTATTACTACGTATATTAAATTACACGACAAGTAATTACGTACGTAATGTTCACTTTTAACACGTATAAAAATAACTATGAGAATTCACGACATTTCAATATACGATTACGCGCGTCTATTAACAAGACGCGGATCTTTATAAAATATATAAGGGCTGTTGTTGGGCTATTTGGGTAAGGGAGAAAAGACAAGCATGGGCTCTAGGCCCATTTGGGCTTAAATCGGCTTAAAAAGAAAAGGGACGGGGCATACATTTTTTTAGACAAAATCCTATGAAACCCTAGACACAAAAAGAAACAGCCGTATGTTTTCTCCCTTTGTCTTCCTTGATGCCATCGACCAACACCATGGGAACCAAGAAAAACATGGCAACTAATCCAAGAGATCAAGGTTGTTAGTGTCCTAAACCCTAGTCACAAATTAAGGTAACCATTAACTCATTTTATTTTTCTTTTCTTTGATTTAATCGATCACAAATCCAAGATGGGTTATCCAAAACATGTATATAATAAGCTAAATAAGGGGGGTCGTTTTTGGTGTTGCTGCGTTCATATGGCGCACAAACCGAGAGTCGAGAGACTCTCGGTGGGCCTTTTTCTTCTTCAGCCGCAACTCTTGCTGTCAGCAGGGGTGCGTTTGGCTTAACAGTGGGGTTCAACAAGGCAGCAGGGAGTGTTTGGGTTTGGTCTGGGAGTGGGAACCCATGGCTGGTAGGTTTAGCCTGTCGGTGGGAGTCTTAAACTAGCAGGGGGAACACAAAACTGCCATGGGGAAAACTGGCAGTTAAGGGTGCGTTTGGTTTTGAGTTTATAAACAGTAAGGGGTGTTTGGCTGTCAGTTTAAGAAACGATTTAAGGGGCTGTTTGGTTCGGCTTATTTATAAACACAACACGGTTTTCACGGGTTTTCACGGGGTTAATAAATATGGTTCACGACATGTTTCTAACACGGTTCGGTACATGAATTTTCTTTACAAGGTTAATATATTTACAAGCTATTTTATTTTTACAAGGATTAAATTAAATTAATTAAAAACATGAACATGATTAATTTAAATACATGACTTAGGTTATTAATTTTATCATAAAGTCATGAATTTTTAACCTAAGTACTTTTTATTATTTAATTTAGACTATAGTAATTAATTAATTATTAAACATGACTTATTATTAATTAATTATCATGACTTAGGTTATATTATTAATAGTTAATAATACATGTTTTAACCTAAGTATTTTACCTTTATTTAATTAAAATCATGTTATATTTAATTAAATACTTTTAACCTATAGTTTATTTAATTTACATGTAATAATTAATAAACTATACTTTATAATCACATGACTTAGAATAATAGTCAGAAAACACTAAGCTTATATTATTAGCTTATTTAACCAGCTTATATCTATTTATGGAAACTTTCTATTTTTAGAAACTTATTTATTTAAGGCAACTAATCTATTTATGGAAACTTTCTATTTTAAAAACTTATCTATTTTAAGCAGTAATTCTATTTTTGGAAACTTTCTATTTTTTGAAAACTTTCTATTTTTGGTAACTTTCTATTTTTGGAAACTTTCTATTTTAGGAAACCTGCTATTTTTAGAAAGTTACTTATTATTACACAACAAGTATAATAATACATGAAATACAAGTAATACTTAATCAGAATAGTCAGAAAATAAGATAAACACAGTATAAAGCTTAAAACAGTAAAACATGACGTGAACGTATAAAACAAGCTAAGACATGATATAAAACCAGTTACGTATTTAGTAATCAGATACTTATACACGTATGTATTTATGTAGCATTAGTGATACCGAAGTAGGACTCTCTTCCGTTCGTCTTCTTCGTTCACTGGACATGAGGTACGGATTCCCGTCCTTTCAGTATGGACATTCTTTCCTTATTAGGATTTCCCGTATGTAGCCAACTGTTTTCCCATAGTATAAGTTATATGTTTGATTGATTATGTTTGAATAGAATACCTAAATCCATATACACGTATGACCAGTTTCACATAGTTATGGAGGTACCATAACCATAACACTAGAGGCACTGGTGTTATGACTTCCCCACGACGGAGTGATTGCTCGTGACGTCCCTTCAGCTTTTGGCCATATTATTATATTTATCATGTGGGGCGTATGGGTGCATCCTAGTTACATGTTTTCAGCAGATTACTCAGTGTGAATGTGGTGTGTGCCTTGCATCCTTCTCAAGGATCTGATCCCTCCTACCAAAAAACCAGTATATTAAATTAGAGGCAGCCCCTCTAATTTGCATGATGAGGTCACCCCTCCAAGTATTCATGCACGTTGATATTTCATGACCTATATTGGCAAAATGGTAAACATGTTAAACAGTTTTTATAAGATAAACATAAGGCTTTTCAAACTATAAAACCAGTTTTACTAAAATATAACCAGGTTTTCCAGGACATATACATTTCCGATGCTATATGTTGTTCATGCTTATATTATTCATCATGCTTGTATATCCGTGCACTGAGCGTTATGCTCAGCCATTACTTTCCTTTCCATGTCCCAAAACGGCAGGTACCCAAGGACTGACTCGAGCATTTGGAGGACGTGCATAGGATGGAAGCTGCCATAGACTTCTTTTCCTTTTGCCTTCATATATTTATGCTTGTGTAGTCTTTGTTCATTTCATTTACTTTATTTATGTTTTGGGGCTTATGTTTGGGAACCGATGTTTGATTCCGGTTTTCCCTATGGTCATGTATGTTTACTGCATATTATCTTGCATGCTTTGATGACACGCCATAATTTTGCGTGACATTCCATTTATCAAAATGGGGTGTTACAAACATACTCTTAAAGTTAGCGGCAAATCGAGGCATCATGACCAAACCCATCGGCAAAACTCACATTGAAATGCACATCACGAAACATCTTCATAAAAAGCTCAAATTGGTAGTTGTCGCGCTCTTGACGTTTGTCCTTTCTAAGTCTCGATGGGTAGGGCAAAGGTGGTGTGGGTTGAGGCATAGGCATAACGTTTGGAATATCGGGTTCTAATGATGGTAATGGGTCAACCGTAGGTGTGGCATGAGCGGTACTTCGTGGGATTGGGACATGCTCCTTTTCGACCACCACCTCGGGTTCTTCCTCAATTTCCTCCACCGTTGGAGTAATTGGTTGAGGAGTCGTTTCCTTAAGTGCCTTACCGCTTCGTGTGGTAATCACTTTCATCTCTCCCTTAGGGTTAGATATGGTGTTACTAGGAAGACTACTCGAAGACGGTTCACACATTATAGCCTCAAACATGGATGAAATTTTATCCTCAAACATAGATTGCCTCTTATCGGCCTTAAGCATCTCTTGTTTTATTTCATGTTGCCATTGTTCCATCTTTTGTTGGTTTTGTTGTAACCTAGTTACATTTCCCTCCATTTTGTTTGTGTGTATCTTAAGCTCATTTGCTAACTCATTTTTCAACTCCTTTTTCAAGTCATTCTTAAACTCGGATCTTAGGCTAATGATCTCTCTTTGAATATTATAAAACCTAGCATCATTTCCATTTGCGTATTCAACAAATTCATTTGAAGATCTTTCAAAGTTTGCAAACCCTTGTTGTTGTTTTGAAAATCATTGTTTTGGTTTTTGTTTGAAACTTGATTGTCATTAGCCCCTTGATTCCCATAGTTGTTACCTTTGTAATTGTTTGTAACCAACTTGATTGTTTTGATAGTTGTTGTTAGCATTTTGATTGGGAGCAAAACCCGGTGGAGTCAATTTATTAGAGCGGGTAACTTGACCGTTTTGATTGTAAGTTCCCGTGGCAGCGTAGGCACTCGAAGTGTTACCACCGTTGGTAATGCACTCAGAGAAATCATGACATCAGCCACAATACATGCATGAAACCTCAACCTCTTTAGCCGTAGCGGGAGCACTTTGTTCACCAACTTTGAATTCAATTAAAAGACCTTTAAGCTTATCAAAGATTTTGTTCTCCAAATTTGTCTCAATTTGGCAAGCATCAATGGTATTGGACAATGAAGGTGAAGCCGAAGACGAAGCCTTACGAACACTCGATGTGCTACGAGGACTATAGACTTTAGACCTATTCTCAATAATCAACAACACTTCCTCAACCGTTTTACACAAAAAATTACCACCCGCGGCGGCATTAAGCTAATCTCTCTCATGATCATTCAATCCATTGTAAAACGTGTCAATTTGATGCAAGTCGGAAAATCCGTGATGAGGACACTCATGCAACATTTCCTTAAACCAATTCCAAGCCGTAGAAAAACTCTCATTAAATTCTTGTGAAAATTTTGAAATCTCGTTTTTCAAATGCGTAGTCTTAGAGGACGGGAAAAATTAGTTCACAAACTTTGAAACGAGATCCTTCCACGTGAATATAGAATTGGGTGGCTCTTTCTCTAACCAAATTTTAGCGGGCCCCGCTAAGGAATACGGAAAAAGCATCATCTTAATCGAGTCATTAGCAACGTCCTTAAACTTGCAAGTGGCGGTAAGACGATTGAATTGGCGGATATGGTTGTGCGGGTTATACTTTTCATCACCACGGAATTTGTTGTTTTGGATCATCGAAAACAAACCCGTTTTCACTTCAAAATTCTCCGCAAGAATGGCGGGAATCACAATAGCCTCTCCATAACCCTCGGTGGGTGCTTGAAGTAACTCCATAATAGTTCGATTAGCCATGGTTGGTTCTTCTTCTACGATAGGTTCGTCAATAGGAGACTCCTCACTAGAAAGGTTAGGTGTGGTCTCCTTTCGGTTTTTTCGTTTACGTGCACGTCTTGCTTGATTACGAGTAAGCATAAGCGTCACGTACAACGTGGGGATGAGCAAAGAAGATTCTTTTTTGGTGTTTTAATTTTTCCAATTTTTTTTGTGGTTTTTGATTGTTCTTACTTTTTTTTTGATTTTGTGAATGTATTAAGTAGACAAAAATCTACAAATCTCTCCCTTCTTATCAAATCTCTTGATTAAAGGAGCCTCAAGGAATGAAAACGATCACGTGAAGTGAACGCCTTCGATGACTTTAGAACATTGGTGGAACTCCAAAACGTTCAAGAGGGTTTAATCAAATGAAACCAAGAAAATATATATGACACTTAGATAATACTTTGTATGGAAAACCCTCGATTAGCCCTTTTTATCTAAACACGCACAAGCAAGCGGGGAAACGAGTCGGCGCGAAGCACTTAAGAGCCTTTTTCCTTAGGGTATATTTTATAATACCCGCCTTATACCCAACTTATAGTTTGTGTTTGTAAAAATTAAGCCTCACGAAAGTAATTATCTATTTTGCCTTTTTTCTTGTTTGAGATTCGAATACAATGATCGAATGATGAAATCCCGAATCAAGGTTGTGTTTTCACACTTTTGAAGTACTTGTGAATTTATTGTTCTACGTATACAATATAGTAATATTCACACAAAAAACAAAAATCGATAATACGTATTAGTAGAGTGTTACTAATACAAATAGATATTATGGCTAATATAAAACAACAATTGTTCAAATCAAAACACAACACGCCTCTCCGGCAGCGGCGCCAAAATGATAGTTGTAAAATACGTCTTTTAGGAAAAAGAGCGTACTTAGTGTAACTATTAAACAAGTGGCTTAGGAAAACCACAAGTAAATGACCCAAAAGTGAGTTCGTTCTCAAGGAGGCAAATGTGTTGTATAAGAAATGATTAAGTGTTTGACATTATATTGATGAGAAAAGAAAATAGAAAAGAGAATAGGAAAGGATGACGGTTACGATTATGAATTAGACTAAGACGAAAAGTCGTGCACGTAAAACCGTAGAATAAGACAAAATTTAAAAATTACCCTAAAAATTCCTAGAAAATTGCAATAAATCCAAAAAATGTAATTAGAGTTTACAAAAAATAAAAAATTACTCAAACCTTTTATTTAATTAAAAATTAATTTTTAATGCTAATTAAAGCCCAAAAAATCAATTTAATTAACAAAAATCCTAAAATGAGATTTTTCACTTTTTATACCTCTAAAATGACTTAACTAAATTTAAAACTATTTTTGAAAATTTTAAAATTAATTAAAACTATTTAAAAATGATTAAAAACTATATAATCTTAAAATAATTCTAAAAATTAATCAATTGACACTAAAATTAATCTAAAATTTTTTAAATTCCTAACTTAATGTATTTGAACTAGGAAAAATGAAAAACTTGCACAAATCTAAAATTTAATTTTTAATAATAAAATAATAATAAAATATTAATAAAAATCCAAAATTTATAAAAAACTCTAAAACGTTGCAAACTAGTTTATTTTAACCTAATAAACACAGAAACAAACTTGAAATTACCAGAATACCCCTATCGGGCCTTCAAATGGGCCAATATGAACAACGGTGCACTATATTGGGCTTTTTGGCCCAATAAGCAAAAATTTCACCAAATAAGCCTAAAATCACCTACTTGACTCAAAATTTGATTTTAAGAACAAAACTCGAAAGGCCTAAAAGCTGAAAATGAGCTTATCACAGCTTAAATGTCAACAGCTTATTCTTAATGGGCTTTTTGGCCGATTAAGCCATAAGCTCTAATTTGACACACAAGCTTCTTTTGGGATACTTAAGAGATCTATAAAAAGAAATTTTGAAAAAGCCCAAGAAATAAGCCTGAAATAAGCCTGAAATAAGCAAAAGCTCTCTTCACAAAATGACAAAATAGTCGTTTTTGAGTTCTAGGCTACCTCAAGTGCTGATTGAACTTGCAAAAGGTTTTAAATGACAAAACTAAGCTTAATAATAAAAAAGTATTCAAATAAGCACAAAGAATAAGATGGAAAAAGCAATAAGAACTTAATGTAAAAGTCAACTTGTTTGGTTTTCTAGTCAAACCTAAAAGTCAAACCCTAATATGCTCCAGATTAGTTCAATGGGTCAAATAAGGAAGATTGATTATAAAAACTAAGTTGTTGCAAGTCCAAATAAGCTAGAATAGCTTATGAATAAGCTAATGATCAAATTACACTAGCAGTGGCTAGCAACAGGGGAAAGGAGTTCCCACTGCTTGACTATTTTGACTTTTTGTCTTATATGGATTTTTGTTGTATTCAAGCCACAAAAAGGCACCCTTATAACCACTGGGTTATAAGGAGTCAATAGCAATCACAAAAACACAAATCCTTTCAGCCAATTAGTACAGTTTAATCAAAAGATCACCAGATAGCACATAGACATGTTCATAAGCAGTTTTCACACAAATAAGCAGTTTTAGCAAGAATAAGCCAACCAAATTGAACCGAATGCACACAACAGCTATAATAAATTCAAATAAACATAAATCAACTGGTTTTATGCAATGATTCAAGGTTTAGAACAAGATTCAAGACAATAAATGTTACTCATGAACAAAGAACAAGCAAATTTCAAACTTTGCTGATGTACTTGACGACAAATCCAATTTCAAACCCTCAAATCTTCTTAACAGGTTATATAAACTTTGTTTAATCACTTGTTAGTCCTAAGCATGCATACAATCTATGTGTTTCCAAGATCTTAGGTCAAATCAAGCAGATTTCAACAAGTTATAACAGAATCAAGATTTTGATGTTCAAAAGCCAAAAACTTGCAGACAATAGCACACAACCAAGTATTTATCAGATACAAGCACAAAACAACACTTAACAATAACTCAAAATCAAATTGCAAACTCAAATCAGTAAACCCAAACACCCTTTTCACTTTTTAAATCCAAATTTAACAAAGACAATGTGTGATTCAGTTTAACCCAAGCCTAATCTAGCATCATATCATCAATATTATGTAGTATCAAGCAGATTTAAGCCACAAGAACAACAATTATAACAACAGAACACAAAAATCACAAAATCAAGTACTTTTGACAGATTTTGGGAAATAAGACTCAAACCTCATGAATGTACATCCACACTCAAGAATTTTTGAGCTGATGTGTCTAGCTAAACAAGACACGAGCTTCCAGTAACACCTGCTAAGATTCAACAAGGTTAAATCCACAATTCATATAAAACAGAAAAATGGAAAAAGCTTGATTAATGCAACCTTGTTCCCACTCCTTGATTATCCCCAAACCACAAGCTTACAACACCTTGATAATCTTCTTATCAGGGTGCTATAATCACTTGCAATCCAAAAATTCCAAGGGTTTGAACCAAGAACTTAGCAAAATATCAAGTTTTAGAAAATTATGCAATTTCTTGCACAATGTTTAAAAACAGGTTTTGAGTCTTAACAATCACAAACATATAACATAAACAAGCAAAGATTAAAGTTGGCACTTGGATTTCATCAGCAATATCAAACACTTTTTCATAAATTGAAAGAAGGATTTACAGATTTGTGATAAAGGAAAAACCAAGAGCAAAGACTAATGTTGCAGCCCTATGCCTTTATATAGGCTACAATGATGAACTAGAAAGCATAAAAAACGTAAATCCTAATTCGTGAAGTCCCCGAATTGCCCTTGAGAAAGTTTGAAAATTTGCATATCATGTGAACTTTTCTTGGCAGTTTGTGGAGATGTTAGCTGTTGGAATTTGATCAAGGGTCCCAAGTGAGCTTAAGTTTGAAGCAAGAATGTGGGGCGTTAAATGGCTGGCTTATTTTGGCATTTTCTTTAAAAATGTGTGTGGGAGGTTTATCATGTGAGCTTGGTGATGATGAGGTGGCAAGTTAAGGTGGGGGTTATGGTTATGATTACCCTAATCATAATTCTGGAAGGTTTGGAGGGTTAAATTTTTCTTAATCAAAAACCCCTAATCTTGTGTTCTTGGTGAATAGTGCATGGTTTGATCTGGATTAGGATTTAAACATGGTGTTAGGTGCCATATTTAGTTAACTAAATTAATTAGTTAAAAATATGGTGAGTGGTTTATGACATGGCTAAATGGAGAGGTGTGATTGGCTAGTGGGATTTGGTGGGTGAGGTGGCAGGCTGTGGTTGGTTAAGGTAACTTCTTATGTCTGCCAAGTTTAGCCCCTTACTTCTTTCCTTCCTTTCATTTCAGTAACAACGCTAAACCCTTTGTTAATAACTTTTGTTTTTTACACTTTTGCCACAAAAACTTTTCCAATAGTTTATCAAGGGTATTTCTTGTAATTTCATGATATTTGAAGGGCTGTTTTGGCATTTTCTTCAAACTTTATGGTGTTGACTTGTATTTTTGACTGCTTTGAGGACTAATAATGACAAGTCTTCAAATTTGAGGGACCATTCTTGCCAATTCTTCAAAGTGGAGGGCCCTTTTTGTAAATTTGACAAACTTTAAGGACCAAACTTGTAATTATGAATATACAAGGGTTTAAAGTGTCAATTCTTCAATATTGGAGGAACCTTCTTGTACAATCTTCAATCCTTCAAGGGTTATTCTTGGAAAATCACCATTAGGGCTTGGTTCATTGTGCGGCTTCATTTCTTGTGTTCGTCTTTGCTTGTTTCTTGTGATCTTTTGTCATTTTCTCAATATTCGTACCTAAAATATACATGTAACAAACACAAGCATATATTTGGCATATTTCATGATATTTAATGCATTTTAAACCCATTTTGGATGATGAGACTATGTATAAAAGCAGTCTCATCAATAGAAATTACAGACTTGAAAGCTTAGTTGCATGAAAAGGACATAGCGATAGAAGAGTTGAAGAAACTCGTTGGTAAATTGGGTGGGAAAACTGTGGAACCTAAAGTTGTGAAACATTTTGTTCGAAAACCTAATGCCTACAAGGATCCGAAGCCATCTATCTTTGGAAAACCGACTCCGTTCTCCAATTCTTCTCATGTGAAATCTAGGTTACCTACTAAGACTGATGTGAAACAAAGTGTTCCAAAATCATCCATATCACCCTATGTTCCTCCATTTAGAAAGCACACTGTTGCTAAACCCAACCGTGTGAATGCACCTAGCACTTCTAGGACTCCTCCAAAACGTGTGACATTCGCGTCCACAAAGGAATCTGTAGGTTCAAATGACTTTGTTCACACCAAAACCTAGAGGATGCTAAAAAAGGGAAGATTTAGAAAGACAAACCCGTGTATTTAAAACATAGTTCACCAAATCCCGCTAGAGTTCAACACACTCCTAATGGTAGTCAACCAAAACCTAGGATCTCTTACCAACAACAATCTAGGAATTGGAAACCATCCATGAATAGTCGTCTTTCGAACACTACGCCTGAACGATTTGGAAAACCAAGGAATACAAGTACTCTCGTGAATCCCAAATCCTCTGTATGTCCCACTTGCAAAAAGGGCATTCACAATGGAAATCATGATCATTGCATTCTGCAATACCTGTATGAGGTTAAATCTTGTTCCTTTGAATGGAGATCGAATATAGAATCCCATAACACAACAAGGAGATACAAATCCGTTGAAAAGAAAAGCAATCACACCAAATCTGAAACGTGGATTCAAAAAGGACATAGTTTCTATCCAAAGAAGTCTTCTGCTGTGCAAGAGAAAACCACTCCTAAATCTAGTCTTTAGTGGAAACCAACGGGTCGGATCTTCACGAAAGTTAGTCTTAAGTGGATTCCCACATAGAAGAGTGTTGAAACTTGCTCCAGCACTAATGCGGGTGTTCTGAATATAGACAATGAATTTGTTACTCCTAACACTAGTATTTCTACAAACTCTTCTTCTGTCATTGCAGGTACAAAAATGGATTCTGAACCCACTTATCCTTCTTTAAAGGGTTCTAATTCTGTACATTCGTTATCACCTTCTTCTGCTGTACAAAAGTCTATTTTAGATTATTTTCAAAAAACTTGAGAAAACATAAAAATACAATAAAAATGTAAATATCAATAGAAAAACAAAATAAAAAATGGAAAAACTTTCAAAGTACCAAAAATATTCTTCTCGACATGTCTTTCAGTATTGATAATATGAACTCTACCTAGAAGTGTCGCTCAATAACGACACGGGTGTGTACATAAAGCTCGAATGAAAGTTGTAAATATTTTTCAAAACACGTCATTTCAATGATTTACAATTACTTCATATTGTGACTCGTGCTTCAAAGAAAGGAAAGTTGATCTTGGTTGATAACTTATCCCCAAAAACGGGAAAATTAAAATTCTCGATCATGAGCTTTCATTAAAAACATTCCAAGTTTTTAAGCTCATGCAAAAGACTTACAGTTAAATGTCAGACTGTAACTCGAACTTCAAATAAAGGAAAGTGTATCTTTAAAGATAACTTATCCTAACAACGGGTAGAGAAATCTATCTTGGGTTGAGCTTGTCACAAAACATTCAACATTTTGAGCTCAACACAATGGCTTATAATCACTTTCAGATTACAACCCGGATCTATATTCACGGGGGAGTGTACGCTTTAGTGCCCTTACCCTCAGCAAAAGAAGAGGAATCTTCTTACACTTGAGTGGATTCGTCAAGACATTCAACGTCTATGAACTCAAGTTTATGCTTTAGAAAAACCTCTTCGCCAAAAAGAAATAGGATTTTTCAAAAAGCATTGAACACAATTTTTTCAAGAATTTTTCAATGATTATTCAAAATCTTTCAAAAATTGTGTGTTCAACAACTCCCATCCTCAAAAAGAGAAATGTGGATATATTAGAAGTAATTAAAGTGATGGTCATATAATATATCGTTGCGAAGCTCGTGAAAAATGTTATTTAATGATGTCGAGAGTTTTTAGTTATTATTGTTTATGTAACGGGATTTAGTCCCGAACACACAAATGAGGAAGGCCTCCTAAACAATTCTTAATTAGTATAAAAGGCCCCCTAAGCCTCATTTGTGTGTGTGCTTTCCATATTCATAGTTTTAGAGAGAGAAAGGTGTGTTTGTTTCTCTCACTAGGAAAACACCAACTTTGTATTTCTTTTCTTCTCTTCATCTTAATCTAATCTTTCTTTTTTAGTTTAATCATCATCATGTTATTTGTGTTTGATTAGTCGTGTGATTTAGTCCAACAAGTGGTATCATTCGCCAAGGGATTCGTAGTTAGCTTTGGTGTGGATTTGGTATTAATTTCGTGGGTTTTCGGTTTAGGCTGTTGGATTCGATTGGTATTTGTGGCTTTGAGGCGTTGATTATTGGTGTGATCGAAGTGGTTGTTGATTTTGGTGGATTCGAGGTATTGTTTTGGTGGTTTCGTATCATCTATGACGACTAATATTTGTGTCCTTTTATTTTCGGAAAAATCTTCGCAAAAGGGTTTTATATTCTGTTGGAAACTCACTTTATGTGACGACATTTAAGAATTCTCATTACTTATCATAGTCACACGCATTTAGACTAGACTAGGTTCGTTGTAAAGTTTAGGTTGTGTGTGTGACTATATATACCCCTCCTTAGCTTCCAAGGAGGGGTGTTGCTTGTCATTTGTTCATTTGGAATACATTTACACTTTTACATTCAACCTCTCTTCTCTCTCTCTAAACCAACAATGGCTACCACCACCTATTTCCACCATGTTAGATCACCGGATCCGATTTAGCATTTCTACATTTGGCATCAGAGCCTCGGTTCTATCCTTGGATCGTGTTCGTGTATTCGATTTGGTGGTCTAATTTTTCTTTGTGTCTCGTTATATTATTTTCTGTCCATTTTGTCACAAATTTTTTTTGGTCACGTCTTATTTTTGTCCAATATGTCCAAACAGTTCAATCTTTGTCACAGTGTTTCGTGTTTGTGGTATTCAGTTAATAATCTGTTCTCATTCTCGGTTTCATCAATTCTTTATCCATTTTTTACATGTTTTTTTGTTCCTTACACCTATAAGATCTAATTTATTGGGAAAAGGACAAAATACTAAACAAATGGGCAGATCCACCATTTTCGGTTTCTTCAAAACCCTTTTCCGATTAGATATTCAGATTGGACATTCCGATTAGACCATTTATTTGGTCATTCAGATTGAACATTCAGATTGAGAAATGGAGTGGGATTCAGATTGGTTATTCCGATGGGGGTGTTTGTTTGATTCCGATGAGACCATATTCACAAAAACATTCCGATAACACCATATTCTTAATCATTCCGATGAGACCAAATTAAAAGACATTCCGATGGAAGCTTAAACATTCCGATTGGATTGTTTTTTTTGACATTCCGATGGACTCTGTTTTTTAAAAAACAAAATCTTGTGAACCAAAAATGTAACCAAAAATCCATCACAACCGAGTCAACTCGGTAATTACCGAGTTGACCCAGTTAACTCACTGAGTTGACTCAGGTGACTAATGCACGGTACCAACATATCACCAACCCTTATAACTCCATAACACCAAATCTACCTATCCCATCGTCACCTAACCCGTCTAATCTCGACTGTTTCAAATCAATACAAAAACATACTTAATCATAATCTCAGATTCGTTGAGTATATTACAGATCTTTATAGATCTTGTATGTTTGAACGAATATCATCACAGATCCATGTTTGGGTATAAACCCATTTTGATATTCGAAATATAAGAAAGATTTATAACAAGCTTGTTAAAATCCACTCTTTATTTCGATTAATATTTCAACAAACCGACATGAATCATAGATCTAATGTAATGATGTATATCATCTTGTTAATTTTCGAATACTCATGAATTAGAACATAACAAGCTTGTTTTGTTCCTCTTCGATTCATTTAGTCAGAAAATTAACCGCATACAACCATCCAAATTAACTTACCCGAGACCTTTATTCACTTAAAGATCTTGTAGCTACATGTTTAGATGATGGTGATTATTATGTATGGTGTTTGCTGCGTCTTTAGATTGATGATGAGAGATGAGATTGATCTTTCGTTGGTTGAGATGGATGATCTGAGAAGGAAGTATTAGATGAGATTGGGGATAGATTATGATAGATGGAGTGTGTGGGGGAGAAAGTATTGTTGGTTGATTGAGATGCAAGGGAGATTAATGGGGGACAGAAGTTACAAGGCTGGGTGGATGGGAGATGAAGTTAGGTGTGAGAGTATTTGGTATGGGACGGATGTATCTATGTGTGATTTTAGGGTTGGATTGACTAAGTTATAACCTCACAACATTGGACCGGGTTATGCTTATGGGCTCATTGCTTTAACAAGTTCCTATATTTATAAACCTCTTGGTTTGTAAATGGATTGATGGGCCGAGAATTAAGTTTACTAAACTTGTGACAAAATGTTTTAATAAAATTGTTTTTTCAAAATATCACTTATCATTTTTTTAAATGATGTTATTTTGATTAATGGTTTTAAAATGTGACGAGAAACAAGTGACGTGACAGAAAGACGAGACAACGTGACGATAATTTATTTTGACGAGACCAAGAAAAAATGGGCGATTTTTTAGTGGCTACAGATTTTGTTTGATCGGGTATTAATTACGTGACGTTGAAGACGGATTTTTCGAAGGCGTGTATTTATTTTATCTTTTAATAGATAACTTGCTCGTGCTTAATCCTAGAATGAAGACTTGGTTATCTGGTTTCCGGGTTCGGGGTGGATGGTTGATGACTCGGATAACTATCACTTAAAGGGGTTACATTGTTGTACTCAGTGTCACGCGCTTAGTCGACGTGGATAATTTCAAGAGGTGTTGTGCTTATAGACTTCTTCAGTGATGCATTGAGTACTTAGAGATTTCTCCACCGTTCTTCATTCAACAATAGTGCAAGCTTAAGTCACAAGATCGAAGGATTTTATTCAGCTTCACGATTGATGTATCTGGTTCATTCTTTCAGTGGTCACATCAAATTGCTTTCACGTGGGATGGTAAAGGTGGCCATGGAGAGTTTATGAGAAGAGATTTTCGATCAACAGCTGATTCTCACAAAATATATAATTCAGCTTATTTATTATTCTCACGCGATTTCAGGTTCATGTGCGTACAATTTATTGATGGTTCCGAGTTTCGAAACCATCAAGGGGGAAGAAGAAGACACATTGAACGCACAACGAGTACACGTGATGAACTTCATACCTTCTTTTGATTTGAAGATATTCCGGGATGACATTTGTCATAGCCGCAGAGAAAATCAGTGTTTTAACTCGTGTCGTTATTAATCTCCAAACGGTACACTACTGATTCGAGGTTTAATTGTTTGATTGTTGCAATTAAACATCATCATTATCCTATATGCATTCCCGGGACTTAATTGACTCTGGTGCATCTCCGGAAGAAGATATGTGCATTTCTGGGACTTAATTGACTCTGGTGTTACGATGTCAACTTCATGAATGGGATAAAGTGTCCACTTCAGTATTTGAGCTTCATAATTGGGATTGATTTACCTTCTTCAACTATGTGGGGGAAGAAGTGTCTTGATTCTTTCTGGTCTGCATAACTTGAACTCTCAGGGGGAAGAAAAATTCAGAAGAATTATTCAAGCGTGAGAAGAAAAGTTGTTGATCTACTTGGTGTGCCCCAAACTTTCAATCCCTCTTAGCAACATTATCATGTTATATGATGGGATTTGCTAGTTAGATTCCGCTGTGCGCTTAATCATTCTAAGCTTTATTGAAAGCTTTGAAGTTGCTTACGAGGATTGTCGGTTTAGGGGGAAGCTATTTAAAAGGCTTCTACATGAAGTTTATGTGGCATGAATTAGGGGGAAGCTAATTCAGAAGCTTCTCCTTAACCAGAAGTGTATGGGTTACTTAGCTCGTGCCATTACAGTATTTCTACTACAAGTTAAAGATGAGTCGTTTTGAAGTCAAGGCCTCAGAAGACATCATCAGCATTGGACGCTTCATGGAAGCTCTTGTTCTTAATCATTATGTACTTGTTAGGAAAAATATTGTAAGGAATTCTACACGTCGTCCCATGGGGGAAGATTGTTGGAAACTCACTTTATGTGACGACATTTAAGAATTCCCATTAGTTATCATAGTCACACGCATTTAGACTAGACTAGGTTCGTTGTAAAGTTTAGGTTGTGCGTGTGACTATATATACCCCTCCTTAGCTTCCAAGGAGGGGTGTTGCTTGTCATTTGTTCATTTGGAATACATTTACACTTTTACATTCAACCTCTCTTCTCTCTCTAAACCAACAATAGCTACCACCACCTATTTCCACCATGTTAGACCACCGGATCCGATTTAGCATTTCTACATATTCCGAAATTCTGCCATTTTTCTGAAATTATTTCTCTGAAAAAACCCATTTTTCTAAAAATATTTCTCTAAAAATCCACTTTATTCCGAAAAAGCCCATTTCTCTGAAAATATAATTATTTCGAAAAAGCCCATTTCTCTGAAAATATACTTTATTCCGAAAAAGGCCATTTCTCTGAAAATATAATTATTTCGAAAAAGCCCATTTCTCTGAAAATATACTTTATTCCGAAAAAGCCCTTTTATCTGAAAATATTTTTCCGAAAAGTTCATTTCTCTGAAAATATCATTTTTCCGAAAAAGTTTCATTTTTCTGAAAATCCTTTTTATTCCGAAAAAGTTTTTTTTTCTGAAAAACATATTTATTCCGAAAAAGTGTCTTTTTCTTAAAAAACCCCTTTATTCCGAAGATTGGTATTTTCCCTGAAAAACCCCATTATGCCAAAGATTGGTCATTTATCTGAAAAACCTCATTATTCTGAAGATTGGTAATTTCTCTGAAAAACCTTATTATTCTGAAGATTCTCTGGTTCTCTGAAAAAACTCAGTATTCGTGTGTTTTTTTGGCCTTGGAATTTTTTGTTTCAGAATAGCTCATTTTTTAGGGGATTTAATCATATTTAGGGGACTTTAACTTCAACATTCTACTTTCTACGAATTGAGATCCTGTTTTTCACACGACTTCTACGATGACGTCTCAACAAGATATTTACGCTGCGGGTACTGAGAATCGTCCTCCCATGCTCACCAAGGAGAACTACACTACATGGGCTAGTTGTCTCCTTCGTTATGCAAAATGTAAACCTTTGGGAAAATTCAACTCGATTCAAAAAGGTCCGTATGTTAGAAGAACAATCATTGTGCCTGGGGACCCTGCGAATGCTAACCCAGTGGCTGACTCTAGTAATGAGCAAACGGATGAAGAATTAACTGAAACTGAATCTAAACAACTCGACGTTGATGATCAAGCAATTCAAGTCATCCTCATGGGACTTCCCGAAGATGTTTATGCTGCTGTCGATAGTTGTGAAACCGCACACGAGATGTGGCTTAGGATTCATAAAATGATGAAGGGGAGTGAAGCTGGTTTACAAGAAAAGGAAACTAAGTTGCTCCGTGAATGGGAGAAATTTACGTCTACTGAAGGGGAACAAAATGAACCTTACTATCATCTATTTTCAGCACTCATGAATCATCTTAGTAGAAACAAACATGCACCTGCACAAATTGCTGCAAACATTGATAGGTGTGAAAACACCCATCCTTTTACCACTTATTGCTTGTTAAAACGAGACCAAAACGCGTATTTAATGTCATTTGTTTGGAGTTATGCGTGGTTTGTGTGTTTGTTGTGTTTTCAGAGCCAACCGGATAAATATTAAAGAAAACATGGGATTGCACGGGTTTTATCGAAGAAGAAGACGAAAAGACGAAGTCTATAGTCCAATAGATGCAAAAGATTTGAAGTCGATGGGCATATTTGAAGATTTATCGAAGAAAAGGACCAAAGATGGAAGATTTACATATGTCGAAGAACTCAAATCTATTAAATGAAGAAATTAAAAGACGAGATGAATTTATTCGTCGACAAATCCCGAATCGAAATCGAAAACGTCAACTTTTCTGAAAAGACGAGAAGACAAAAAGAAAGGGAGAAAGCCCACTCACCAAACCAAGCCAAGGCCTATAAATAGAGACCTTCCTTCACATTCCAAGACTCGTTTTGCTTTCTGTTTCTTTTCTCATAGTTCATAGGAACACCAAATCCATTAAGGAGTTCGGTGATTTTTATTTTTCTTTGATTCCTCCATAATCTTGTAAGTTTAATCTTTCCATTTGTTCGTTTGAATCTTAATCCTTAATATAAGTTTCCATTTCATCTTGTTCTTCCTTTTCTTATTGATCCTTAAGTTTTAAAGTTTTTATTTAGTTGAGTTTGATCTCTAAAAATATGTGGGTTTTGTGTTTTTATTGATTTCGTTTGATGATTATCATTAGGAGATGATTAGTGGTTAGTTTGGTTTAATCTTTGGTTAAAAACTCGGTTGATTTTGGTAAAAATCGTGTTGTCATTTTTCCTTGTTCTTCGCACTGTTTCATCAGCCCAGATTCCGAACCAAGAGATTTATTAAGATTATTCCGGATCAGCTTATTATTCCGAACAAAGGTTTCTGTTGAAAAATATTCCGGATGAAGCAATATTCCGGATGAGCAACAAACATTCCGAACCGACTCTTTTGCTAACTTATTCCGAATGAAGCCCTTTTGTTTTAATTATTCCGAATGAAGCCCTTTTGTTTTAATTATTCCGAGTGAAGCATTATTCTGAGTCAAGCAGTATATTCCGAATAAACAGATTTATTCCGGATCAGTCATTATTCCGAATCAGTTTTTATTATTCCGAACCAGTAGATATTCCGGATCAAGCAACTTATTCCGAGTGAACCAATATTGCGAGCAAAGGCCTTTCAATTTTATTCCGAATCAGTAGATATTCCGGATGAGCAATGTTTTCCGGATGAAGGTTTATAATTTCGAATAAAGGATATTCCGGATTAACACATTTATTCCGAATCAAGCCCTTTCCGAACGAACAAAATATTCCGGATGAGTTACCAAGAGTTGATTTATTCCGGATGAAGGTAGTATTCCGCATGAGTTGATTTATTCCGAATGAGCCAAATATTCCGGATCAAGCAATTATTCCGAATCAGCTGTTTTTCCAAGTTTAGGTATTTACTGTTTTGAGTTTAATTCCAGCTTTATTTTCATTAATTGCTTTTAGTTTACTTTTATTACTTCACGCACTTACCTTTTAAGTAGATACAGATCAAAAGCTCCCCCTTTTAGTTACCAAGAACAACAATTCCACTTTAAACCGTGATCGATTCGAGAAGATACCGAGAACGAAACAACGACAAATATAATTGGGTACTTGCAACACAAAGAGAGATCTTGCAAAAGCTACATTTTTAATTAACTAAAAAATAGTTATTAAAATGGCGCCGCTGCCCGGCTCTTTTCGTAAGGATAAACGGTTTCTTGTGAGAAAAATTGGATATTGGGATCCGTTCTTTCGGGAACGTTATTTTCAAGCACAAAAATTTTCAAAAACCCATAAAAATATAAAATTTTCAAAAATACAAAAAAATTAAAAAACCTATAAAAACCAAAAATATTTTCTCTTGCATTTTCTTTTTAGTGTATGCGTACTCGATCAACGTCTTATCCCGAGCCCGAGACTCTCGATAATTTAGACATGGCCGGTGTACACAACAACAATAATAATCCACCTCACCCTAACGTGAATAATCCACCCCTACCCGACCTACGAACCATGGGACGACATGACTCAACGCTTTTTGTCGCGCTACTTCCCACCATCCATGGTCACGAGCCTTCGTAACCAAATTAGTGGATTCATGCAAGACAATGATGAATCGCTCTTTGATGCTTGGGAACGATACAATGATTTGATCGACCGTTGTCCAAATCACAACATGCTCCCCGTCACTCTCATTGATACTTTCTACAATGGTCTCACTTTTCGTGATCGTGACACGATCAACGCCGCCGCCGGTGGTACTTTTATGAAAAGGAGACCGGAGGAGTGTAGAGAGTTGATTGAAAACATGACTACTCACCACAAGAATTGGGATTCATCCACATCCTCAAGATCTAATCCGAGAGTCAATGTTTCCTCTACTTCTTCCACCACCGACATGTCCGCCATGGAAAGAGCCATTATCGAAATGAGCAAAAATATGCAAATTTTGGCTAACGCGGCATACGGTATTTATCCCACGGGAGGCTATCAATGATTGTCCTTCTACTCAAGACAATTTTTGTGAAAAAGTTAACGCGGCATACGGTACTTATCCCACGGGAGGCTATCAAGCTCGTCCTCAAGGAGACCATAACTTGCTAAGTTATCGTTCAAACAACTATCTTGCACCACCCGGTTTTACTCCTCAAAACCAAAACCAACAACAAAGCTATAACCGAAATAACCAAAGCCAACCTCGTGCTAACAATCAATATCAATCCCAAAGAAACCCATACCCACCTCAAGGAAATTCTCAAGCTTACCAAGCTCCACCTCTCAATCAACCAACGGCGTTGAATCAAGACATCGAGACGTTCATGAGGACTAATAGAGAGATGGTGACGAATCTTCAGAGTCAATTTATCAACTTGAAGGGAGACATGGTGAAACAAGGGAGTGATATTCGAGCCGAGCTAAGGAATGACATGGCGAAACAAAGCAATGATATTCGTGCAGACATGAGAGACTCTTTCAGCACTCAAGTGGATAACATACGTGATATGATCGGTTCGCTCTTCCAAGGTAATCAACCCTCTTCTTCGGGTACTCTTCCGAGTAACACCGTTGCTAATCCACGAGGGGAGATGAAAGCAATCACCACTCATAGTGGAAAAGGTTATACGGAACCCGAGCTTCCTACACCTCCACCCGTGATTGTGAACAAGGAAAAAGAGCAACTTTCCTCACCTCCTTTGCCTTCTACCCCCATTCCCCCACCACCCGCGGTTGTGAGTGATCCTACTCCCCTAAAGCCTTCCTCTTCATCCGATATACCTTATCCTTCAAGGTTGAGGAAAGAGAAGCAAAAAAGCAAGGATGATATTCAAGTTTCAAACTTTCTCAAAATGTTTAAACAATTGAATTTTAACATCTCCTTTTCCGAGGCTCTCGCTCACATGCCTAAATATACGAAGATGTTTAAAGATCTTCTAAGTGACAAGGATAAGCTTCTTGACATTGCTCAGACCCAACTTAATGAGAATTGCTCCGCGGTTCTCTTAAGGAAATTACCCACCAAACTTGGTGATCTGGGTCGCTTCTTGATTCCTTGCAACTTCCCGGGAGTAGAGAATTGCATGGCCCTAGCCGATCTAGGTGCTAGTATTAACTTAATGCCTTTAAGTGTTTGGAAGCAATTATCTCTCCCTGAGCTAGTCCCCACTAAAATGACTTTGGAATTAGCTAACCGTATGGTTGCTTATCCAGTGGGTATAGCCGAAGACGTCTTCGTTGGCGTTGACAAATTCACCTTCCCGGCGGATTTTATTATCGTTGACTACGAGATGGATCCTCGTGTTCCATTAATCGTTGGACGTCCCTTCTTGAGGACCGGTCGCACTCTCATTGATGTAGACGCGGGCGAAATAATCATGAGAGTTGGTGACGATCAAATTGTCTTCCAAATGGGTAAGATTTCTAAGCAACCTTATTCATATGAGAGTGTTAATGCTATTGATGTTCTTGATGTGGCTTGTGAAGAACACTTTCATGATGCTTGTAAAAGTAATCTTTCTTCTCTACCCAATGTTGAGACCGTTGCCTCAGTTGCTCCGTCATTGACTCCATTTGGAGAAAGTGACTTTCTTTTGGATGATTTTGAAGCTAGCTTGGGTCCACTTGATCTTAAGTATGATGATTCTCCCACCGATTGGGAAGAAGACATTCGTACAATTGAGAAACTTCTCAATGAAGACCCGTTTTCTCCTCCTTCTCCTAAAGAGGTGACTAATGATGATCCATCGTTAGTTACACCATCTATTGAGGATCCTCCTACTCTTGAGCTTAAGGACTT